>CM038676.1:129836511-130176405 GCA_021605205.1 Aegilops longissima
GTGTCAAGCACCAAATAACAGATGCAGAACAGCAGAGGACACACCCCACTCATACCGGCCCGATGGTAGTAATGAGCAATGAGGCGTCAAATCACAATGCCGCACCTTCCCGACGGACGAAGCAACCATTATTTCACACTTGGTTCGCCATCATCTCAAACCACGTAGTATTGCTTACGCCTCAAGAGGACCGCATACGCCGCCTTCCGTACATCATGACACGTGGGACCGCATGAAGCCATGCTCCCCGCCCGATCGCTCGGTAAAATCACCTCATTTTACTATACTTCCTTCGTATCGGTTTACTACATGGCATGCCGCGTCGTTCTAGGTTGAGAATTTAACTGGCTATATATGTGATGAACAGTACTCTAGCCTTTTAAAAAATGTGTACTTTTGTATAGTAGTACTATCGATGGATTGCGCCATGGAGCAAAAATTGAAATTAAAAAAAAGGTGGTACATATAGAGAGCGCTCGTCACCAAATTATGCATATAGTACTATTAAAAAAGCTAGTACGTGCTTAATTGGGGTGCTAAATTCTATTAAAGAAATACTAGTAGTATGTACATCTTGAAGAGTTAAAAATGTGAGAAGAAACATAACATAGTTCTGCTGGGGGCTCATCACAACACACCCTCAAATTAAACTAAGCACACTTGAAATTAAACTATGCAACTAATCCGGTGAACCTTTGCATTAGAAGTTTAGAACCACCATGAGCAGCGACACGCCACCTTACTCGGGTCCTCGTCCCGTCCTCGACTTAGTCCTTGTCCCTCTTCCTTTTGGCGATACTTCTTTGCTTGAACACTTTTGCACATGGCTGTTGCTCTTCATCCAACCCTTGTAGATATTGAAACAAAGGTAGCCATCCATTACAACATAGTGGATGTGGTCTATATCTAGTACATTCATTGCCATGCATGGCGATGAAAGCGTGTAATGAGGTTTCTCCGGTTTATGGTATGAAGGATGAACCATGGCTCTGCCGAGTCGGCGTGAAGGCTGAAGAGGGCACCAGCCGATTCTTACGGAGGTCGAAGGAGTTGCCTGTATTTGGAGTGCTTGGTGCTTGTTTTCCACAGTCGAATCGGTTGTCTCCAAATAAAGTCGCCTAACCTTGTAAAATTGGAATTTCTTTTGACGGAAGGCAACTCATCATCAAGGCGCCCTTCACTTCAAAGGTTGATTCTTGATTCTAGTTATTCACCGTTGCAAATAACCGTCCTCTCTGCGCCTAAGCGGAGACCTTGGGTGTAATACATAATCTACTGTGCTCATTTCAATATGGTGTTTGGCTCCACAGTTCTTGGTACTTTATATTATCATCTACACTTGTAACCGTAAGCTGCATTTTAAATTTCTGCGCATAATTTATATATAATCTTGGAGTACACATTTTGTACTAATATTATGTTCTATGCTCAATGAAGAGTTTCTCCATGGATGGCCTATCAATGGTGCTGGATTCATCAAGATCTTATATATCCAAATGAATAGTTTTGATCTGAACAAGATTATTGGCTTGCTGCAATGCTTTCAATATCGGAGAAGTTGTATATAAAGGTGTTAATTTCACGCACATTGGAAGCCATATAGTGTACTAGAATTAACCCTTCATTGTTGCTCTTTGACACTCTTCTTTTAGACCTTAACTGTTTTCAATCTTCATGTCTATTTAGGCAGCAGGGCGGGGTAAAAAGTTATAACCAATCGGTGGATTAGTAAGCATCGAGGATTTTCTCACTTCTCATGAGATTCGATTGAAGACAATAACGCTAGAGCGATATGTAGCCAACCGTGCAAACACAAGATTTGTCACATTCTTCTGCTGAATCGAGAGCTTACTATTGTCCATCGGGCTTAAGTTTATCAGCAGCATGGTTTTGACAGATGGGTATGTCGAAGAGCAAAAAAGGAGTTTCGGTGGGCAAAGAGCTTACGAACATGTCGGGCTTCTATTTACAACATATTGTGGTCATAATCCGATAAATTTTACGACCGGGATGTTCATTCTATGGACCCGACCGATCCATTTATTTGACTGCCCAAAACAGTGCTGGAGTTAGATGTTGTTGCCCTTTTCAATCTGGGTTTTTTTTTGTAAACCTGATGAAATATTAACCCTCGCGCTTTTGTACAGTTTGTAAGATGGAGTTAGATGTTCCTGCCCTTTTCAACTCGGCTGTGACTGTCATATTTTCTTTGAAACAAGGCAAATGGCTTGCCATTCGTTTAATTTAGAGTGAAATATTGTAACAAATCCCAACCAAGGAAATAACATCACTCTACTTGGCTACTTGAGCTCCTTGTGCATTCTGAAGCCAAGTGATTAGCCCCACCAGCACCCACAAACTTATTTCGAACTAGCACATCAAATGGGTTGTAAATTTTCATAGGAAAGGCTGCATGACCGTGAGAGATTTGGATTACGACATTTGGGACCCTTGAGAAATAGCCTATCAAGGTGGTGTCGACTTACTAGCCAGTCAACAAGCGATTCGCCTACTAGCCGTTGGATTGACATCCAACATCATCGTGTGTCTTCTATCTCTTGTCTTCTTCTTCCTCCAGCCGCCCAAACCAAATCACCCCGTCGGCTCTGCTGCTCCTGCCTCCATGGATGGCTGCGCCTCCGCCGCCCTACGTCGTACCCTCCAACGTTGGCCAGTCCCTCCTCTATTCCCCACCGTCTGTTATTCTCCGGCGTCGTCGCTCCAACACGCACCAGCGCCCGAACCAGTCAACCCTCGTATTCCCCTCCGCCTGCGACTGGACCAGCGCATGTTCAACGGCTCCTGTTCGTTCTGTCCGAGGCCTCGCCATTGCCCTCCGCCTTGCGACCTTGGTTCGCTCGCGGTGCGCGGTGCGCCGCCCTCTTGTGTTGTCAACATCGTCAACAACCGAGAGGAACAAGGAGATATTTGTGCGTGGAGAGAATGACGGTGAGGACCCACCAGCCTCATGGCGATGCATGAAGCAAGTGCCTCTATAGTACAATCCGAAAATATGGTTCCTCCTAATGGTTGGACATCAGGGGCTCACGCCATTATCAACGTAGTCAATAAGCGAGAGAATTACACTCGACGGTGACACGAGGGACCCGACAAGTCGCGCATTTTTTGAGGAACAAGCGGTTGTTATTTATACTAGTTTTAGCGACGGATCGGGGTAACAACGGGGCTGTCGAGGGCTGTGGCCCGTCTAGCCAGAGTTTTATTTATGTTTACACATCATGAGCCCAGTTGTGTTTTTCTTGCTGAAAATGGCTAGCCAGTTCTATTTTTTAAAAAAATACCCAAAGAAGGCCTACTTGCTTTATCGGTCCTGCTGGGCTGCGAATCTTTCAAGGCGAGGAGAGTTTCATTAGGTTTGCCCGAAATGGGTTGTACATTTTAAAACACATCAAACCGGAATTAGTTTCAATTTTTTCATTACAAGATCTTAAATTCCATTGATTTTATCGTGGACAATTATTTGGATTTTATATTTATATAAATTATTTTTCAAAATAGTTTGAATGTGAATTGATATTTCGGATTAAAATAGTTGACCTTTTGAAATATACAAAATTTCATATACTTTTTAACCGTGGCCACAATATGGGGTGTAATGCTAACAAAAAGAAGATGGGCTCCAAAAAAATTCTTAAGAATTAGCAAATGGGCTGTACATTATTAGAAATAATGTGAAAGTGCTAGTTATCGACTAGAGGGAGGGTGAATAGGCGATTTTTAGGGAAGTCTTCAAAACACGAATGTTTTGAAGACAAACAATAGAAATGACCTAATTGATATGCAACGGAAGATAAACTACTACAAGCAACCCATAGTCAAGTATGCAATAATGTGAACGGACAAGACTAATAGCAGCTATGTAGTAAGGATCAGGATGGAAGATAGTATGAAGCCAATCAACAAAAGTAGTCAAGCAATGAAGTCAAACAGATAAGACATATAAGCAATGACTTCACGAAGACAAACTCAAGGTAAAGGAGGAAGGATAGAACCGGTCACTTGTTGAAGACCACGAGTTTGTTGGACCAGTTCCGGTTGTTGTGACAAGCTGTACATCTGATTAGGGAGGCTGAGATTCAACTTTCGGAAGACCGCGTCTTCACCTTATTCCCCTTGAGCTAAGGACACACAGTCCTTGCCCAATCACTCTGGTAAGTCTTCAAGGTAGACTTCCGAACCTTCCTGAGCAGGCGTTCACCGGCAATCCACAATGACTCTTGGATGCTCGAGCGCGGCGCCTAACAGCTGGAGGATTCCACAGTCCTCAAGTGTAATAAGTCTTGAGTCACCTGAGACGGAAAACTTTAGTGATGCCTAACACTCTTTGGCTCACAGGTGTTTGGGCTTTGTCCTTGCAAGGTTTCTCTCTCTCAAAGGCTTGAGGTGGGTTGCTCTCAAGCGACAAAAGTCGTGCACTAACTCGAGCAGCCGCCAATTTATGGTGTGAGGGTGGGCTATTTATAGCCACTAGGCAACCTTGACCTGTTATGTCTGAAATGACCACAGGTCACTAAGGGCCGACACGTGTTCCAACGGTCGATTTCAAACACACGGCAACTTTACTTGGGCTACAAGCAAAGCGACTCATCCGACTTTGGATAAGTTTTGCTCTCATTGTCTTGGCTCGAAGACATAGGATTCAGGTTGAGCATCACTTGATCATTACGACTATGTTCACTTGGACCCCACTTAACGATGCGGTGGTTCCTATGACTCAACAAAGAAGAAAAGGAAACAACGAACGACACAGTCTTCGCGCTCCATAGTCTTCACTCAATGTCTTCTCATGTCATAGTCTTCAATGTGAATATCTTCACATACCACCATTGTCGTCAATGTCTTCATACATTTTTAGGGGTCATCTCTGGTAGGTAAACCGAATCAATGAGGGACACTACCTGCGTTATCCTGCAATTCTCACAAACGCATTAGTCCCTCAACCAAGTTAGTCGTCAATACTCCAAAACCAACTAGGGGTGGCACTAGATGCACTTACAATCTCCCCCTTTTTGGTGATTGATGACAAACTGGTTGAAGTTTTCAACGGGGATAAAATATGTGAAATTGTAAGGATGAGAATTATCTTCATAAGTGGCAAAGGCTCCCCTAAAGATGTGCATATAAGTAGTTTGCTTTTGGAATGCAAATGCACATGGCAGGTTGTACTTGTGGAGATCCTCTTCAACTTATGAAGATAATTCATCATGCAGAAATGATATAGCTAAGAGAATGACATGCATAATGAAAAATGGGCGTCTGCAGAATGATCTAAGTGCGGAAGTTATAAATGCGCACATCGCGAATTTATCATCGCACGAGTAAAGCAAATAAGTAGCGAGCGACCATCGAGTTTAAGTGTTACAACTCAAAGAACCAAATGTATCAAAAGCGAGTTGTAAACACTAGGCAAAATATTTATGCAACCGCCCTTATGAACCGGCTTGAAGACTATCAAACTCATATGCTTCTCCCCTTTTTATCGATGGGACCAAAAGGTTTGAAGACATAGAGCATCTACTCGTCCTCTTGAAGAAGGTGATGCGATAGGGTTATCGTTGTTGGTTGGCGGTGCGAGCGAGCTTGCACGATGTCGATTCGTGCGAAGTAGAGGCGGTGAAGTAGCATCGGCTTCATCGTTGATCACTCTGGCATTGCAGGTTGCGCGGAGGAAGAATAGTCGAGTCTTCAAGTGATGGAGTTCGTTGTAGGACTGCATTCCGTGGAGGTGTGGAGTCAAACTTGAAGCGTTCGGTGAAGCCATCGTCTTGAAGATCTGCTTGACCTTGAGCGAGTCAAACTCTTCCATGATCGCCGACATGTCTCGTGGTGACAAAAGCATTCTTGGTGGCAAGGTTTGAATCGATTGGCGTCCACCAAGAGGCTTTGCATTTGGCCTTTAGCCGGGGTGATGCTTATCTTGCTTTTGATGCGGCGCCACAAGAAGTTCTCGATCATTGAGGACTCGAGGCGCTTCGAGGCCTTTGGTCAATAGGGCTCTCGGTGGCTTCATCCGTGCGATGAAAGCGGGCGTGTGTTCCCAGCCGGAGGATAGACATGAGATATTGCTGGGGCGCCTTCCATGGGTTGAGAAGAAGCTGTGGTGATCTGCATTACGAAGACTTAGTGGCGTTTTGGCAGGCTCGGGGTATATGGCTTCAGCGGACATATCAACCTCTGGTAGAAAGATCGGATGATTGCGGCGGAGGGTTGATAGTTGATAGCGAGTGCATCTTGATGAGGCGCATGACCCATGGAGCATAGAACTTGGACCAAGCGGATCAGATCGAGCGCAGCCAATTGTCGGATGAAGAATTCTTGCGTGTTGAAGCTGATGCCATTGAGGATATAAAGACCAATGTCTTCATTGTTCCTTCTAGTTTTGCAGATGATGAATGCCCTTTGATTGGCCATAGAGTTAGCTTTGATGATATGATATATAGTGCGGCGGATACTCAAGGTCATCAACAAAGAAATCTTGAGGTATTCACATCGTGTGGCGATCTTCATCATGCTCGACATCGACTCATGTCGGGTTACGGCTTGTGAAATATGCTCTCAAGGCATCGCGGTGGAGTTGACATCCATGTTCAAACAGCTCTCCGGGAGTGGGTAGGCCTGTGAGCTCAATGATGTCAAGAGTTTTGGCTTCATGATGAACATTTCCCGTCATCCACTCGAGAACCCATGTCTTTGTGTCTCTGTTGTAGCGCGGATGTGGAGGTAGCATAGAATTGAAGCACAAGTTCTTCATTCCGGTGCTCTTTATGCATAATGAAACCAAGCAGACCTGCATCATGAAAGCAATCAAGTGCTTCTTCTAAGCACGGCAGTCCGGCAATAACCCGATGTCAAAGGCGCATATGAGGGAAAATCGGCCTTGGTCATCTGAACACTGGGAGTAATAGCTTCTTTGCTGATAGCTCGAGAACGGTCGAGATGAGATCCTTGGCCTTGTGTAGGGGTTCTTTGCCTTTGTCAAAGAAAGTATTTTGGGCTTTGAAGCCATTTGCATTGAAAGAACCCGTTGAGGTGGCGATGCACGGAAACCTTGGCGATCTTGGCCCGGCTTGGACTGAGGCCTATGCTCAATATGATAGTCGAGCCCGAGGACCCGAGGCATGAGGCGGAGGGACGAGCAGGCCATCTTCTGTGACTAGCTCACCGTAGTTGTATGCTTGCTTTCGATTGTGTAGGGCCTTGGTGGCGGAGCAGGGCGATGGCGACAAGCGAGGCTTGAGCTGCTCGGCGAGATGCTTGGGAAGCGATTGCCTCATTGGCCGAGGCACATTTCCTTGATGGCCGGGAGGCGGTTGGGACGGGCTCCACATTGGCTTCAGCCATGACCCGTCATTGGCTTCATTGGTGTTGGAGGTGGCAGCCTCAATGTTTCAACCTCCACTTGAGGAGCTGGAGGGTCGAACCTTTGCGTTGATATCGGTATGACTTCTTGATTCTGAGGGTGTAGGGACCGTTCTTCTTCTTCTTGGGTGTATCTTGGTGATGCAGCGGATTATCTTCAACAGCTTTTGCTTGGACTCGAGAGACATTCACAGTTGGGTGGCTTAAGAAAACACTTGAAATGCAACTGGTTGGTGGTGCACTTCTCATACAGGAGCTTTCGAAAGAGGTAATTGAGGCCTTTGACCTTTGCGAAGCTGCGAAGCAATGGCGGCGCCTTTGGAGATGGGGTTGCACGGGCCTCAAAGTCTTCCTCTTCTTCTTGCTGTTGTTGTTGGGGAGTGACTTGATGTTGGGAATCTTGGGGAGTCTTGTTGTTGCGGGCGATCAGCCCATGAAGCATCTGTGCAATTGGCGTCGGAAGGGCGACCAATCTTGATGAGTTCGCTATTAAATGCTGACTGGCGATGATCGACATTGTATTCAATTTGAGGAAGAACTTCATCATCTTCAACATTGTCATGGTGACCAATGTCTTCAGCGATGATGGGATCAGCTCACTGGAATCTCTTGATTTGAGGAGCCTCTGTGAAGCGAGCTCATGAACAGTCATCACGAAGTTCTTGGGTTGCGAGGCGGGGCGAACCACATAAATGGGTTCAACAATCAAGGGCTCACATATAACGCCCGGATTCGATCGCCCGAGTGTCCTTGATTATTACGTCGGTGTTGTCATGTCATTTTCTTGCATGTTGCACTTTGCCATGTCATCATCTGCATTTCATATCATGCCATCATGTGCATTTCATTTTGCATACGTGTTAAGTCTCATGCATCCGAGCATTTTCCCGTTGTCCGTTTTGCAATCCGGCACTCCTATGTCTCCGTGACCCCTTTTACCTCTTTTCATGTGCGGGTGTTAAGCGGTCTCGGAATGGACGAGGTTTGTCAAGCAGCCTTGGTATAGCACCGATGAACCGCTTTGTCAAGTTTAAGTGCCATTTGGAGGTCGTTTGGTACTCAACAGTTAGCAGGGTAACATAAAGGCCTCTTTGGGTGCAGCCAACACCCCTTCAAAGTGGCCCAAAACCCACCTAACTCCCCTCCATGCTCTCGATGCGTTCGATCACGATCGTGTGGTAACCGCACCTCATTTGGACTCTCCTAGCTCCCTCTACCTATAATCGCCTCCCCGTCAAATTGGTCCCGAAACCCTAAAAATTCCCCTCGCGCGCTTGGGACATGTCCTTGGCGGGACAAAACCCGCCGCCGCCTCCAGCCAGCGGCGCCCGACACGTGGCGCCTCCGTCCTCCCGCGCCCGCGGCCATGAGCCAGTGAGAACCGCCAGGACCAGCATCATCCGCCTCGCGCCTCCTTGCCGGCGACCCTTTGTCGCGGAATCCGCCCGCGCCGCCGCCTGCGCCCGGCCTTCGCCGCCTCTCGCCGTCCCGCGGCGCCCCCGACCCGCCAGCTCCCTGCCGCGCCTCCCCGCGGCCAGCGCCTCCGCCGGGCAGTGCCCGCCTCGCCCGCCCCTCGCCGGCGCTGCTCTCCGCCCGGAGCTCCAAGTCCGGCGCTCCCTCGCCGGACTTCGCCCTCCGGTGGCGCGCCCGCCGCCCCCCCATCTCGGCGAGATCCAGCCGAGGAGGGCGGATCCGTCCTTCTCCGGCCTCCCGAGCCTCCTCCGGCAACCCGTCCTCATCTCCGGCAAGCAGCTCGGCGATCCTCAAATTCCGTGCTAGGTTGACTTCTTCTCCTTCCCCGAATCCACTAAGTCCCGAATCTGCTAATATTTTCATGCATTTTCGTCGCATCATATCTCTGCATTCGTAGCTCCGTTTCGTGCGTGTAATATGTCAAAATTTTCGCCTCGAAGAGTAGATCGTTTCATCTTAGTGCATCATTTTCATTTGAGCTCATCTTGTTGCCCGAAATGCTGTTAGAAGAGGGCTATGTGATGTTAGTTTCTGATTCTTATCGAACATGCACTTTGTCATTTTGCCATGATTGATGTGTGCACCCTATGAACTTGAGTCCTACATGTGTTTTGTAATATGCCATGCCATCTTCACAGGGGTGTATGCCATGTATTTTTGTGATCTCTGTGGTGACTAGCACAAGCATGCAAACTAGGCTTCATGATGTTGATGATTTCAGCCTGATTACTGCGATATTTTTATGCCATGTTAACTTGATGCTAGAGAGATCCATGATTATTTTGAGATACTTCAGTAAGGATGTTTTGAACATATGGTTATGCTCTATCCATCCATGCCCTTTTTGCAATTATGGAGTGTCATAGCTTGAGTCAATCGAGCTCTACTTTTGCTATAAAATGTTTCTGGCAGATTGTTTACATGTTATTCAATTTTGCCAAGGTTGTTGTAGTTGATCCTTGCATGCTATGTTGTTGTTCTTGCCATGTATAGCTTCTATGCCATGTCTTCTTACTGTGAGTTGCCTTGCCATGCCATGTATTGCTCTGTGGTGATTGGTTCAAGCTCACCAACATGCCTACTTATTGTTGTTCCTGCCATGTTAAATCTGTAATATAACTTGCCATGTTTACATGGGTGCCATCATATTTTCTGATCCTTTTGGCTCATGGTCAGTAAGGACTTTTGTTCTATAATTTAGTAGTATCATGCCATGCCTTTGTTTTCCATGATAAGTTCCTGTAGCATGTTGTTTGATAACTCTAAACATTGCAACTTTGATGTTATTTTACGCAAAGTCTGAAGCTGTTATTATTTGCAATCTTGCCATGTGTGTTTGAGCATGTTCTAGTGATTTCGGAGATAGCTCAGTGTTCATGTTTTGTAGTGCTTTACCTGTACATCATGTCCATGCCTTTTGTTATTACATTGAGATGCTGTATCTTGTTGTTTTGATGCTTGCAATATGCCTAGTTGCTGTTTTGGACAGATTGTTGCTATAACTTGTATTGTGTGTATGTGTTGAACCGTTGCTCCGTTTTGAGTGTGCTCTATATGAAACTTGCTTGATTTTGCGTGCAGTTTCATATTATCATGTTGCATCCTTGTTTTGAGGTGTTTGCTTGATGTTTGTATGCATTTTGCATCAATGCCATGCTTATCTTGTTTTGCTCATATCTTCTAGGCGTAGCTCGAATCTAATGAACTTTATATGTAACTTGACTAGATTTTCGTGTAGATCATCGTGGTGCATCTTAACTTGCTGTTTAACAACTTGAACATAAGGTTTATTCAGATCTGGACCAATTTCGAAATTTGCATATGAGGACTTAGGAATAGTTCTATGTTGTTTCCGGCCTCATTTAAACTTGCCTTGATGTGTTGTTCTTGTTTGCATCATCTTTTGCCATGAGTAGCCTTATCTAGATTTGTCATGCATCATGCTTGTTGTGCATCATGCCTTGTTCATGTGTGGGGTGTTTACTATGTTGTGTGCTTCTTCTTGTTAGTTCCTGTTTCGTTGCGATCGTGAGGGTTCGTTCGTCTATGCTTGGTTCGTCTTCTTGGCTTCATCTTCTTCACGGACTCGTTCTTCTTCCTTGCGGGATTTCAGGCAAGATGACCGCTACCCTGGATCTCACTACTATCATTGCTATGCTAGTTGCTTCGTTCTACCGCTATCTTTGCTACCTATTACACTTTATCAAGCCATCCCAAATTGCCATGTCAGCCTCTAACCTTTTGCACCCTTCCTAGCAAACCGTTGTTTGGCTATGTTACCGCTTTGCTCAGCCCTCTTATAGCGTTGTTAGTTGCAGGTGAAGATGAAGTTTGTTCCTTGTTGGAACATGGAGATGTTGTTCCTTGTTGGAACATGTTTACTTGTTGGGATATCACAATATATCTTATTTAATTAATGCATCTATATACTTGGTAAAGGGTGGAAGGCTCGGCCTTATGCCTGTGTTTTGTTCCTCTTGCCGCCTAGTTTCCGTCATATCGGTATTATGTTCCCGGATTTTGCGTCCCTAACGCGGTCGGGTGATTTATAGGACCCCCTTGACAGTTCGCTTTGAATAAGACTTTTCGGCAAGGCCCAACATTGGTTTTACCATTTGCCTCACCACCACCTACTTTTCCCTTGGGAGTCGCTCTCTCGAGGTCATCTTTATTAGCCCCGGGCGGTGCTTCTCTAAGTGCTGGTTGAACGAAGCTACTGCTGGGGCCACCTTGAGGCAACTTGAGGCTGGTTTTACTCGTAGCTAGTCTCATCCGGTGTTGCCACGAGAGCGAGATATGTGCAGCTCCTATCGGGATTGTCGGTGCATCGGGCGGCTTTGCTGGTTTTGTTCTATTGTCGAAATGTCTTGTGGCAGGATTCGAGACTGATCGGGTCTTCCGGGAGAAGAATATCCTTCGTTGATCGCGAGAGCTTATCATGGGCTAAGTTAGGACACCCTGCAGGTATAAACTTTCGAGAGCCGTGCCGCGGTTATGTGGCAGATGGGAATTTGTTAATATCCGGTTGTAGTAAACTTGAAGCAAACTCTTCTAAAATACACCAACCGTGTGCGTAACCGTGAGTGTCTCTTTTGGGGTTGATCGAGAGGAGAACACGGTTTACGGGTTATGTCGACATAAGTAGGAGTTCAGGATCACTTCTTGATCATTACTAGTTGTGACCGTTCCTTTGTTTCTCTTATTGCTCTCATTTGCGTATGTTAGCCACCATACATGCTTAGCAGCTGCTGCAACCTCACCACTTTATCCCTTCCTTTCCCTTTAAGCTTTGCTAGTCTTGATACCCATGGTAATGGGATTCTTTGAGTCCTCGTGGCTCCTGATTACTACACCACCGATTGCAGGTACAGGTTGCGATGATCTTGGCCTGAGAGCGATGTTTGCTTGTATTGGAGTTCTTCTTACGCTTCTTGATCGGGGATAGGTTCGGTCGGCAGCTTTGGGCTAGCGAGGTGAATATTGTTTGAGTTTCTATTTATGTTTCATCCGTAGTGGGATGTTGATCTTATATATGATGTTGATGTATTCTTGTGGCATTTGTGCCTTATGTATATATCCCCATCTATTATGTAATGTTGATGTAATGATATCCACCTTGCAAAAGCGTTTCAATATCTTGGGTCTATCCTTGGTGGGACCGTCGAGTTCCTTTGGATAGGGTCGCATATTAGGCGTGACAAGTTGGTATCGAGCCTCGACCGACCCTAAAGGCCCCTTGATTGATCTTGTAGTTTGGCGTTGTTGAGTCTAGAAGAAAACTATTTTGGTCTAGTTATATCGGAGAGTTGGAATTCTTTTTACTCCTCAGCCCTTAAATCGCTCGGTAAGGAATCTTGGCGTGGGTGTTTTGAATTACTTCTCTTCCCTTCAAATTTTCTTTAGGATCACTCAGTTGGTTTTCGATCGTTGGTTCTCATCTCTTTTTATCCGGTGCATTTCTCATCAAGTTGACTCGACCATCTTCATCTTTGAGTTCAATCCGCTGTTGTTTTCTTTTCCCACCGCCCACCCTTCTTCTTTTGAACGGAGTCCGTGTCAGTATCCATCCTACTCGTGCGAAGTCTTTGCTTTCTTTCCTCAATGATTTCAACCGGTGTTTTCTCTTCAAGATATTCGTCGTTTCCCCTTCAAAGTTGCCTTTGTTTTCCCGCCCTCCCACCCTATTATTCCCGGAGTTCGAGTTTTTTCCGACCATCAATTCCATTCGTGTGGAGCCTCTTCAGTCTTCCCTCAATCATTTCAACTGGTGAATTCTCATCTCGTTCGTCATTCTTCATCCCTTTCTTTTTCCGGTGGACTCAAATCAAGTTTTTCGGGTTAATCATATTCTTTTCCTTGAAGTGTTCTCCTGCTCGTTAGCCTCTACTTGATTATCATTCGGAGTTCGGAAGACATATCAGGAGATTAAATACGTGTTCTAATTAATTCGAGGTTGTCACCTCTTTCAAATATTTCAATTGTTCTGGTGCATCATCTATCTGTTCAACAATCCTTTCCAACGGTGTTTTTCTTTTAGTGGGCCCTAGCCCACAGGTCTTTTCCCAGGATCTTACCTGACTCTTCTAATTATTCCGGAGCCATTCTCAATTCTTTTCGGGGTTTGACGTAAGAATGAATTTCATCAGTCAGATGTTTTTTCAAGATCTCTTTCAAATTCTTGTCATTGTTGGCTCAACCTCTTAGCTTTTCATTCTACGGAGTATCTCAACAATTTTGGTGGTGTTTATAATCGTCATTTGAAGACCGAAGAAGAGTTTTCCTAAATCTTGTCCGTTCTCCGAAGATTTGTGGTGCTAGCTCGATGTTATCCTATCCGATTGTTTCGGTTGTGCAATTCTTTTCATCCATCGGAGTATTTCAGGAGTTACTTTCCGTCTCAATCATCCAGAGGCCATCTTTTCGGAAGATTTCTTCATTCTAAGTTTTCAGATTCATTCCCCAATTATTCTATATCCGTGCCCCTTCGTTCATCTCAATATTCTTCCGGTGCTTCGTTCAAGTATTCTTCTATCAGTTCGCGATCTCTTTGTTCTCTTGTATTTTAATTCCCTCAAGTATCTTTGTGCTCTTCTAATTCTTCCCGGTGATTCATTCTCTTTCATCAGTCATTTTCGAATTCTTACGGTGGTTCATTCAGATTCTTTTTCTTTGATTGTCATTTTAATTCATTCGTTCTTTCCAATCCTACTGGTGGTTCATGAAGACTTTCTCAAGTTTTGTGCTATGTTTACCCCTTAATCCTTTTTCAACGAGAATAAGTATTATGCAAAATCCACTGCTTGTCATCAATTTAATTTGATGAAGGATAAGCATACAATAAATCTTATTATTATTTCATCAAGTGAGTAATCCCTTCCTTTGGAGTTTGTTCTCGATGAATAAATTCTACTTCCAAGTGTTTTTCATCTTTTCTTTTCCGGAGTTCAAATTTTCCAAGACTATTTCGTCGGATCCTCCATCTAAATCATCGCAAGGCTTTAATCTTATTTCCTTTCATCCTTCAATCGTATCTCATCATCCTTTTGTTACCGGAGTTCTTCACGGTGGTTCTTCATGATTTAATTCATTCTTCAAGAGTTCATCAAGATTCTTGCTCAAGGAGTTCAAGTATCTTTTCTTCTCGCGTCTCGAAGTGCAATTAATTCTCCGTATTCTTTTGAAGTGGAGTTTTGCATCTCTTCGTTCTTCTCAGCTATCCAATCATTTTCGATTTTGGCCGGTTATCACCTTATGATCTTGAGATGTTACCTATAAGTCCACAACAAGCTTATTCTTTTGTTGTTGAATTTCCAACAACTCCGTTCAATCCTTTCTTGTAAGGTTGCTTTCAATTCCATTCGTGGCACAAGTTGTCATTTTCTTCTCCGTTCTTTTCATTCAACTCTTTCAATTATTTCCAGAGTTTTGTGTCATGTCTTCATCAAGTATCATTCCATCCTCTCAAGTTCGTGTTCTATCATTCCATTTTCAACCGGAGTGCTGCTTAAATCCTTTCAGTCTTATTCATTTCTTATCTCGTTCGAACCGGAGTTGTTTCAGAGTCTATCTGATTCCATGAGCTTTCGATTCTCGTCATTCTCGTCGTTCCTCTCTTCTTCTCGAGTGCTCTCGATTCTTTGATTCTTCTCTTGAGTTCTTGTTTCACCTCATCCCTTTTCCCTTCCGTCTCGGTCCTAAGATCTCGGGACGAGATCTCTTGTTAGTGGAGGAGTGTTGTAGCGCCCGGATTCGATCGCGGTATCCTTGAGTTATTAAATCGGTGTTGCCATGTCATTTGCTTGCGTGTTGCACTTTGCCATGTCATCATCTGCATTTCATATCATGCCATCATGTGCATTTCATTTTTGCATATGTGTTCGTCTCATGCATCCGAGCATTTTCCCCGTTGTCCGTTTTGCAATCCGGCACTCCTATGTCTCCGGCGCCCCTTTACCTCTTTTCATGTGCGGGTGTTAAGCGGTCTCGGAATGGACGAGGTTTGTCAAGCGGCCTTGGTATAGCACGGTGAACCGCTGTCAAGTTTAAATGCCATTTGGAGGTCGTTTGGTACTCAGCGGTTAACGGGTAACCGCAAAGGCCTCTTTGGGTGCAGCCCAACACCCCTTTAAAGTGGCCCAAAAACCCACCTAACTCCCTCCATGCTCTCGATCGTTCGATCACGATCGTGTGGTAACCGCACCTCATTTGGACTCTCTAGCTCCCTCTACCTATAATCGCCTCCCCGTCCAAATCCGGGTCCGAAACCTAAAAATTCCCTCGCGCGGACGGACATGTCCTTGCGGACAAAACCCCGCCGCCGCCTCCAGCCAACCGGCGCCCGACACGTGGCGCCTCCGTCCTCCCGCCGCCGCGGCTGATGAGCCAGGCAAACCCGCCCCAGCAGCCTGCCTCCTCGCGCCTCCAGCCGGCGACCCGCCCGTCGCCGGAATCCGCCCGCCGCCGCCGGCGCCCGCCGCCGCCGCCCGCCGCCCGGCCAGCCCAGCGCCGCCCGCCCCGCCGGCTCCTGCCGCGCCTCCCGCCGGCCAGCGCCTCCGCCAGGCAGTCGCCGCCTCGCCCGACCCCTCGCCGGAGCCGCAGCTCTCCGCCGCCGGAGCTCCAAGTCCGGCCGCTCCCTCGCCGGACTCGCCCTCCGGTGGCCGCGCCCCTCGCCGCCCCCCCATCTCCGGCCAGATCCGGCCAGGAGAGGGCCGGATCCGTCCTTCTCCGGCCTCCCCGAGCCTCCTCCGGCAACCCCGTCCTCATCTCCGGCAAGCAGCTCCGGCGATCCTCAAATTCCGTGCTAGGTTGACTTCTTCTCCTTCCCCGAATCCACTAAGTCCCGAATCTGCTAATATTTTCATGCATTTTCGTCGCATCATATCTCTGCATCCGTAGCTCCGTTTCGTGCGTGTAATATGTCAAATTGTTCGCCTCAAAGAGTAGATCATTTCATCTCATTGCATCATTTTCATTTGAGCTCATCTTGTTGCTCGAAATGCTGTTAGAAGAGGGCTATGTGATGTTAGTTTCTGATTCTTATTAGAACATGCACTTTTGTCATTTTTGTCGTGATTGATGTGTGCACCCTATAAACTTGAGTCCTACATGTGTTTTGTAATATGCCATGCCATCTTCACAGGGGTGTATGCCATGTATTCTTGTGATCTCTGTGGTGACTAGCACAAGCATGCAAACTAGGCTTCATGATGTTGATGATTTCAGCCCCTGTTCTGCTGATATTTTTATGCCATGTTAACTTGATGCTCTGAGAGAGATCCATGCTTATTTTGAGATACTTCAGTAAGGATGTTTTGAACATATGGTTATCGCTATCCATCCACGCCCTTGTTTGCAATTATGGAGTGTCATAGCTTGAGTCAATCGAGCTCTACTTTTGCTATAAAATGTTTCCTGGCAGATTGTTTACATGTTATTCAATTTTGCCAAGGTTGTTGTAGTTGATCCTTGCATGCTATGTTGTTTTTCTTGCCATGTATAGCTTCTATGCCATGTCTTCGTACTGTGAGTTGCCTTTCCATGCCATGTATTGCTCTGTGGTGATTGGTTCAAGCTCACCAACATGCCTACTTATTGTTGTTCCTGCCATGTTAAATCTGTAATATAACTTGCCATGTTTACATGGGTGCCATCATATTTTCTGATCCTTTTTGCCTCATGGTCAGTAAAGAACTTCTGTTCTATGCATTTAGTAGTATCATGCCATGCCTTTGTTTTCCATGATAAGTTCCTGTAGCATGTTGTTTGTTAGCTCTAAACATTGCAACCTGATGTTATTTTCTGCAAAGTCTGAAACTGTTATTATTTGCAATCTTGCCATGTGTGTTTGAGCATGTTCTAGTGATTTATGGAGATAGCTCAGTGTTCATGTTTTGTAATGATTTACCTGTAAATCATGTACATGCCTTTTTTTATTATGTTGAGATGCTGTATCTTGTTGTTTTGATCCTTGCAATATGCCTAGTTGCTGTTTTGGACAGATTGTTGCTATAACTTGTATTGTGTGTATGTGTTGAACCGTTGCTCCGTTTTGAGTGTGCTCTATATGAAACTTGCTTGATTTTGCGTGTAGTTTCATATTATCATGTTGCATCCTTGTTTTGAGGTGTTTGCTTGATGTTTGTATGCATTTTGCATCAATGCCATGCTTATCTTGTTTTGCTCATATCTTCTAGGCCGTAGCTCCGAATCTAATGAACTTTATATGTAACTTGACTAGATTTTCGTGTAGATCATCGTGGTGCATCTTAACTTGCTGTTTAAAAACTTGAACATAAGGTTTATTCAGATCTGGACCAATTTCGAAATTTGCATATGAGGACTTACCGGAATAGTTCTATGTTGTTTCCGGCCTCATTTAAACTTGCCTTGATGTGTTGTTCTTGTTTGCATCATCTTTTGCCATGAGTAGCCTTATCTAGATTTGTCATGCATCATGCTTGTTGTGCATCATGCCTTGTTCATGTGTGGGGTGTTTACTATGTTGTGTGCTTCTTCTTGTTAGTTCCTGTTTCGTTGCGATCGTGAGGGTTCGTTCGTCTACGCTTGGTTCGTCTTCTTGGCTTCATCTTCTTCATGGACTCGTTCTTCTTCCTTGCAAAAGCGTTTCAATATGCGGATCTATCCTTGGTGGGACCGTCGAGTTCCTTTTGGATAGGGTCGCATATTGGGCGTGACACTCTGTGGGAGCAGCCCGATTCTTCTTGGTCTTTAGTTTCTTCTTGGAGGGAGCAGCATCAGAGGCGTCAGGATTTTTCCTTTTTCTGGCTTCAGCCTCGGGAGCCCTCGTCTTCTTCTGTTCAGAAGCGGTTGACCGGACATTTGGCTTCGAGCCAGTCATGCTGCTTGGGAAGACTATGCGGGGCTCTTCCTGCCTTGAAGGTGCAACTTGGTCAGTTGAAGACTTCTTTTTCTTTGCAGCCATCACAGGGGTCGATGCCAGGACGGCCAAGAGCCTTGCGCTTCTCAGCCTCATTGTAGCCAAGCACACACTTACCAGCCAGAGCCTTCATGCGCTCACGAGAGCCTCTGGCTTCTTCACGCTTCTTGACAAAGTTTTCTTTGAGGTCGTGCAGCATGACCTTGAAGTTTTTGACGTCTTGCACTGCTGAGTGCAGCCATATGCTTCTTGGCTGAGCCTTCTCATAGTCAATCTTGTGCTTGAGTTCAACAATCCGTGAGCAAGAGCTAGCTCGAAGCAATGGCGCCGTTGAAAGAAGACGCCGAGGCCAATAGGAAGTTGCGAGATCTTCAAAACTGATGTTTGGGGTATCAAACCATTCATCAATGAAGTGATGGATGATTGCCACATCAAAGAGTGGCAAGTTGTTGAAGATTTCTGCTTCTTCTTTTCTCTTGATAAGTTGCTCAAGGGCATCATGTGCAAGATCGTCATCACTAGGCAGATCAATGTGCTCTTCCGCAGAGAATGGCAGCGAGGTCGATGTCAATTCAGTGTTCTTGACAATTTTCTTTCTTCTCCGTCTTCTTGGAGATCTGGGATTGATCCTTAGGCGTGCCTTGGCTTGGGGAGGTGCGATGGCGATGGCTTCACGTGAAGCTTTTGGAGGAGCAGGTGACTTTGGAGCCTTGACTTTCTTTTTATACTGCGGCTTTGGAGCGGGAGCGGGAAGGCTGGGCTGGGGCTTCATCGAGAATCAGCCTCGTCATCGAGTGATCCACTTTGGCACCTTGGACCAAGATATAAGTGATGAGGCCATCAAGGTTTGAAAAGGACCGATGACATTGGGTTCGGCGTCCGTGAGCCGTCGGCCACGGGGAAGCGGAGGGACCAGGGTTGAAGTCTAATCCCAATGACTTCTTGTTTTCCTTTGTAGAAGCCTTTGCATCTTTGGAAGTTGTACTTGAAGAGATTGTCATCCGACACGAGCAAAGGCGTCGAATTCGGCATTCTCGGTGAGAGTCCATGGACCATGCAAGGATAGAAACCTTGTGCAATAGCTTGACCATTCTCTTGGGAGGAAGGCCTCGAAGCGAATATCACCCCAAGGGCTTCGATGGCATTCTTCTCGGCATATTCTGTGTGACGAAATTGTACTTGAACCACTGTTCAGCCCAATATCGATGAATCCATTGGATTCGCGTCTTGCGCTGATTATAAGTCTCTTGGGATCTGTCTTGTACAGCTCTGCGAGGTCATCGAGCGAGATCTTTTGAGGTTCCCTCACGGCGCTGTCTGCCGCCCTTCTGACTGATTTATCGTAGCCATGAGCTTCAAACTGAATGGCTTCACGTTCAAAACTTCAAAGGTTGCGTTTGCTTTGGACGGACATGAACTGGCCGGGAGAGTTAGTTTGATCTTTGTAAGAATTCTGCAAGCGAATGCAGACTATGAGAACCAAGGGATTCTCCCACGGACATGTACTGTGACAGCATTAGAGATCACGAGGAAGGGAAGAGGTCATATGCATTCTCGGAAGATTTTGAAGATAAATCGGTTTGAAGACATTGACCTCATGATCGAAGACATTCACTTATCTGGCGAGAGTTGGTTCCAGTTTATGCGAATCCGTGAATAAGTACAAGTGAGGAATCTAACTAGTTGTGAAGCTTAAGTGAATATACTAGGCGATCTGAGATGCAAACAGAATAGATCTAACATAGTATGGGCGAAACCAATTTTGGCAAGTAGGATGAATCTTGAAGATCAAAAAGATGGTAAAAATAGAGTTATATTTACCGCTTCGAAGAACTTCTAGACGGGAGGAAAGGAGGCCGAGCAGTTCAGTCCACCGTGCCCTAAATTGGCGACGGAGGACACCTACGGCGGCGGCGGAGATGAAGATGTTCACGGCCGGCATGAGGACGGCGTTGGAGAAGTCGCGGCAGCTAAGCGCTTCGTCGCCGGCGTCGTCGGGAGCTAGCGGTGGCGCTAGGGTTTTGACGAGGTGGAGAGGTGGAAGAAGAGTTTCTTTACCGCAGGGGACAGGTATTTATAACGAGGTGTGCGGCGCAGCGCAATTATGCAGGTGCCCCTGGCGGTTCACATCTGAGGGGCATGTGGCAAGCATGCAACATGCTCTGAGTTGTCCCACGTTCCCACGCTCGCCAGGTTTGTCGGATGGTCGTTCCGGCTTCTCCGGAATTCAACAGTAAGGATGAATCATTTAAAACAGACTTAAAGTTTGTCTCTGTGTCTTCTGGCGACAAGGGCCTTGAGAGAAGGCGTTCGACAGTTTCAATAAAATGCATATGATTTGGACATATAGAGTTTGAGATAGAAAGCATAGAGATTAGGGTCCGATCACATTCACTTAGTTCAAAAGATTCAACTTGAAGACATAGCTATAAGTGAATGCTGTAGAGGACAGAACAATATATATATATATATATATATATATATATATATATATATATATATATATATATATATATATATATATATATATATATATATATATATATATATATGACAAATTTTCCCTACTACGGGTGTAGTTACTCCCTTTTTGTTTCATCGTTCTATGTAGTATCTATCATACGGAGAGTATATGCAGCGTAGTATGTAGTATCTAAGAATGTTTAGGTAGTATATATACTACTTTTCTGGTAGTATGTATCATATTTTAGCATACTTTATTTCACGTACAAATATATACGTATTTCACAAATACAATAAAATTATGAGCTCCCTTGCCACGTTTTCATATAAATCACTTGGGAGTATCTTAGATATAGTATATGAACATAGTAAAAATAATAAAGTAGAGTATATACTACCACATGATAGTATATGAGAAATGGGTGTAGCTACACCACGGTAGTAGGATACATTTTCCTATATATATATATATATATATATATATATATATATATATATATATATATATATATATATATATATATATATATATATATATATATATATATATATGACAACCAAATCAACATAGTGGAGAAAATCATGAAGATAGGTTGAAGTTGAAGACAAATCAAATGCGAATAGCTTCAAGAAATAACGCCATGAGTGAAACACTTCAAACAAAGAAATTTGTTGGTGGCGTTACCCACCGTGTAGGAAGTATAAGACCCAGACACGACGCACAATTATCGTGGCGCTCCGAAGTCAAATTCCACGTTAATGTATTCACACTCAGAATGTAAGTCTTCATTGATTGAAGATATACGTTACTTCGTGTGTTGCACATCTAAGTCATCAACATGCAAAAGTATTAGGATGTGTGCTTGATCACAGGACATTTGAGGATTCCAAGATGTTTAGCTCACACGTAACTTGCAAAACCTTTTCTCATCCAAGGGCTTTGTGAAGATATCGCGGTTGGTCTTGACGTTGGCGTGAATGATGTCAATATCTTTCTTCATGACATGATCCACGAGAAAATGATGGCGAATTTCAATGTGCTTTGTCTTGAGTCTTTGGACTGGATTGTTGGCAACCTTGATGGCGCTTTCGTTGTCGCAGAAGAGAGGTACTTGTGTCATATTGATGCCATAGTCCTTGAGAGTTTGCTTCATCCATAGAAGCTGAGCACAACAGGATCCAGCAGCAATGTATTCAGATTCTGTAGTTGAGAGTGACACACAGTTCTGCTTCTTTGAAGACCAACATACAAGTGATCGTCCCAGAAAGTGACATATGCCTGATGTAGACTTGCAATCGACCTTGTCACCAGCATAATCAGCATCCGAAAATCCAACCAAATCAAATTTTGAGCCCTTTGGATACCATAATCCGAGTGTTGGGGTGTGAGCCAAATATCGAAGAATTAAACTTCACAGCTAAGTGATGCGATCCCTTTAGTGCCGCTTGGAATCGAGCACACATGCAAATACTAAGCATAATATCTGGCCTAGATGCACATAGGTAAAGTAAGGAACCAATCATGGGCGGTATACCTTTTGATCGAACTCTTTACCATTGTCATCGGGACCCAAGTGGTGTTTAGGCGGCATTGGCGTCGTGTATCCTTTGCACTCTTGCATTCCAAACTTCTTGAGACAATCTTGGAGGTATTTTTCTTGAGATATAAAGATGCCATTCCTTTCTTGTGAATTTGAAGACCAAGGAAGAACTTGAGCTCTCCCATCATGGACATCGATATTGTTCTTGCATGATGTATCCAAATTCATCACTATACTTCTGGTTGGTGCGGCGAAGATAATGTCATCCACATATATTTGGCATACAAACAGTTCACCATCATATGTCTTCGTGAAGAGTGTGGGATCAAGGGATCCAGGTTTGAAGCCTTTGCTCTTGAAGTCTTTGATTGTATCATACCGGTAGCGAGGAGCTTGTTTGAGGCCATCTGATTGCTTTATTTAGCTTGTACACCATATCGGGATGTTTTGGATCTTCAAAGCCGGTGGTTGAGCGACATATACTTCTTCTTCAATCTTGCCGTTGAAATGCACTCTTCACATCCATTTGATAGAGCAAGATGTTGTGGTGGTTAGCATAGGCTAGTAGTATGCGAATAGCTTCAAGTCTAGCTACAGAGAGCAAATGTTTCATCGAAGTCAATTCCTTCAACTTGAGTATATCCTTGAGCCACAAGCCGTGCTTTGTTTACGATGACTTGACCATGCTCATCTTGCTTGTTTCGATATATCCATTTGGTGCCAATAATGTTATGCTTGCGAGGTCGGGCGCTTGACAAGTTCCCAAACATTATTCAGCTTGAGCTGTTGAAGTTCTTCTTGCATAGCTTGAATCCATTCGGTTCCATAAAAGCTTGAGCAACTTTCTTGGGTTCTAATATTGACACAAATGAAAAGTGCCCACAGAAATTTGCTAGCTATGTTGCTCTTGGCGAGTAAGCGGACCAGTGCATTGATGCTATCGATTATCTTCTCAATCTGTACTTCATTTACCTTTCGAGGATGAACATGGCGAAGACTTTGCTCATGCGAGATCATTGGGAGGATTGTCTTGAGTGAGCATTGTCTTGAGTTGGTTAGGTGCGGAAGGATAAGTTCCTCTTGAGCTGTGCTTCATTTGGCATGATTTCACGGTTCCCATCAGCTTGATAGATTCATTGGGCGGAGCTTCGTCTAGTGTGCTTGGCGGGAACTCTCTTTGTGAACCATTGGTTTCATCAAATCGCACATCTGAGTTTGACGATTTTGTAGAGATAGAGATTGAAGACTACTGTAAGAGTGTGAGTCCTTTCGTAACCGAGCATGAAGCCTTCATGAGCTTTGGGTTCAAATTTTGACTTGTGATGGGGATCCTTGATCCAGCACTTAGCTCAAATACTCGAAGTGGCGACATTTGGCTTCTTGCGATAAGGAGCTCATAGGATGTTTTGTTGAAGCTTATGGATATAAACACGGTTGATGGCGTGACAAGCTGTATCAATAGCTTGGTCGAAACTTTCTTGGTGTCTTGTAATCGTCGAGCATTGTTCAAGCCATCTCAATGAGGGTTACGTTCTTGCGCTCCATGATGCCATTTCTTTGAGGTGTGTATGGGCGGAGAACTCATGAGTGATTCCCATGGTATCGAGATAAAGATCAAGTCCGGTGTTCTTGAATTGATTGCGTTATCACTTGATATGCTTGATCTTGGCGCCATAATTGTTCATTGCTCGATTGGCGAAGCATCTGAAGACATCTTGCACTTGAGTCTTGTAGAAATTATGTGCACCCATGTGTATCTTGAGTAGTCATCAACAATGATGAAGCCATAGAGACAAGCGGTTGTTGTGAGGTAGAGTAATGAGTAGGGCCAAACAAATCCATGTGTAACAGCTCGAAGGGTTGAGATGTGGTCATCATTGTCTTGAGGGTGCTTTGCCTAGTCATCTTTCCGACTTCGCAGGTACCACATATGATCCTTCTTGAACTTGACACCTTGATGCCTATGACATGCTTCTTCTTGGCGAGTGTGTGTAAGTTCCTCATGCCAACATGCCCCACCTCCGATGCGAGCCAACATTACGAAGCTTTTGCGAGAAGACATCGGACAAGCTGTGGACCTCTTGAGAAATCTACCATGTATAGATCATCTTTCCTATACCCTTCAAAGACTAGAGACTTGTCGATTCCATTAGTACAAAGGCAGCGATATTTTCGAATATCACAATCATGTTCAAGTCACAAAGCATTGAGACAGACATCAAGTTGAAACCAAGGGATTCAACAAGCATAACTTTATCCATGTGTTGATCCTTTGAGATTGCAACTCTACCTAGACCCAATACCTTGCTTTTACCAGTGTCAGCAAATGTGATATGACTCTTGTCTGATGGACGTAAGGTTGAGTCCATGAGAAGACTTCGATCACCAGTCATATGATTAGTGCATCCACTGTCCATAATCCATTCTGAAGCATGAGGTGTCATACCCTCCAGTAGTTAGGGGGATAGGCTTCACCAAGAGCATTGTGAAGCATAAACATTTGACAAGCAAGTGGATTATTGAAGCTTAAATCAAGATTAGGACTGATAGGATGAATGGCAAACGATTCAGGAACAAAATACATAGTGAGACCATTTGGGCATTTGATCTTGTGCCCACAAGATGTTTTAGGTCCCACAATAGCATCGGGCGCCTTTGATTTTGGTGGAGACCCTTTCCTGCAAAAGAGAGTTAATTCTTCTTAACCACCCACATCTTGAGGGTGGCTTAGAAACAATGAGTCTAAGTGCAGCATCTGAGAATTCGGCTTTGGAGCCCTAGCAAATAGCCTTGCAGGAGATGAATGATACTCATATGAATAAGCGAGAAAAGTTCTTAGTTCTATGAACATAGCGGTTTGAAGACACTGCGCTCATATTCATAAATTTGAGTCGGTTTCCTGCAAAACATTGGCGTTAGGGTGACTCGGTGAGTCCTCTGTGCATATGAAGCCTTTGGACCATATGGCGCTTTAGAGTGCAGGGTTTGTCTTCTTCCCGGTGGTGTCATGATGACATTCCTTTGGAAGATTCTCAAGACAGCTTTTGGGAACCCAGATCTTCTTCATAGGGGTCCATTCCTGCGATTAGTACCAATATACAGCAAACACTTCACCATTCGATTCTTGAACAGCTTATAGTTTGCATCAAAGGATTCATCAATGATAATAGGGTTAGCACATGTAAAGTCGGATAAGGTGGATGGATCCACTAAAGGTCCCTTTGCAGCAACCCATGTGGTTTTGGGATCTTTTCGGGCTTCGGTAGGAACCATCAACATTCATTTTCCTCTCGAACCCAACACCCTCTTTCCTAGGGTTTGGTTCAGAATCTGCTTTTGAGGACATCCATAAAAGTGTCGATGCCCTTTCGGACTTTTATACATCCTGTTTCAGCAATGTCTTCAACCTAGCATTTTCATCGGCAATAGCGGTGGTATCCTCCATGAGAGGGTTAGTTACCACATTAGTAGTTGAAGACAATGCAACGATAGCAGCAGTTGAACATTCAGCAACAAAGGTAGCTATATCACGCTCAAGGCATTTTAGACATGGTGGTTCAAATCCATCACGAGTGGAACTGATCATTGGCCTGAAGTGACTCATTCTCTTTTGAAGATCTTCATGAGCCGCTCTCAATTTCTCAAGCTCTTGCTTCCTTTGAAGATAATCATAGGAGAGCCTTTCATGAGTAGTTGAGGCGTTTCATGGCGACTTTCAAGTTCTTGGTACTTAGCATGAAGATTTTAATGTCTTCAACTAAGGACTGTGAGCGTGTCATTTCCGTGTCCAACAGGTCATCGCTTTTGTCTAACAGTTTTGAGTATGTTCCATAGCTCTTTGTTGTTCGGTTGCAATTTTAGCAAGTGTTTTGTAGCTGAGCTTGGATTCACAATCGAGTCATCTTCACTTGATGTTTGAAAGTAAGCATCCGTGATTTTACCTTGGCACCGCGTGCCATGAAGCGATAGGTGGGAGCAGGGTCGTCCTTGTCATCGACTTGACGTTGGTGTAGAAGTCATTGTCTTGATGTTGAAGATGGACTTGGCAACATAGGCTGTGGCTAAAGCCGGACTTACAGCGCCGGGTCGGATTCCTCTTGGACTCCACCTCCACCTCCTCGAAGCAGACTCCTCCTCTGAATCCATTTCCTTGCCAACAAAAGCACGAGCCTTGCGAGATGAGCTCTTCTTATGCGATGAAGACTTTGATGAAGACTTGGAAGAAGACTTTGAAGATATCTTCTTTTTCTTGTCATCAGATCATATTCCTTGCTCTTCTTCTTCTTCTTCTCATTGTCCCACTTTGGACACTCAGAGATATAGTGTCCAGTTTTCTTGCACTTGTGATAGGTTCTCTTCTTGTAGTCATGAGTGGAAGCTTCATCATCTCTTGAGCTGGATCGTGAAGACTTTCTGAAGCCTTTCTTCCTAGTGAACTTCTAGAACTTCTTCACAAGCATAGCAAGTTCCTTTCCAATGTCTTGGGATCATCGAACCGGATCGATTCTTCTTCAGATGAGGAAACAACTTTTGCCTTCAAAGCGCGAGTTCGGCCATAGTTGGGACCATAGATATCTCTTTTCTCAGAAAGCTGGAACACATGTGTGTTGAGCCTCTCAAGTATATCAGACGGATCGAGTGTCTTGAAGTCAGGACGTTCTTGTATTATGAGGGAAAGGGTGCCAAAATAGCTGTCAAGTGATCTCAGTAGTGTCTTGACGATTTCATGCTTGGTGACCTCAGTGGCGCCGAGAGCATGAAGCTCATTTGTGATGTCAGTGAGGCGATCAAATGTGAGCTGGACATTTTCATTGTCGTTTCTCTTGAAGCGGTTGAAAAGGTTGCAAAGAACAACGATCCTTTGATCTCTACAGGTTGAGGCGCCTTCGTTGACCTTGGATAGCCAGTCCAGACTAGCCGGCGTTTCGGAGCACTCCTGCGGCCATCTTGTCCTTTGGTCGGATGACCACAGATGATGTTCTTTGCGGTTGAGTCGATTGAATGAACTTCTTGACATCAGCGGGGTGACACCTTCACCAGTTTAGGAGCGCTGTTCTTGACGACATACGGAGGTCGACATCAATGGCTTCAAGATGCATCGCATCTTATTCTTCCGATGGGGATAGTCGGTTCCATCGAACACGGGGCAAGCAGCGGAGACTTTGATTATCCTTGCAGTCGACATAGCTAAAACTCCAGGTGGTTAAACCGAATCACACAGAACAAGGGAGTACCTTGCTCTGATACCAATTGAAAGTGCTAGTTATCGACTAGAGGGGGGTGAATAGGCAATTTTTAGGAAAGTCTTCAAAACACGAATGTTTTGAAGACAAACAATAGAAATGACCTAATTGATATGCAGCGGAAGATAAACTACTACAAGCAACCCATAGTCAAGTATGCAATAATGTGAACGGACAAGACTAATAGCAGCTATGTAGTAAGGATCAGGATGGAAGATAGTATGGAGCCAATCAACAAAAGTAGTCAAGCAATGAAGTCAAGCAGATAAGACATATAAGCAATGACTTCACGAAGACAAACTCAAGGTAAAGGAGGAAGGATAGAACCGGTCACTTGTTGAAGACACGAGTTTGTTGGACCAGTTCGATTCTTTGTGACAAGCTGTACATCTAGTTAGGGAGGCTGAGATTCAACTCGGAAGACCGCGTCTTCACCTTATTCCCCTTGAGCTAAGGACACAGTCCTCGCCCAATCACTCTGGTAAGTCTTCAAGGTAGACTTCCGAACCTTCACAGAGCGGCGTTCACGGCAATCCACAATGACTCTTGGATGCTCGAGCGCGACGCCTAACCGGCTAGAGGATTCACAGGTCCTCAAGTGTAATAAGTCTTGGTCACCTGACGGGAAAACTTTAGTGATGCCTAACACTCTTTGGCTCTGGGTGTTTGGGCTTTGTCCTCGCAAGGATTTCTCTCTCTCAAAGGCTTGAGGTGGGTTGCTCTCAAGCGACAAAAGCCGTGCACTAACTCTGAGCAGCCGCCAATTTATGGTGTAGGGGTGGGCTATTTATAGCCACTAGGCAACCCGACCTGTTATGTCGAAATGACCACAGGTCACTAAGGCCCGACACGTGTTCCAGCGGTCGATTTCAAACACACGACAACTTTACTTGGGCTACAAGCAAAGCGACTCATCCAGCTCTGGATAAGTTTTGCTCTCATTGTCTTTGCTTTCGAAGACATAGGATTTGGGTTGAGCATCACTTGATCATTACGACTATGTTCACTTGGACCCCACTAACGATGGGTGGTTCCTCGACTCCAACAAAGAAGATAAGGAAGCAGCGAAGCGACCACGGTCTTGGCGCTCCATAGTCTTCACTCAATGTCTTCTATGCTTTCATAAAAAATGGTTGGCCTTTGCATAGCATCTGTCAACTTAGTGAACACTACGAGTAGTAGTTGTTGGATGTCCATCCAGCGGCTGTCGTCTTCTTCAATCTCTGCTCTTCATGCTCTAGCCGCTCAAACAAGCGCCGGCGGGACTTCTGCTCCCTCCTCCCTGACGGCTATGCTGCCCGCGTGAGCCTCAAGGCCCCACCATACTCCCATCGCTGGCCTAGCCATCCCTCTACTCACCCACACATCTTTGTTATTCTCCGGGATGGCGGATGAACCAGTAAACCCTTGTACTCCTCCGCGTGGGAAACAAATACCGAGTATTCCCTGGCTCCGTGTCGTTCCCTTCCTAGGCCTCGCTGTCATCCACCGCCCTGATGCTCTCGGCGCAGCCTGGTCAACATGGTCAATGAACGACATCCATCGAAGTGGATTGTCGTGGAGAGGCTGACAGTGGGTCCACGGCCTTACGCGAAAGCGCCTCCTTATTAGGCGCAAAATAATGATTCCTCCACCTGACAGCTAGGACCCACAGGAAGGGCCTCTATATTTCGTGAAAAAAATGTTCCCCCCGCTGACAGGTCGGACCCACCAGCTATATCTTCGCACGCAAGGAAGTGCCTCCTTATTACGCCCAAAAAAATGAATACCCCCTGCTAAATGGGACCCACCATATTGTTGGGCTGACTTGTGGGCCTACTAAGTTGACGGGGACGGAGGGCTTTGTCAACTTAGTCAATACTCCAGTGACCGATGATGTCCATCCAACGGCCATAGTGCTTCTTCAATCTCTGGTCTTCTTGCTCCAGCCGCCCAAAGCAGCGCCGGTCGTGCCGCCTGCTCCTTCCTCCCATGGCCGGCTGTGCTACCGCGGAGGCCTCACCGCCCCCATACTACTCCCACCACTGGCCAGGCCATCCCTCCACTCACCCACACCCCCTGTTATTCTGCGGCGGCCTCACACACATGATCGAACCGGTGAGCGCTTCGTACTCCTCTCCGCGTGGGCATCCACTGCCGCGTCGTCCCCTTCCTAGGCCTCGCCGTCGTCCATCGCCGTGGTGCTCTCGGCGCGGCGTGGTCAATGTGGTCAACGACCGACTTCCATCGGAAGAAATCTTGTCGTGGAGAGGCTGGCAGCTGGGTCCATGACAGCCGCAAGGAAGTGCCTCCTTATTCGCGGAAAATCATTATTCCTCCACGGCAGCGGGACCCACGGACGGGCCACCAGTATTTTCTTGAAAAATCGTTTCCCCACTGCTGGGACCCACGGACGCGCCACCATATTTCACAAAAACGTTCCCCATTGTCGGCTCGGACCCACGGAAGTGCCTCCTTATTACGAACAAAAAATGAATACTCCCGGCTAGCTGGGACCCACCTTGGTGGGAGGCTGACTTAATGGGCCTACTAAGTTGGCGGGGCGAAGAGCTTTGTCAACTTAGTCAATATGAGCGATTCTAGCTCCATGACCGTCGATGTCCATCCAGCGGCCGTGGTGCTTCTTCAACCTCGGTCTTCTTGCTCGGCCGCGCAAAGCAGCGCCGGTCGTGCCGCATGCTCCTGCCTCCTCTGGCCATTGTCTTTGCCGCAAAGGCCTCACCGCCCCTACTATTCCCACCGCTGGCGAGCCTGCGGCGGCGGCAACCTCACACGCCAGCCGAACGGTGAACCCTCGTACTCCTCTCCGCGGGCTTCCACGCGCGTCTTCCCGGCTCCACGTCGTCCCCTTCCGAGGCCTCGCGGTCGTCCACCGCCCGTGGTGCTCTCCAGCAGGCGTGGTCAGCGTGGTCAAGGCGACTTCCATCGGAAGAGTCTTTGTCGTGGAGAGGTGACAGCTGGGTCCACGGCCACATCCAGTTTTTGTGATTTGCCAAGTAAGTCGCTTTGTCAGGCCTGTTGGGCTGCAAATCTTTCAAGACGAGGAGAGCTTTCATTCGGCTATCCGAGAAAATGGCCCATCTGTAATGAGAAATGGGTTGTACATTTTTAAAACACATCAAACCGACAATTAGTTTCAAATATCTTTTTTTCATTTCAAGATTTTAAATTGCATTAATTTTTATGCGTGGAGAATTTGTTGGATTTTATATTGATATAGATTTATTTTTAAAATCAGTTTGAATGTGAGTCAAAATTTCGGGATTAAAAACAGTTCGGACCGCACCAAAATATGCAAAATTTCTTATAATTTTTTAACCGTGGCCACAATATGGGTTGTAATGCTAACAAAAAGAATATGGGCTCCAAAAAAACCCTTAAGAATTAGCAAATGGGCTGTAAATTATTAGAAATAATGGCAGATGGGTTGTATCTGTGTTTTCCACAGATTTGAGGTTTTCCTAAAAAAGGTTGACACACAGCGGTGTTGTTGGATGTCCATCCAACGGCCGTCGTCTTCTTCAATCTCTGCTCTTCTGCTCCGACCACTCAAACAAGCGCCCGGGGACTGCTGCTCCTTCCTCCCATGACGGTGTTGTGCCTTGTGAGCCTCACCGCCCATCGTACTCCCATCGCTGGCCTAGCCATCCCTCTACTCACCCATACTGTTGTTATTCTCCGTGACGGTAGAGCGAACGATAAACCCTCGTGCAGTCATACTCCCCTCCACGTGGGAAACAATCTGCCGAGTCTTCCCGCCTCCGTGTCATCCCTTCCTAGGCCTGCGCCGTCGTCCACCGCCGTGGTCCTCTCGGCGGGCGTGGTCAATGTGGTCAACGACCGACTTCCATCGGAAGAGTCTTGTCGTGGAGAGCGGCGGCGGTGGGTCCATGGCCGCAGCAAGGAAGTGCCTCTTTATTACGCATAAAATAATTATTCCTCCACGGACAGGGGGACCCACCGGACGGGCCACCGTACTTTGCGAAAAAATGTTTCCCCCATGACTGCTGGGACCCACCAGCTACACCTTCGCACACAAGGAAGTGCGTCCGGGCAAAAAAACAAAGCGATTCGCTCCCACATTGCTGGGACCCACCAGCTACATCTTCGCATGCGCAAGGAAGTGCGTCCGGGCAAAAAAGCGATTTTCCCCACGGTGCTGGGACCCACCAGCTACATCTTCGCCGCAAGGAAGTGCACGACAATCGGGACCCACCTGGTGCGACTCGTCGTAGCATTGTCATTACGGTGCGTGAGCGTATGCGTACATATATCTTTGGTCGATGTAGAGGTGCACACGTGTGTCGTAGTAGAGGCGCGTACATGTCGTAGTAGGCGCGTTCGTAGCATGTACGCACGTACATCGGCCAGGTGTAAGAAGAAAATCTGACCCGCACGTACATACGGGCAGGGTCTCGAGCGCCTACTCGGCGTATCGTCGGCCGGGGCTCGTGTACATGGCTGGGTCGGAACGGAGAAACAGCGTCGTCGGCGTGTTCATGGGTAAACAGCAGAATCGCGTCGTGTTCATCGGGAGAGCAGCAGGCAGCGTGGGAGCCAACCGGTGGGTCGGAGCGGAATGCGTGGTCGTGTTCGCCGGGAGGCTTGGGCCGGAACAGGCGATGGAAGCGAGGCTGGCGTACCGCTGGGAGGAAGCGGACCTCCTACATTGAGCAGGGTCCTATTGATCGGGAGGGTGTGGCGTGCCGCCAAAAGCGGAGAAGCGGACCTCCCTACGGTCGAAATGGGGTCCTGTTGATCGGGAGGGTGTGGTGTATCGCAAAGCGGAGAAGCAGACCTCCTACGGTCGAAAACAGGGTCTGTTGATCGGGAGGGTGTGGCGTACCACAAAGCGGACCAAGCGGACCTCCTACGGTCGAAAGCAGGGGTCTGTTCATTGGGAGGGTGTGGCGTGCCATAAGCAGGACTCCACGGGATCTTGTTCATCTCCACCGTCGACCTTCTCCGGCCTCCACGGGCTACCGTCGACCTCCTCCAGCCTCCACGGGCTCCTGTTCATCCGGCCTCCACCGCGCTACTCCACCGGCTACTGTTCAACCACCCCTCCACTGTCTACTGTTTATCCAGCCCTCCACACCACGGGGTCATGTTCAACCACCCCTCCACCGTCTACTATTCATCCAGCCCTCCACCACACCACGGGGTCCTGTTCATCCGAGCAACACCACTTTGCTCCTTGTTCATCAAACCCCCACCCCATAGCGCTCACTGTTCATCCAGGCAGCATCCATCGGCTTGATTAGCGGCGATGGCGAAGAATCGCTCGATCGGGTTGATTAACAGCCATCGATCGATCACTCGGGTTCGATAACGCGTAACTGCGGTTGCAATTGCTCGGGTTGATTAGAGCCCAACGCCTCGCTCGGTTGATTAGAGCCAGCGCCTCACACACGCAGCGTCGTGTCACGAGAAAGCAGCGCATCGCTCGGCCCCGACCTCCCACCAGAACAGGAACTCCCGAAATTTTCCGTCCCTACGCTTCTACCATGGTTTTTCCGTCATGGGCGGCCCAAAGAATGTCATGCGATTCGTCTCCGGCCCGCCCAGGCGAAAAGCCCATTTTCATCATAAAGTAGGAGCCCACCACATCTATGATGATACCAGGTTTTGTCACAATTATCGTCATAGAAGTGTCATATGTATGACATAAAAATTTTCGTTCGGCCCAAAATGTCACGGATGTGTCTTTTTTTGTAGTGTCGGCTACTGTTCAACCAGCCCTCTTCATGGGCTCCTATTCAACCACCCCTCCACGGGCTACTGTTCATCTAGCCCTCCACCGTCTACATTTCATCCAGCCCTCCAGGGGGTGGTCCTGTTCATCCAGCCCTCCACGAGGTCCTGTTCATCCAGCCCCAACCGGCTCGATCGATCGGGGTCCTGTTCATCCAGAGGCAACACCATAGGGTCCTGTTCATCCACCCCCATCGAAGCTGTTCATCAAACTCCCCGGCAGCGCTCCTTTGTTCATCGAGGCAGCATCAATTGGCTTGATTAGCGGCGATGGCGAAGAATCGCTCGATCGGGTTCAGTTAACAGCCATCGATCGATCACTTGGGTTCAGTAACGCGTAGCCTGTAGTGCAATCGCTCGGGTTCAGTAGGCGAACGCCTCACTCGGGTTCAGTTAGAGCCCAACGCTTCGCACCCACACGCGTGCGAGTACGAGAGAAACCACAAACCTCTGTGCATTGCTCGGCCCCGACCACCCACCGTAACCAGGAACACCCCGATATTTTCCTCGCCCTCTGTTGGGGATGTAACTACTGAATATAAACCGCCCAGGAGGGGCCGGTTCCCCCTCAGCCATATTGGAGCCCACGAAGACTCAGAAGATGGCGAGTTGCTATAGAGCTTAGAGGCCCGGAGCCCAGGGGCGGATTAGGGCCCATAATGGTAAAACCGCCGTAGCCATGTAACTTGTGTTGTAAGATAAGAGAAGGAGAGACCGAGCCGGACACTTGTATGAGCCGGCCTCGGGACTCTGTAGACCGGCCGGGCGTCAACCCTTGTATATAAGGGGACGACCCGGCGGCGGTTCAGGAGAGACAACAAAGAACTCGAGGCTTAGGCAAGCGATTGGCTCCCTAGTCACCGAGATCACATCAATCCCATTACAAACTAGACGTAGGCTTTTACCTTCATCGAAGGGGCCGAACTAGTATAACTCTTGTGTCTTTGCGTCCGCTTTAACCCCTCTAAGTTAACCCGTACGATGGCCCCGCGACTAAGTCCTTTCATGAGGACATCTGCCGTGACAAAACCCGGCGAGTTGGTGCCCACCGTGGGGCTATCGCCCGATGGTTTGATGATCTTAGAGGGCAAGCTCGAAGACTCGAAGGCTATCTTTGTGGGCGGATGACCAAGAGTCGTCGCGGCAAGCTCTACATCGGCAGCGCAGGCTGGGGCCCGAGGCGGCTCGATTAGTCTGGTGCGGGTCCCCTTTGGTGGCATACACGTGTTCATCGGCAAGATCGGTGAGCGGGGCTGGCCGGACATCTGCACCGACCTCGTCGAGACGGCTCGGCCGGCGAAACCTGCCTGGCTAAACCGGCTGTCAGCGTGCTTTAGTGGAGTCATCCACGGAGGAAACTATGAGGACGGATCAGCATCCGGTGGCGAAACCGTTATACGCTCGATGACGAGTTGTTGACGGAGAAACCGAGTCTCTATACCAGTACAAGATGGCCTGATTGAGGGCTGTTCCGACGGTGGCGATATTCGGACCCCTTTGATCTGCCCAACGGGTTGGAATATTCATGGCGGTACACAGCGGCGCTTCACTCTTCGACCGCCGCGACAATGGTCGCCGGTTCAACAGCGGCGATGGCAGCCGGGGCAGGAGGCCCTGTGCGCCCGCCGGCTCAAGTTTTATCAGAACTATTTGATGCATTGGCTGTGCTCATGGCAGAGGCTAACCCGGCAGACCAAGACATTCATAATGCGGAGATTGCAAAGGTGAAGGAACAAATCACTCAGGCTAAAGCGGATCTGGCCGCTGCAGACGCTAGGATGGCGGCAGCGCTGAGCCACTTTGGATCATAAGCTTATAGGCTCATCTTTGGATCGAGCAGCGTCGCATGAAGTCATGAAGAGGAAATCTGATCCCGTTTGCCCCAGTTTTTGAGGAAGAGATCTCTTCAACATCCTGAGGCGAGGACCAAGAATCCGCCGGTGGTGAACCGGCGGAAGCACTGGGACAGGCGCACAGTTCAGCCCGTGTGATAGATCTACCTCGCCATCATACCGGCACGCCTCAGGCTGTGCAAACACCCCCAGGTCATTACTCCAACCCGATGGATAACCTTGTTGCGGCTGCGGCGCGGTTGGAGGTGATTCCAATCGAAGGGGATTCACCGCAGGCGGTAGAGACGCGCCGGGTCAAGGAGCTCCTTAGGACAGCTCTGGTCCAACAAGAAGCGTATTCGCATAGCCGCGATCGGATCCACTCTACCCCCGCCCGAGCAGGAGCTATAGCAGGCGCGTGGATGAACCAGCCGTGTCAAATAATCTGCGGCGGCGCGGTGCGCCCGTGGCAACAACCCGCGGGTGGTTTCGACAACCTTCGGAGGTGGTGGACCGGGCGGGAGCACGTGGGGAGGCGAGTTAGCAACACGAAGATCGGGATTATCAGCTTCGCCGGTTCGTCCGACCATCTTTGAGCCCGGAGTTACCTCTAGCTCTTTGGGGGTGCCTTGCCTCGTCCCTGCTTTACGCAATGTATGCTTGCCCAAGGATTTCAAGGGGCCATGCAAGGTGCCAAATTACACCGCCGATCTGGCTCCAGAAGCATGGATAGAGAGCTATGAGATGGCCATGGAGATGCTGGATGTGGATGAAGCTACGTGTGCAAAGTACTTCACCATGATGCTTGAAGGCACGGCCCGTGCTTGGTTGAAAAACTTGCCGCCCAATTCCATCGGTTAAGGGCCCGATTGCGGACCGGTTCATTCAAATTTCGAAGATACCTGTAAGCAGCCCATATGCGTGGTGGACTTGGCGGCTTGTGTCGAGATGAGGGGAATCCACAACCCATTGGATGCGCGCGCTTGGAAGTCTTGCATTCTTGGACCGGATCAACGCTGATTCTGCGATCTTAACCCTAGAGGGCAACTGCGGTTTAAACCTTTAAAGTTGAAGCTGGGTCGCATGAAGCGGTTTTGCAATGACATGGGCACTCTCATGGGCGTTTTAGTGAAGTATGCTGATTACGATAGTACCAAGGATCCCGAGTCCGAGGATGATGATGAAACAGGAAGGAAAGCGAACAGCAACTCGGAGGGGCAGCATCACTCGGCAGGTAATGGTGGAAACAAGCATAAGGCGAATGGTAACATGGGCTTCGTAGCCAACACCAACGCGCAGGAAAAAGGCCAACGGCGCAAGGGTAAACAGTCAAACCGAGGTGGTGCGCCTAATCCCAATCCGGACCGGTTGAACTATCTGTTGAATCAACCCTGTCCGAAGCATGGGACGAAGGAGGCGCCAGCAAACCACCTCTGGAAGGATTGTTACATTATGCAGGAGTTCAAAAGTTCTAATGCTTTTCGGTATGATCAAGGCTCCGGCGGCGGTTCAGGATCCGGCCCGAGTTACGGTGGAGGAAATTCCGGTCCAGGGTTTAATGGTAATCCGGGTGGACATAACAATCAGAACAATCGGAATAATCAAGGTGGTTATAATCAGCAGCAGGAGCAGCAGTCGGGTTATCAGAGCAACCCAAAATAGTTTATTGGTGGACAGTATCACGTCTTCACCACTAGCTTGGACAAGCAAGACCGGAAGCTTCAGAAGCGGGCAGTCAACGTTGTTGAACCGGCCGTGCCTCATTACCTACGCTGGTCAGAACAGCCTATTGTGTGGAGCAGAGAGGATCATCCTCCCCGGGTTGACAATCCGGGTCAACTAGCCCTAGTGGTGGCACCTCAGGTGGGAGGATACAAGTTCACCAAGGTGCTTATGGACGGAGGGAGCAGCATCAACATCCTGTACTATGAGACCTTCCATCGTAGGGTTAACAGATAAACATCTCAAACCGTCCAATACAGTGTTCCATGGTGTGGTGCACGGCAAATCAGCATATCCGGTTGGTAAAATAGCTCGAGGTGGCCTTTGGGGATGAACATGACTCGGATCGAAACATTGGCGTTTTAAGTGGTGAAAATTCAAAGTCCTTATCACGCCCTGTTTGGGCGGCCGGCTTATGCCAAGTTCATGGCATGACCTTGTTATATCTATTTGCAGCTCAAGATGCCGGGTCACAAGGGGACGATAACGGTTCATGGGAGCCGCAAGATCGCTTTAGAGTGTGAAGAAGGTGATGTGGCTTACGCAGAGTCGGTTTGTGCCACCGAAGAGCTGAAGTACTATAAAGATAATGTCGATCCGACGGATATGACCCCGTTGAAGAAGCCAACTACAGAGCACGATCCGGCCCTGAAGTTTAAATCGACGGCTGAGACTAAACTTGTTGACTTCATACCTGGTGATTCGTCCAAGCAGTTCATCATCAGTGCCAACTTGGATCCTAAATAGGAAAGCGCGCTCATCGAGTTCATCCGTGAGAATCGGGACATTTTGCATGGAAGCCTTCGACATGCCAGTGTCTTGAGGAACTCGTGAGCACACTCTTAATGTTGATCCCAAGTACAAACCGGTAAAGCAGTTTCTTCGCCGGTTTAACGAGGAAAGGCGTAAGGCCATTGAAGAGGAGGTTGCCAGGCTCTTAGCAGCAGGTTTTATCGTTGAAGTTTTCCATCCAGAGTGGCTTGCTAATCCGGTGCTGGTCCTTAAGAAAAGCAGCACTTGGCGCATGTGTGTGGATTACACAGATCTTAACAAGGCTTGTCCAGCAGATCCTTTTGCCGTCCCCCGCATTGACCAGATTATTGATGCCACTGCGGGTTGTGAGCGTTTGTGCTTTTTGGATGCATATTCTGGATATCATCAGATCAAAATGGCGGTTAAGGACCAGGAGAAGACAGCATTTATCACTCCCTTTGGAGCCTTCTGCTATGTGTCTATGCCTTTTGGGCTCAAGAGCGCCCAAGCAACTTATCAGCGTTGCGTACAGAATTGCTTGCATGAACAGATCGGCTGTAATGTGCATGCTTATGTGGATGATATTGTGGTTAAGTCAAGGAAGAAGGAAACACTGGTTGATGATTTGAAAGAAACCTTTGACAACTTGCGGGTGTACAAGATGATGCTTAACCCGGCCAAATGTGTCTTCGGTGTTCCGGCAGGCAAGTTATTGGGTTTCCTTGTGTCCAACAGAGGGATTGAAGCTAATCCGGAGAAGATTACGGCTATCACCTCCCTGGCTAAGCCAAAGTGTATTAATGATGTCCAGCGTTTGGCGGGCCGGATTGCCGCGCTGAGCCGGTCTATCAGCCGCCTCGGAGAAAAGGCCATCCTTTGTATCGAATCTTTGAAGAAGACGGATCGGTTTATGCGAGTCCACCCGGTGATGAAGCGTTGGAGGACTTAAGCGGCAATTGGCCAACCCGCTGTACTTCGCCGCCCCCATTGACAAGGAGCCGCTCGCTATATGTTGCTGCTAACGCCAGGCGATTAAGCGTGGCCATTGTGGTAGAGCGGAAGGAGGCAGGGAGGGAGCATCCGGTTCAACGTCCGGTTTATTATATCAGCGAGGTGCTTATTGAGTCTAAGCAGAGATATCCGCATTGGCAGAAGCTGGTGTATGGAGTTTTTATGGCGAGCCGGAAGCTGAAGTAGTATTTTCAAGGGCATCCCATCACGGTGGTCAGTTCAGCTCCCTTAGGTGATATCATACAGAACCGGGAGGCAACTGGCCGGATTGCTAAGTGGGCTATAGAGCTTGGGCCATACGGTTTGAAGTATGTACCTCGGACGGCAGTGAAGTCTCAGGCACTTGTGGATTTCATTAATGATTGGACGGAGTTACAAGTGCCTGAAGAAAACCGGATCATACCTATTGGACCATCCACTTTGACGGATCCAGCAGTTGGAGGGCTCGAGGGCTGGAGTCGTGTTAACTTCCCCACGGTGACAAATTTTATTCGTCCTCCGCTTAATGTTCCCTTGTACTAACAATGCAGCTGAGTATGAAGCCTTGCTCCATGGTCTTGGATGGCTAAGGAGATGAATCTAAGCGGGTTAAGTGCTTGGTGACTCGGACTTGGTGGCCCAACAGGTGTCTGGCACTTGGGATTCCAAGGACCCACTCATGGCTGCATACCGTCGGGAGGTGGATGTTGTCACAGGTCATTTTAAAGGCTATCAGGTGGACCATGTGGATCATCGGAAGAACGGCGGCGGACGCTTTGAGCGGATGGGCTCTCGCCATAAACCGGTCCCGCCTAATGTTTTCTCGATGTCTTGCACAATCCGTTAGTCAAGCTCCCTGATGAAGCAGATTTGGCTATTCTGATCCGGAGGCTCGGTTGGTGGCAGCCTTGCATGTCATTCCGGATTGGACGCTCCCTTATTTGGCATACATGAGCAGGCGAGTTACGAAGATGAGGCGTTGGCCCGACGGATAGTTCGGCGGTCTAAGTCTATGACCATTGTTAATGGCGCGTTGCATCATTGCAGTGTGTCAGGGGCGTTTCAACGCTGTGTGTCCCCTGAGGAAGGCTGTGAAATATTGCATGAGATCCACGAAGGAGACTGTGGTCACCACGCCGGTTCAAAATCCTTGGTGGCTAAGGCGTTCCGCCACGGTTTTTATTGGTTGACTGCCCATGCTGATGCGGAAGATCTGGTCAGACGATGTGATGGTTGCCAGAAGTTTTCTAGACGTGCTCATATACCGGCCCAAGAATTGAGGATGATTCCAATTACTTGGCCGTTTGCGACATGGGGGCTGGACATGGTTGGACCTTTTAAAAGGTCCAAGGACAAGAAAACTCACCTGTTGGTGGCAGTTGACAAATTTACAAAGTGGGTAGAGGCAGAACCTGTTAGCAAGTGTGATGCGGCCACGGCGGTTCAGTTCATCAAAAGGGTGATCTTCCGGTTTGGCTTTCCACACAGTATCATTACAGATAATGGTACCAATTTATCCAAAGGTGCCATGAAGGAGTTTTGTGAACGTGAACACATCCGGCTTGATGTTTCTTCAGTAGCTCACCCACAGTCCAATGGTCAAGCAGAACGAGCTAATCAAGAGATCACGAGAGGTATCAAGCCCGGCTTATGGTCCCTTTGCGAGGGACGCCGGGTTGTTGGGTAGAAGAGCTACCGTCGTGTTATGGAGTATAAATACTACACCTAACAGATCCACTTGGATACACGCCGTTCTTTATGGTCTATGGGCGGGCGGTCCTCCCCAGCGATGTCCATCCCGACTCACCTCGTGTGGCAGCCTATGTTGAGGCAGATAACGAGACAAAGACTGACGGGGCGCTTTGGATCGGCTGGATGAAGAACGAGATATGGCAGCTGCTCGCTCGGCGATTTACCAACAGGATCTTCGTCGATATCACGATCGCCGGTCGAACAGAACCTTTCAAGAAGGAGATTTGGTGCTTCGGCTCATTCAAGACCAGATGAATATGCACAAGCTATCCCCACCTTGGGAGGGACCTTTTGTGGTCAGCAAGAATCTGCACAACGGGTCATACTATCTGATCAATGTTCGAGAGCATAAAGACTCACGCCGCGTCGAAGAGGAGACCAACGAGCCGTGGAACATAGCTCATCTTGACCTTATTATACCTGAGCCATCGGCTCTACTTATGTACATATTATGACAATGTATATATTATGAATAAAGCAATAAACCGGAGCCTCGGCTAAAGCGGGGTATCCGTTCTGTTACATCCTGCGTGGTTACATGGAGTTGTTATCTTAAAACAGCCTCCGGTTTACCCCTTGAGCTTGCTTTTTAAAAGCTTTGTGATATCACTTGGGGGCTTGGTCGTATCCGAACCAATGCAACACCTTTTGATAGGCGAAAGCCACCAGATCATTTGGGGACATGGTCAAGTCTGAACCAGTCACGCTTCTTGATCGGCCTAAGGCCATAGAGTCACTTGGGGGCTTGGTCGAACCCTAACCATTGCCACGCCACTTGATCGGCATAATGCCACGGTTTCAGTTGGGGACCTGGCTGACTTGAACCATAGCTATACCTTATTGGGAGCTTGGTCGTGTCCGACCATGGTAACGCCATCTGATCGGCTCAACAAAGCCTCTTTTGGCAAACGGTTTTATCATTGTCTTTGTTTCCGTATTTTTTCATCAGTTATTTAATTTTGGTTGCGTTTTCTTAAACCGGCAACATTTTTAAACCGTTTTCAAAACTATCAGTTGATGGAATTTGGTCAAATTCTTAATCCGGTGATAGTTTCTCCGGTTCGATGTTTTTCTGTTAGCATCCTATTATGGAGTAACAGGGGGCTCATTCTAACCCGGCACGGGATACATGGTAAACTGGCAGTATAAGTACAGGAGCTGTTCTCTCCTTTGACGGTAATGGTTTATACAACCTCCGCTTCAAGATTGGCTAAGCCAACTTCATGCTCAGCAACGGCAGGTATTTTGTCTCACAAAATTTTGGTTATATACCTCCATATTTCATATATGTATGAATATCACAAACCGGCTGGCGGCACAGACCGCTAGGGCGGTTTAAGATTTTGCAAATACAGGCAATTTAAATTGAAGTTTTCGATCATTCAATCAAAGGAGTCCACACCAGGGCACAAAGGCATATTCAAAAAAAAAGTGATGGCTATTCTATTACAAGGCATTCAGAGGCCCAAAATTTGGAATGGCGTCATAACAAGCAGCTTATGATGCATAACCGGCTTGACGGATTAAGCTTCATTGCCGGGTTGATGTGAAGAAGATGGGTCGTCTGGCGTCGGTTCAACTTCTTCCTCCTCACCACCCAGTGGCCGGAAGTCATTGGTGGTCCAGTCAATCCGGGTTAAAGCCTGAAAGACAGCCTCTTCACTTATAAGCTCAGCGGATCAGCGTCGAGGGCATAAGTGTGCTTACGGGTTGGTGGAACAAGGTTCTGCACTTCCGGAATAACAGCTTCAACCCGCCTGTTGTTTGCATCGTAGAAAGAGCGGTGAACCGTCAGGTTGGCCTCTGCTGCCAGTTGACTCGCAAGAGGACGCATCTCCTTTGTTATCCGTCTGAGAGCATCATTATCAAAGACTTCGCCATTTTCTTGAGCGCTGGGGAAGCCTTTGGCTATGTCAGCCGGATCAAGGTCAGCTATCCATGCTTTGGCGCGAGTTAGAGCCAATAAGGTACCAGCCCGGGCGCGGATCGTTTCAACTCTTCGAGCTGTGCCGGTATCATGGATAGCCGGTCCAGCGTATCCTTGATCAAAAGCGAGCTGTGTTATCATACGAGGTAGCACATATAACTTCTTTGGGTGCGGTATCTGATTGCTCAATCAGCGTATCGCGACCTTGAGTTTCTTCCGCATGTCGAGCCGGATGAGCAATCGCTTACCAATACCGGTTTAAGAAAGTTCAGGTTAAACCGGCGGAAATGTCACAACGGAATAGTAATCAAAACCTTGGTGAAACATTTCTTACCAAATATTGCAGAGGTCATGGCGTTAATTTGGCGCTTTAGTCCGGTGAGCTCTTCCGTCACCGGTTTAAGAGCTGCTTCAGCATCTTCTGCCCGTTTTAGCAACCCAGCTTTCTCAGTGTCCCAGTTGGCCTGCTCAGATTTAAACCACTCCTTGAGCTGCTCCATAGTGGTCAAGGCGGTTTTCAACTCATCCTTGGCCTTGGAGGCTTCTGCTTGTTGAGTCTCCAGATTGGCATGAAGGTCATTGAGTTGTACGGTTTGTTGGCGTATCTCACTCTGATAAAAAAGGGATCACGTTAGTTGTTTCATCATAAAGTCCCAAGCTCAATGCAGTTATTCAACTTGGCACTTAGGGGCTAATGGCTATTTGCTCAAACATATTTTGCTACGGTGATACAAGTTATAGTCCCGGTTTAACTATGCTAAGTTGAACCGGCCCTTGGGGGCTACATCAATGAAGTCTGAGAAGTTTGAGTTTTATATTAAGTCCCGGTTTAACTAAGCTAAGTTGAACCGACCCTTGGGGGCTACTACACAAATAAAGGTACAAGAGAGGCATAACTCCTTACCTCATAGCGCTCCTTCATAAGATTCACCAGACCGGCTTCGAAATCACGACTTGTGTAGAGCCGGTTCAGGAAGCCGGAGTGAAGATCTTGGGCAGAGAAATTGTCATAAGCTGACAGATCAGTTTTTCCCTTCTCTTTACTCATGGCAGTAAAGTCTTCCTTGGCGCTGTGTTTTGATAGGCGACGGATTGCGAGGCGGTATATGCGGTGCCCGTCACTCGACATCATCATCTTTGGCGGGCTGGCGGATTGGCATTTTTCACAGGCTTGGTGCTTTCATACCGGGCTCGGCGGATCGACAATCTGAAACCTGTTACATTGCGGGACTCGATGGAGCAGGATGTGATGTCTCCACTTGGACATCCGGTTCAACCTCGGCGGATTAGCATTGTCATCTTGATTAAACCCAGCGAGCTGTTTTAGCAACCGGGGTTTTCGCCATGATGCTCGGAGTCTTCTCGAATCAACATCCACAGAGGATCAAGGGTCTTCGCCTTCTTACTTAGGCGAGCCTTGGTGCTACAACATTAAGAGTTAGAATATGATAAACCGACAAATGCAAAAAGAAATAGAGTAATATGCTAACCCAGCAGCAACTTTAAGAGGAGGCAGGTGAGTGGTTGATGAACCGCCGGATGAGTTGGAAGAAGCCCGATAGTTGGATCGGAAGGATTGAGAGGACATCGGAAGAAACCTTTCAAGGATAGCGCTTTTCAGAGAACAAATCACCTCGGGCGACGTTTAGGGTTGGGGTGTCAGCTAAACCGGACGACGTAATTTGTTGACCGCTATGCCGGGTCATACGACGTTCTTCAGCTTGCTGTGTCTTCAAAGAAAGGTTTGGATTCAAATGAGCACTAGAGTGAGATTTTTCACTTTCCGGATGTCGCGCGAATTCTTTTAACCGGTACAAGATCGAATCGGAAGAAAGAAGGATTACCTCAACAGGATCGGCATGGCTGGCCTCAGCGTCATCCTGGGAATTGCAACTATCAATAGGATGAATGATAAAAAAGGGCAAAATAAATCAAGATTTACCTCAGCATCTGATTCTTCATCCTCCGGCGGTTCAGAAGACTCGGCGGTTTTCCTCTTACCAGCTTTCTTGGTGGTCTTGGACTTTACACGAGGGGCCCGGGCCAGTTTTGTTCGTTTCCAAAAGGAGCTGTTAGCCTGAGAATTAATAAGGATTAATACATATCAATAAGGCATTAAAATCAATAGAGCAATGGCGGAGCCTTACATGAGCGGTTTGTTGGAAACACAGAACGGAGCCAACCCTGTTTGGCTGCATACGGAGATCGGTTCATCGAGCATCCTCTTCACTGTCTCGGCAACTTCAAGCTCAGTTATTGATAGCTCTTGATGTCGTTGAGGGTCTTTGACGTTACCAGTGTATTCATGCATCAATCCGGGGCGGCGGCTTAATGGCAAGATGCCCCAAGAAACCGAACAGCGGACAAGGTCAATACCAGTTAAGCCATTGGCCATTAGAGCCCGGAGCTTGATAATTTGGGGCGCAAAATTCTTCCGTTCTGCGGCGGTCAAGAGTGAAGGCAATGGGTGATTGTTGCTAAGCCCGTGAGGGCGATAACCCGGCAAGGGGTTTTCTCCGTTAGGAGCGGTATTCCGACAATAGAACCAGGTTTGGTTCCAATCTTTCGGATGGCTATGGTGTTTGGCGTGAGGAAAGTCTACTTCCTTCCTTTTCTGGATTGAAACGCCACCAAGTTCTATGTTAGGACCATCCGAAAACTCCGTACGGCGGTTCAAATGAAAGAAATCCTGGAATAACTCCACAGTTGGTTCTTCTTGAATGTAGACTTCGCAGAAGACTTGAAAGTTGCATATATTGGACACAGAGTTCGGACCAATATCTTGTGGATGGAGTTGGAAACTTGCAAGGACATCCTGGAAGAATTTTGATCCGGGAGGGCTGAATCCCCGGTCTAAATGTTGCATAAATACAATTACTTCTCCCTCTTGAGGTTCCGGAGGGCATTCAGAATCCGGAACACGCCAATGAAGGACACTTTTGGAGGCTAAAGCGCCGGTGGTGACATATCCATTGATTTGTGTCTCGGTGATCTTGGGCGGAACCCAATTGCGAGCGAGATAATTGTTTGGCCATTCGGAAGAAAAACTGTGAAAGGAAAAGTAAAGACCAGTTTACCGTTAGCGGTTCGGGCATATTATTCATGCTAAATCGGCAGATTGACATTCAGTTCAATTGCGGTTTAGCGAGGACTAATGGGGTATGGCGGATTAGCTATCAAAAATAAAACCGCCCTTAGGAAGAAGGGACAGAACTGGAAAATCTGCTAAGTGTTGATGAAACAGGTTTCACACATGGGCGGAATTAATTTGGATCTACCAAAGATTGATGAAGAAAAAATTTCTGCGATCCATAAAAGCTTTATAAAGAGCAGGGATGTTCGTGCGTTCTATCAAGAGATTATGAACAAAAAGGAAGATCTGCTAAGTGCTAAACTGAATGCGGACCAGCTACCGCTGAAGATATATACTACGGTTGAATTAAGAAGCCATGGCGAGAGCGGATCTGAAGAGACTAGGGATGAACACCTATGAACGAAGATAAGAACAGGAGCCCTAAGATGCAGATCTAGGGTATGAGGAAGAGCCTTAACGGATGCACAGGATAGCGGAGGAACACCAAGAATCTCTGGTACAACCAGGTTGATCAGTGACCTTGTGTTGGTGCAGCGTTCGAAGGTCGAAGCGGCGGCGAGCTTCAGCTGGGGCGTCGCGAGGAAGAAGAAGTGCGGAAGGGAAGAAGAAAAGGGCCTTCGGTCTATTTATAATGAGGCGTAGAAAGTAATTGACAAAGCGAGAATCGAGGAGTTGAAAGCGGCGGATGGCGCGTGCGATCGCCTCGATTTCGGGATAATATTAAATGAAGGAATCTTATTATTTTGTTTTCTTTAATGAAGATGACGTCAAGATGATCTGTTGCTGGGTTCGGAGGATGACGTCATGGCGGTTTAATAGATGGCGGTTTACGAAATATGAAGGAAGATATTCAGAGTTTTTTCTAAGGTGTTGAAGATTGACATGAACAGGTTCAAATCAATCTGGGGCCTAATGTTGGGGATGTAACTACTGAATATAAACCGCCCAGGAGGGGCCGGTTCCCCCTCAGCCATATTGGAGCCCACGAAGACTCAGCAGATGGCGAGTCGCTATAGAGCTTAGAGGCCCGGAGCCCAGGGGCGGATTAGGGCCCATAATGGTAAAACCGCCGTAGCCATGTAACTTGTGTTGTAAGATAAGAGAAGGAGAGACCGAGCGGACACTTGTATGAGCGGCCTCGGGACTCAGAGATCTGGCCAAGCGTCAACCCGTGTATATAGGGGCGACCAAGGCGGTTCACGAGAGACAACAAAGAAATCGAGGCTTAGGTAAGCGATTGGCTCCCTAGTCGCCGAGATCACATCAATCCCATTACAAACTAGACGTAGGCTTTTACCTTCATCGAAGGGGCCGAACTAGTATAACTCTTGTGTCTTTGCGTCCGCTTTAAGCCCTCTAAGTTAACCCGTACGATGGCCCCGCGACTAAGTCCTTTCATGAGGACATCTGCCGTGACAAAACCACGACACCCTCGCTTCTACCACGGTTTTTTCCGTCATGGACGGCCCAAAGAATGTCATGCAGCTGCGTCTCCAGCCTGCCCAGGACAAAAAGCCCATTTTCCGTCATGATTTTTTGTCATAGAAGTAGCAGTCCAACACATCTATGATGATACCGGGTTTTGTCACAATTATCGTCATAGAAGTGTCATAAGTATGACAGGAAAAAATTCGTTCGGCCCAAAATGTCACGGATGTGTCTTTTTTTGTAGTGCATGGGTTCAGAAACCCATGCCTTTTCCTCCTAAACCATCCAAGAAAAAGTATGATGAGGATTTTGAGCGCTTTGCTGAAATGATTAGACCTATCTTTTTGCGTATGCGTTTGACTGATATGCTTAAAATGAATCCTTATGCTAAATATATGAAATATATTGTTACAAATAAAAGAAAGATACCAGAAGCTAAAATTTCCACCATGCTTGCCAATTATACTTTTAAAGGTGGAATACCAAAGAAACTAGGAGATCCAGGAGTACCAACTATACCATGCTCCATTAAAAGAAAATATGATAAAATTGCTTTATGTGATCTTGGAGCCGGTGTTAGTGTTATGCCTCTCTCTTTATATCGTAGACTTGATTTGAATAAGTTGACACCTACTGATCTGCAAATGGCCGATAAATCAACTGCTATACCTGTCGATATTTGTGAGGATGTGCCTGTTGTGGTTGCGAACGTTACTATTTTAACAGACTTTGTTATTCTTGATATTCCCGAGGACGATAGTATGTCGATTATCCTTGGTAGACCCTTTCTGAATACTGCAGGGGCTGTTATTGATTGCAACAAAGGCAATGTCACTTTTCATGTTAATGGTAATGAGAATACGCTACACTTTCCGAGGAAACAACCTCAAGTCCACAATATCAACTCTACTGGAAAATTTTCAACGATTACTATTGGAGGTTTCGAATTCCCTCTTCCTACTGTCAAGAAGAAATATGATATTCTTATTGTTGGGGACATGCATATCCCCGTTGAGGTAACCTAGTGTTATTCGAAAATTCTCGGGTTTCATGTTATTCGGAAAGAGTTTGTTAACAAGACTTGATCAACTTTGTTAGTGGATTCCTTTTGATGAGCAAGAGATGGATGAAGTTAGAAAGCACATCTCTCTGTACCCTCCTTTTACCTTCTGTTATTTAGATTAAATAAAGCAAAAATAGTATTTTTTGACAATTTTCTTGAATTATCCTTGCAATAAAAAATACCCCAAAAATAAAAGTTCTCCAAATGTCCCGAAAATTATATATGATATTTTTAGAATATTTAAGAATATCTGCCACTGAGAACACACCAGGGGGGCCCACCATTTGGCCATGAGGGTACAGGGCGCGCCCACCCCCCTGGGGTGCGCCCCCTGCCTCATGGGCCCGACGTGGACCCTCTCCACTTATTCCGGCACCCACTCACTTCGTCTTCCTCCAGAAAAAATCCTCCCATAGCTCAAACCCGTGTTCTAGCTCATCTTGCTGCTATTTTTGATCTCCTTGCTCAAAGCTCCATTCACAAAACTGTTTGGGGAGATTGTTCTTTGGTATGTGACTCTTCCAATGGTCCAATTAGTTTTTGTTCTAGTGCTTTATTTATTGCAAATTTTTGCTGCTTAGGTGACCCTGTTCTTGAGCTTGCATGTCAAATTTTTATGGTCAAAAGTAGTTCTAATGCATGATATAGCCTCTAGGCACTTGTGGGAGTAGTTGCTTTCGATCTTCTTGAGTTTGTTCCACTTTTATTTTGAGTCACTAAAAGTTTCAGAAATTTTCAAAGGAGAAAATGTTGAAGAGAATTTTGAGAGGCTCTTCGAGCCGAAGCTCGAAGGATAAGCAGAATGAGGAAAATAAAAGGCCCAAATACAATCTTCCTCGCACTACGAAGGTTCGGCCGTGCGAATGGCCTTGTGATGCGTTCTTGAGAGCTGCTGGAATTTATGATGATTTTTATCACTTGGCTGAGAATGCAGGCTTCACCGACTTCCTCCACAACCAGCGCGAATAGTATCTCCTACTCACTAATATTTTCGTGCAAAATTTTTATTTCCATGCTAAGAAATCACCCCTTCAGTGGAGTTTCACTTATATGATGAGGTTAAGGAGATGTCACTTCATGATTTTTGTCAGGTCTGCAAGATACCCTTTGTGGGCAGCATTGAGGAACCACATCGTAGTGATGTGGATGAATTTATCGATAAAATTGCTGGAGGGGAAACGAGGAAAGTTTCAGATGCAAGAATTACTAGTATACATTTTCCTGTTCTACGTTACTTTGCAATATTTGCTAGTAGATGTTTAATTGGTCGCGGGAACAGTGGAAATCTAAGTGCTCCATATCTTGTCATTTTGCGCCATGCTTTATTTCGTGATACAACTTTCAGCCTAGGTGCTATTATTTCTAAATGATTAAGTCTGAACCGTACAAAGGGCCCCATCTTTGGAGGCATCTTTGCTTCATGCCTTGCTGAACACTTTGAGATACCTATTAGGCATTATGAGAAAGAGGAAAAATTGCTTCCCCTGTTTTTCTAGATCATAAGAGTATGGTAGCACATGATTTTATTGTTAAAAATAAGAAGAAGATGCTTAAGTACAGTTTGATATTCGGTAAAACTCACTGTGAGATTATTACCTTGCCTGCACCTTCTTTGTTCAACATACTTTCAGGAACGTACCTCATATTGCCAGAGGACATTTATGCATACTGGAGGCTGACACAAGTTCCAGAGCCTGAGCCTGAGCCGCCACTTGACCCTTATCGGCAGTCTGTTTATCAGTGGGATCCGGAGGAGATCGCCAACCAGTGGCACCCTGAGGACACTCCTCCGTACACCGGGGAGGGTAGCTTCGATCCATGGGCATAGACCAACTTAGGCCAAAAGTCTAAGCTTGGGGGAGTACGTATTTCTCACCGACATTACATTCATGTTCACACACTCATTGTAGTTGTCGGTGCTCATAATTTTTCATTGTACTATCCATGCTAGCTTATTTTCTTTTCTAAGCCTTTATCTTGTGTGTTTGAATACCTTAAGAAAAAACAAAAAAAAATTACTTGTGGCTTTTAGCTAGTTTACTTTCCATGCCTGTAGTAGTAGTAATTAAAAAGAAAACCCAAAAAGATTTCTCGTTCTTCTTTTGCTTGTTGGGAGCTTTCCCGTGTAAATATTTTTATTTCTTTTCTTTTCTTTGGGGGTCGAGAGGAGAAGACCATGATGAAAATGTTGAGTGGCTCTCATATGCATTATTGTTGATTTAACCAAGAGCCCATATTACCTTGTCTTCTCCCTTGTATTAAATGCTTGCGATTCCAGCTTAATCAATGCCGTGCACTATTATTATTATCCACACCGTTCGATCGTAATGCGAGTGAAAGGCAATAATGATGATATATGATGGACTGATTGAGATGAGAGAAGCTGGTATGAACTCGGCCTATCTTGTTTTTGTAAATATGATCAGTTCATCATTCCTGATTTAGCTCATTATGAATGAAACATGTTTGCAATGACAATTAGAGATTATAGTTGCTCATGCCATGCTTAAGGAGTTTATAATGGTTTACCTTGCGTGCCAACATGCTATTAAAATGGTTGTGATCTGGTATGATAGGGTGGTATCCTCCTTTGAACGATTCGAGTGGCTTGACTTGGCGCATGTTCACACATGTAGTTGAAACAAAATCAACATAGCCTCCACGATGTTTATGTTCATGGTGAATTATATCCTACTCATGCTTGCACTCAGTGTTGATTAATCTTAATGCATGTTCATGACTTTTGTCGCTCTCTAGTTGGCCGATTCCCAGTATTTTTCTAGCCTTCACTTGTACTAAGCGGGAATACTGCTTGTGCATCCACTTCCATAAACCCCAAAAGTTATTCCATATGAGTCCACCATACCTTCCTATATGCGGTAATTACCTGCCATTCCAAGTAAATTTGTATGTGCCAAACTCTAAACCTTCAAATAAAATTCTGTTTTGTATGCTCAAATAGCTCATGTATCAACTAGGGTTGTCTATATCTTCCATTCTAAGTGGGTTATTCTCACGAGGAGTGGACTCCGCTCCTCATTCACGAGAAAATGGCAGGTAACCGGGATGCCCAGTCCCATGCTCAAATCAAATCAAAATAATTGCAAACAAAACTCCCCGAGGCTGTTGTTAGTTGGAGGCACCCGTTGTTTCGGGCAAGCCATGGATTGATGCTTGTTGGTGGTGGGGGAGTATAAACTTTACCATTCTGTTTGGGAACCGCCTATAATGTGTGTAGCATGGAAGATATCGTGTTCTCTTGGTTGTTATGTTGACAATGAAAGTATGCCACTCAAAATATTATTTATCTCTGTTTCAAAACTTGAGCTCTGGCACGTCTGCAAAGCCCTGCTTCCCTCTATGAAGGGCCTATCTATTTACTTTTATGCTGAGTCATCACCCTCTTATTTAAAAAGGCACCAGTTGGAGAGCACCGCTGTCATTTGCATGCATTACTATTAATTTACATTAAGTATGACTGTGAATGGATCTCTTTTACCATGAATTACAATGTCTAGTCAGTCCTTGACCTTCAGGGGTGCTCTACATTTATGTTTGCGGTCTCAGAAAGGGCTAGCGAGATACCATCTTATTATATTATGTTATGATTGTTTTTAGAAAGTGTTACCATCCGAGATTCATTATTATTGCTCGCTAGTTGATTATGCCATTGATATGAGTAAATATGAGACCTAAATGTTATTGTGAATATGGTTAGTTCATAATCTTTGCTGAAAACTTGAATGCTGGCTTTACATATTTGCAACAACAAGATCAAACAGAGTTTGTAAAAGTTTTTCTTTATCACTTTCAGTTTGTCAACTGAATTGCTTGAGGACAAGCAAGGGTTTAAGCTTGGAGGAGTTGATACGTCTCCAACGTATCTACTTTTCCAAACACTTTTGCCCTTGTTTTGGACTCTAACTTGCATGATTTGAATGGAAGTAACCCGGGCTGACGCTGTTTTCAGCAAAATTGCCATGGTGCTATTTTTGTGCAGAAATAAAAGTTCTCGGAATGACCTGAAACTTCACGGAGAATATTTTTGGAATTTATAAAAAATGCTGGCGAAAGAATCAGCACCAGGGGGCCCACACCCTGTCCACGAGGGTGCAGGGCACGCCCACCCCCTAGGGTGCTCCCCCTGCCTCGTGGGCCCCCTGAGACTCCACCGACCTCAACTCCAACTCCATATATTCACGTTCGGGGAGAAAAAAATCAGAGAGAAGGATTCATCGTGTTTTACGATACGGAGCCTCCGCCAAGCCCTAATCTCTCTCGGAAGGGCTGGTCTGGAGTCCGTTCGGGGCTCCGGAGAGGGGAACCCATCGCCATCGTCATCATCAACCATCCTCCATCACCAATTTCATGATGCTCACCGCGGTGCGTGAGTAATTCCATCATAGGCTTGCTGGACGGTGATGGGTTGGATGAGATTTATCATGTAATCAAGTTAGTTTTGTTAGGGTTTGATCCCTAGTATCCATTATGTTCTAAGATTGATGTTGCTATGACTTTGCTATGCTTAATGCTTGTCATTAGGGCCCGAGTGCCATGATTTTAGATCTGAACCTATTATGTTTTCATGAATATATGTGAGTTCTTGATCCTATCTTGCAAGTCAATAGTCACCTACTATGTGTTATGATCCGCCAACCCCGAAGTGACAATAATCGGGACCACTCCTGATGATGACCGTAGTTTGAGGAGTTCATGTATTCACTAAGTGTTAATGCTTTGGTCCGTCACTCTATTAAAAGGAGGCCTTAATATACCTTAGTTTCCAATAGGACCCCGCTGCCACGGGAGGGTAGGACAAAAGATGTCATTCAAGTTCTTTTCCATAAGCACGTATGACTATATTCGGAATACAAGCCTACATTACATTGATGAACTGGAGCTAGTTCTGTGTCACTGTAGGACCTTGAAGTATGTCTAGAGGCGAGGTGATTAGACTACCTGACCAATTAAAAACTTAACCTTTTCCCAATTTTAGACTTTGGCAGATTTTAGCTATCTTAGCACAAGTCAAGCAATCTTCACACAATTCAAGCAAGCATGCTAAGAGTATATAGGCAGCGGAAATTAAAGCATGCACCTTGCAAGAATGGTAAGAGTTTGGAGGATTCAACGCAGTTGGAGACACGGATGTTTTTGTCGTGGTTCCGATAGGTGGTGCTATCGTACATCAACGTTGATGGATACTTCAACCCATGAAGGGTAATGGTTGCGTGAGTCCACGGAGGGCTCCACCCACGAAGGGTCCACGAAGAAGCAACCTTGTCTATCCCACCATGGCCGTCGCCCACGAAGGACTTGCCTCACTAGCGGTAGATCTTCACGAACTAGGCGATCTCCTTGCCCTTACAAACTCCTTGGTTCAACTCCACAATCTTGTCGGAGGCTCCCAAGTGACACCTAGCCAATCTAGGATACACCACTGTCGGTGTACAAAAAGAGGGGTACACTCTTTGTACCCCTATAACTGTGCATGGGCAGTCGAGCATGAGCACCACCGCCTGAGCAAGGAAAGGGAGGTGAGCCAAGGTAAGGCAAGCTTCGAAGGAGCAGAGCGAGCGCCAAGACCAAGACCACAAAGAGCAAAGGGGCGAAGAGGACTCCCCGGCAAGATCCTTGCCGGGGCGGTTTTAACAAACTGGCACGACCCTTGCAGGGCGGCTCACCCCACACCTCACGGGCGAATCACCCTTGAGTCCACTGCCCCCCATGGGGCAAGGATTGAGAGACATCCCGTGGTGGCATGCAGATCTTTGTGAAGACATTCAGGATCAGATACACACTATAGAAGATGACGACCCTTGGCGGGATCCCAGCCAAGGAAGACCACAAGGCCCCCGGCAAGAGCCTTGCCGGGGATGACAGCAGGCACCACGGCAAGACCCTTGCCGGGGCCCTGGCAAGACCCTTTTCGGGGCTACGACAAGGCCCTCGCCAAGAACCCCCGTAGGGCCACCATCAGGCCCACGCCCATCAAACCTCCACCACCGTTCTCATGCAGCTGCCGACCCAACCAGTTGGTCAGGCACCTGCGTGGCGGCAAGCGGATCTTCGTGGAGACCCACCATTGCGCCACCTCAGCTGCCTGCCTGCCTACATGGCACCGCGGGCACCGCTGGCCAGGGCGTGTCTCGACACGAAAGGGAGCGGCGACGGACGAGACAGGGCCCTCCCCCGTCCCCGATAAAGCAAGGACACCTAAGCAAGACACATTAAAGGCGCCTTGTCATGTAATGCGAGGGATAAACTCGCATCACTGTACCCTTTCCACCTCTTGTGTGCCACTCTGGCAACCCCTTTCCCTATAAAAGGAGGCCCAAGGCGACCAGGAGGAGGATTCAGCTTTTTGGAGCTCCTCACGCCCCATTGCTAGTTCAAGAACACAAATAAACCAACCACCAAAGCAGGAGTAGGGTTTTATGCATCCTCGCGGCCCGAACCTGGATAAAGAGACCGTCTGCTATCTATTTGATCTGCTCTTCTCACGACCCCGCGCCCCGCAACCGTAGTAGGGATTCTTGTGATCCCATAGGTGTCGTTCCTACACCGACATCTTTGGCGCGCCAGGCAGGGGGCGCAGTTGTGAGAATCGGCTTTAGCAGTTATCCCGGCACTCCTTCATCTTCGCGACCCTTGAAGAAGAAAGGAGGCCAGAAGATCGACACTCGAGCAATTGCAAACAGAAGCTAAGTTGCACTGAACCCTTATTTATGCTACCCTTCTTATTTGAGGTTATTCCCCCCCGGAGATGTCACGCCTTTGTATGAGAAACCTGAACGCCAGCGGGCTCTCCCACGATCGGCAACGCCCTTGCCCTGTTTCGAGTCCGCTCAATAGCTCAAGCGGCTGCGTCGAGAATGGCAGAGTGACCTTCCGCGATCGACAACGCCCTAGATTCTGACTCGAGTCAAGCTCGACAGTTCGAGCGGCCACGTTCAGAACGGAAAGGTGGCTCGTCCGGCGGCACGCGTACCCGGCAGGCCCTGGGGATCTGTCCCCAAAACGCCGCTAGGGGCTTCCGCGCCGGCAAGCCTACCCAATCGACGTGGGGCACGCATACAAAGAGGAATTGAACGGGGAAATAACATGCATGAAAATTAGGAGTACTTCAAAGTTATATTACACCACGTCATAGCTGTGGTTCTAACTAAAGATAAAATTTGTCTTGGTCGAGAACCCGCAGCAGCGAAGGAGAACAGGATGCCTAATCCCGGCACTGGCCTTCCACCCTCTTGATTTCGTCGATGCAGTCGGTGACGGGCTTGATGCGCTCCTTGAGCACCGTGAGGTCAACACCATCCGGCAAGCCCTTCATCGCGGCCGCGAAGTCAAGGTCGGGATTCCAGTGCGCCACCTTGGTAGGGCTGCAAGAAAAGCTCGAGGCTCGTGAGTCGCTCGAGATCGACTCGTATTTTAGCTCGACTCGAGATCGACTCGAAAAGAAATGAGCTGAATGTAAACACTTTATGTAGCTCGATCGAGAAATGAGCCGATCTTGAGCCAGCATTGGCTCGCTCGATTTTAGCTCGATAGCTCGATATCATATAAGTATATTAAATAACCTTCATATCTATTGCCAATAATTAGGATCATTCATTTCCATATATGTTATGTACAATTTTTTTCTTCACTTTACCTACTAGCAAACATGGAAATTATGTATGGAGAAAAATTATTCTCATCACGTGGCAACCGTGTAATCAATATTTTGTTATTTTGGTCAAAGTTTGAGAGCTGACGTACCTTGGTCGCCTTCTATTCGAGATCTCTTGTTATTAAATACTAGTTTTCACTTGAGAAAGAGTAATTTATAGTGATTTTTCTGTTATGTTGTGGCCTATCTTGCTTTAAAGTTTGCCTTAAAATGATTTTAAAAATCATCTTATTTCGCTCAAAACTAGCTCGAGATCGACTCGAGATCGTTACAAGCTGAGCACGAGCCACTTTCTGCAGCTCGACCTTGAGCTTCGCACATTCTGAGCTCGCTCGAATTTTAGTATGAGTTGAGCTGAGCCTAGGCCAACTCGCTCGAACTTGACTCGTTTGCAGCCCTACACCTTGGTGAGGACCTTGGTCACGACCCTCCGGCAAAATCGCCGGGCCTCTTCGGCCAGCGTGGCCGTCCTGGTGGAGTGAAGATAGGCCAAGGCTCCGAGGACGCCCTTGGAGAACTGGGTCAGCTTGGCGTTGAAGGTCCCGCTGCGCTCGGGGGCGTACCTCATGTTTGGCAAACCCATGGTGGCCAATTGCAAGGTGACCCTGCCGGCAACGACCTCCAGATGGCTGATCCACCTGTTCTCGCCCACCACATATTCCTGGTGGGGGGCGGCCTCGTTTGCCTGCAGCTGCTTCTCCTCCTCGAGGCTCCTGGTAAAGGTCTCCTCCCGAGCCCTGCTCTTCGACAACATCTTCTCGAGATCCTCCAGCTTCAGCTTGAGGTCTCTGATGGAGTTCTGCAGCGTCGGAGAGCTCCCGATCCTAGCGATGACTGCTCCTTGCGCCTCTACAAAGGCGCGGTTGGCGTGTTCTTCTCGCCGGACAGCTTGAGGGCCTGCTCCTTTAGCTCGTCCCGCTCCACTTCCAGCTCCTTCACCTTGCCGACATGGGCCAGAGCTTGGGCATCGAGTGCCTCTTTGTGCCTCTGCTCCAGCTCGCGAGTCCGTCGCACGACAAGGGCCTCGAGCTCCTCATCCTTGCCGCGGAGTGTTGCGGTAAGCCTCGCTTCACGCGTGGAGAGGTCCTCTTCCTGGGAATCCAAGGCGGCTTGATGCTGGTTCTGGGCGGCTTCGGCTGCGGCAGCCAAGTTCACCGCCTCTTCCTGGGCCTTCTCGATGTCGGCCATTTTCATGGTGAGCTCCACATCGCGCTTGGCCAACTCCTCCTGAAAGGCCCTCTGCTCCTCGCGAGTCTGGTGGAACCAGGTCTGCGTCTCAGCGACGCGCGCCTTGAAGTCCACCTCCGCGTTGTCCACCGTTGCATCCTGGACCCTACCTTGTCCAAGCGGGCACGGTAGAGCGCTTGGAGCTTCCGGAAATCGGCCCCCATGGCGCGGAAAAGCTGCTCTTCTGGAGAACCGTCACCGCCAACGCCCGGCCCATCAACCACCTCAAGCCCGGTGGTGGCAAGCACCTCGCCGTCAAAGGCTTCCCCTTCGGTGGGCGCTCGGCTTGACGCCCCTGGAAGATGGACGAAAAGATTGTCCCCACCTTCAGATATATGCCGGGGCCCGAGGTTGAGGAGGAGGGAGGCTGGTCACCCGCCACCTCTTCCTCGGCGGAGGCCTTGCCGGCCTCACCGGCAGGTCTACCGCTGGAGCCCTCGGCAGAAGCCTCGCCGGCCGCCTTGGCGGCCCCCGCAGCGGCGTCCTCGGCAGCACCCTTGGCGGCTTCGTCAGCGGCGGCCTCATCAGCATCTTTGGCGGCCTCCTCGTCGGCAATCCTGCTGGTCTCCGCCGCGGCCTCCTCAGCAATGTCTCCAACAACAGTGTCCACGTCCTCCATGTCTGTTGAAGGAGGGCCCGGGCAGCAATGGGAGCAACGAAGCCAAGAAAAGAATAAGGGAAAAACAGACATGAAGGACAGGCGACTCACCAAAGCCGGTGTGTGTGAAGTCCCTCTCCTTGACATTTGGCGCCGTGGCAGAGTCACCAGCGCCCAAGTTCCCCTCTTCCTCCATGGGTGTGGGCTCCGTGCCTGATGCCCTTGCCGGGGACGCCCCCCGTGGCGGCGTAGTCGATGGGGGTGGTGTGTTAGGAGTAGCCCTCTGTGGCTCCTCCTGCTGCCGCTCCCCTCCTGCAAACCCGGCAAGGTCAGTGTCATAGCATCGAGCGCCTACCACATGTCGAGTAAGAAGAGGGTGATGAACTTACGCTGGGGGCTACGCCGGGGGCTGCTGTCCGGGCTGCTCAGCACCACCAGTAGTGTCTCTGAAGCCCCAGCCGGGGACTGATTGCTCGCCAAGGTCCTCGCCCTCTTCGCCCTCTGGGCTAGTGTCTCTGTCTCCCTGCAAAAGCAAAAATGGATCAAGACAAGCGACCCGATTCGGGGAAGTGGAAATGACAGTAAGGAGCGGAGTACTTACTCGTCATCCGTCTCCTCCTCTTCCACCAGTTTCCTTTTCCTCTCCGGGCTGAGAGGCCCAAGATCAAAAGGGAGCTCCACATCATCATCCGAGTCGACGCCTGCCGGAGGAGGCGAAGAAGGCGGCGGGGTTTGTGCGCGCCCGAATAAGGAAGGGGTCGTCGCCTTCCTCTTCTCAGCGGCCTTCGCCAGCCCCTTCGCTGCCGTGGCCCTCGTGCGGCGCCCGGACCCCTCCAGGGTCAATTGAGGCCGCGTAGCCCTGCCGGGCCGGACCGGCTCCCCGGAGCCATCTCGCCGCAGGACTCGCCCTCTTCCCGTGGTTGGCGTCGAGCCCGCCGCCACGTCCTCCTCCTCCGACGACTCGTCGGCCGCGTCCTCGACGAGCGGAGCTCCAACGTCGGCGCTGCTGACCTCCCCGGTGGCCACCGCCCACAGGGTGAACTGCTCCTCCTCCGCAGCCGTCACGGCCTTGTCCTCCACGCCCCCGGCGCTGCCGGCCTCCATGGCAAGCTGTGCATCCCTCGCCCTGGTGGCGATGTAGTCCATCTCTGCCTGGGTGGTGTCCATGACAAGCCACCGCTCGACGTCAGCATTGACGTATACCTCGATCAAGGAGTCAAAGAATTGCTGCACATCTGCGTCCGTCGGCTCCTTCCAGCTCGGGACAGGGCCGTGCGCGTTGCAATCCGACATCATAGCAATGATCTCGGACCGGCGTGAGTTATTGCACAATGGGACTACCCCTGCTGGCAACTTGAAGAACGACCACTTGACGGCCTTGCCGACTTTTGCGGCAGCCCTCGCGGCCTTGTCGGTCTGTTCAATCTCGCCGTCGCGACCCACATCGAGCTGGAAAAGCCGCTGACAGAAGTGGGCATGCGCCATCACCGTGAAGTTGTGGTCGAGGCCAGGGTGGAGCCGCATAATGTCAGCCGGGTTCGTAAAAAGCCAAGCTGGCCTCCCCTTGTTATGTAACGGGGCGATCCGGCGGCGAATGAAGTCCGCCCCGATCATCTCCAGGGTGAGCCCAGCCCGGGTCAGCCGGAGGATCCTGGTGGTGGCGACGGTAAGCCTCCCGTCGGCAGCATCGACATCACCCCAGTCGCTGCCACGGACCGGCGGCGTTCGTCGGACCTTGCAGAATTCCGGCGGGTCTTCGTCTTCAATCCAGCACCACCGGCCACGCCATTCATCCCACCTCTCCTTCATGGCGCCGTCCGGGTATGCCCCCTTGGATCTTGAGATCCAGCCGACACATCCAGAGACGGCGCCTCCGGGCTGGATTCGAGGGGAGAAATAATGGCAAAACAGTGCCGTGTTGGGCTGCACTCCGGCAAAGCCTTCGCAAAGATGCGCGAAGAGAGCCAAGCACGCCACCGCATTCGGAGTGAAATCCAAGAGGCGAAAGCCGAAGGTGTGCATGATGTCGCAAAAGAAATCGGAGAAAGGGGGGTGAGGGAGTCCTGGATTAGGGGGTGTCCGGATAGCCGGACTACCATCATCAGCCGAACTATCATTTGCCGGACTAGACCGGACTCCAAGACTATGAAGATACAAGATTGAAGACTTCACCCCGTGTCCGGATGGGACTTTCCTTGGCGTGGAAGGCAAGCTTGGCGTCTGGATATGTAGATCTCCTACCATTGTAACCGACTCTATGTAACCCTAGCCCTCTCCGGTGTCTATATAAACCGGATGGCTTTAGTCCGTGGGACAACAATCACAACAACCCTTACAATCATACCATAGGCTAGCTTCTAGGGTTTAGCCTCCTTGATCTCGTGGTAGATCCACTCTTGTAAACATCCACAATATCAATATCAATCAAGCGGGGCGTGAGGGTTTTACCTCCATCAAGAGGGCCCGAACACAGGTAAACATCATGTCCCTTGTCTCCTGTTACCATCCGCCTAGGCGCACAGCTCGGGACCCCCTACCGAGATCCGCGGTTTGACACCGACATTGGTGCTTTCATTGAGAGTTCCTATGTGTCGTCACCGATAAACTTGATGGCCTCTTCAATCAACAACGACGCAGTCTGGGTGAGACCTTTCTCCCGGACAGATCTTCGTATTCGGCGGCCGCTGCAAGGGCCAACTTCGCTTGGCCATCTGAGCAGATCGAAGCTTCGCCCGGCCGTCAGTCAGGTTTGGAAGCTTAAACTTCACGGCCGATATCCGCGGGGACTTGATCCTCGATGGATCTGAGCCACAACCGGCGCGCAGCGCTGTCGCGATGGGCATGACCTAACTCTGCCGCGGACAGCACCTTGGAGGCCGCACCGGATCCGCCCGACTCATAGTCCGCCGATCGCTCGAATCGAGGGCGGATGGCTGGACACCGCCTCGGGAGCCGCAATTTCTCTGGCGATGGGCGAACACTTACCTTATCCCGTAAAGCCCATGACTCGAGGTGCGGACTCTGCGGACTCCGAACCTCCTGCGCCCGCGGTCGAATCCGATTGGGCGCCGATCATGGAATTCACCGCTGCGGACATCTTTCAGCACTCTCCATTGGCGATATCATAAATTCATTGAAGCATCTCTCGCTATCCGGAGAGCCTGGCGAACTATGGCGGGGCGGTTGGGACGCGGATGACGAAGAAATTCAGATCCCACCCACCACCCGCCGTAGCCACCGTCGGCGATTTAACCGGCGTACTCGACTACGACTCCGAAGACATCGGCGGTATGGGCGGCGATGCGGAGACTACCAAGAACCGGTGCCTACAGAGACCTTTGGAAGACCACCTTGTCATCGACGTACACATGGTGGACACCCGAAGTGAAGCGATAACGAGGAACAACGGGGCGCGCGAGAGGATAATCTCGTCGATAAAGAACCAAAATGGCGGCGCAAGCGCCGCCCTAAGTCCGCCTCGATCAAAGCAGCCTTCCTAATGACCCAGCGATAGAGCGGGGCAAGCCAGCGGATTACGGCGAACAGGATGAGCGGATAATTAACCCCTTCACGGAGCAATCAACAGTCCGCCACAACACGAGCATAAGAACATCGCAAAAAACTAGTCGCCACTGCAAGAAGTTTGAAGAAGGCGAAACGGAAGCTCAAAACAGCAGAAGACACGCTCAGAATGAAGTGGAGCAAAGTATTCAAGACCGCAGGCAAATATAGCGATGGCCATCGAACCAAGAGCTACCTGAAGCGCAAGTTGCTGCCAGAATTTGACGAGGAAGCCATCGAGCCTTCATAGTCAAAAAATAAAGAGGCCGCCTGGCCAGATGACATGCCCAAAGCGACAAACGGGGCTGCACACAAGCCGAATTATAATCCTGGTAAAACAGACGGCCCAACTAGGTCCATGTACGGGCCAAAAAAGAGGACCCAGGAAGTAACACACCACGACAAGTGTTCGAAGACAGCGGCACACCCAAATACAGGGGCGCCGCACACCCGCTATGTTTCACCGATGAGGTGCTGGATCATGAATTTCCAGCAGGGTTTAAATCCATAAACATAGAGGCATCTGACGGCACAATGACCCGAGTGCGGATAGAAGACTACATACTACACATACACATGGCTAGAGGAGATGATCTCCACGCCATAAAATACCTACCCCTCAAGCTCAAAGGGCCAGCTCGGCATTGGCTCAAAAGCCTCCCGAAAAACACTGTTGGAAGTTGGGAAGAGCTTGAGGGCGCGTTTAGAACAAATTTTCAAGGGACTTGTGTCCGCCCTCCGGATCTTGACGATCTGAGTCATATAACCCAACAGCCCGAGAGTCGGTAGCATAATTCTGGAACAGGTTCCTTACCAAAAGAACCAAATAGTCATTGTCCGGACGCGGAAGCCTTAGCAGCTTTTAAACACAACGTCCGAGATGAATGGCTCGCCAGACACCTCGGCCAAGAGAAGCCAAGAACAATGGCCGCGCTAACAAGCCTCATGACGCGCTTTTGCGCAGGAGAAGACAGCTGGCTAGCAAGATGCAGCACCAGTGACCCGAGTACATTCGAGATCAGAGCTGGAAATGGAAAGTCACGGCGCAGGAAAGATCAGCGCCGGAATAAAGAAAAAAGCCCACAGGGCACGGCGGTCAACGCCGGATTCAAAAGCTTCATGCCGGACAATAAAACCACGGCCTCTTAAGGACAACAGAGACGAGCTATCAAATTTAAACAAAATTTTAGATCGGATATGTCAAATCCACAAGATACCCGGAAGGCACGCAAACCATACCAACCGAAATTGTTGGGTTTTAAACAGTCCGCGGACTTAATGCGGACACAAGGGGCTCGACACGCATGGCGAGGACAATGACGAGCCCCACCAGCAGAGCACCGGAAGTCAAAGGACTTTCCCTCGAGAAGTCAAAACAGTAAACTTCGCTTCACGTGATAACACGAGAAAGCCAACACGGCACTCGCCAAGACAAGTGTCGGACGATCCACCCCAGTGGACCAAGGTTGGATGTCAAAACCAATCACTTTCGACCATCTGGATTAGTCCAGAAGTATCCGGAGCGCAGGATAGACTGCCCTAATATCGGATCCCATAATAGACGGACTGCAATTAACGCAGGTGTTGATGGACGGCGGCAGTGACTTAAACCTGCTATACCCGGACACAATCCGCAAGTGGGGATAGACCCTATTACAATTCGGCATCGCTGCACTTCCTTCAAAGGAGCGGCGCCAGGCCCTTAAGCCAGCTATCAAGCACCACCGGACGGGAAGCTCTCGTCCGCTTCAATACAATACCACATTCCGTGTCTCTTACGCTTAAAATGCCCGGTCCACGTGGCATCGTTTCATCATAGGGTCACCGGAGACCCCAGACACGGCTGGACAAGTCCGGAATAAACAACCTAGGGGCTACCTAGCCGCACACCCCTTCACAAGGGTTTGCGCATATAAGCCATAATGAGCTAGCATAGGCTCAGCTTTCTTAATCTATATTTCAATTTTTTATGCATTTTCTCGCACGATTTCTTTTCCAACCAAGTTCTTCTCTTTTACGGATGAACAGCATGCACACCCGTCGAGGATACGGCTGCGCGGAGACACAGCGCAGACGTGCGTAGGGACCCGTTGCAAGGACTCTTTTCGACTAAGACCCTCGTAAACCTTTCTTCTGTCTCTTGTTGCTATAATCCCTGGTTTTCAAGATAACCAGAGTGGAGATGGCGTTTTGGCATCGGCGCGCCGTAAGAACCTGCCGTACCTAGACACAAGGGGCTTAGGGCTTTGTTTTGCCGCTATTATAAAGACCGAACACCTTCGGAGTGTTCGGCGTCTCGAGTTAGGCCTTATATGCATCAGCTCGAATCATGTCTTTGGTCAAATGTTGGGTTTGCCCGGCTCCGTGTTTTGCTGCCTTACGTTCCGTATCGCCGGCTAACGCGGCTCCGGAGAACTCTGCGATTGTGCCCCAGTTAATTTGGCGAGCACCTCGATGAAAGCGAAACTGACTGTCATGATACAGCGAGACCTGGTCAACCACTCGATCGACCTTGGGAATGTTTAGGATTCCTCCGCTTTGTGAAGGGCCGTTTCGGCCAGCACATCTGCGCCCGAATTCGAGAGCACGGTGCCCCGGGGCTATGTCGTAGCCCCACCCTCGAAATCCATGGCTAAGTGAAAGTGATAAAGAATTATAGTCCGGTTGCCTCGTTTGCTCGCTACCACCTCCTTTACAGGACCGAGGCGTCGGATTAAGTGTGAAAGCGCTATTTTTGCGAACACCCCGCACCTTCTGCGTGGGGGCTGAAGTCGACGATCGCCATCTTTCAGTCATAAATACGCATACATGAGCGGCCGCAAAGGAGATATTCTATTACTTGAGCGCACAAGTATAAAAGGCGCTTACATCATAAAAATCGTTTTACATCATATAAGCGTTCATTCAAGCGTAACATTTTTGAGCACTACGACTCTATTACGAGCACCGGGCAGCGCCGCCAAAATAGTGCTCGGCGGGTAGCCGGTTATTATCCGAACCGAAGTCGCAACAGCGGTGGCATCCATCTCGTCAATGTGTCTTCACACGGCGGCGCCATCCGTGCACCCTCTATGCAGTCCGACCGCTTCATCGCCTTGATATGCGGCACCGCCCCAAGAAATTGCTGCAATAAGCCAAAGTAACTCTTGGTGGGGCCTATCCGGCGGATATGGGTCACTATATCCGCCATAGCAAGCCGGACAACCTATTTAGCTCAGCCCACTCAGCCAAGCGATCGGTCGTGAAGTGAACACTCCGGACTATGGAATTGAGACCAAAACAACTCTTCCGTCTGGTGATCCTTCGGCGAAAATGCTGCGGCATCCGCCGCTTTTCGCTGCTAAGTCCATACAAGGGTCCTCCGGACACCACAGTTAGCCCAGGTGAGCATATTTTGGATCCATGAACCTTGGCGCAGCGAAAAGGCTTGCCGGCTACAATCTCCCGGCTGGCGCAGCTCTTCCTTCATAGCCCGCATTGCAGGCGGGCATTCTTAACCGGCGGTGGCCTTCCGCAGGTCTTCTTGCCCGCTAGGCGCTCCTTCCCAAGAGCCTCATTGCGGTCGGTAGCCTCTTTTAACTTCACAGCCATTTTGGCTATCTCTTCCTGCTCCGCGATGTGTGGCCCTTCGGCCGCTAACTCCTCGGCCGCCTTGAGGCTGCCGCATACTCCTCGGCCTGCTCCTTGGCTTGAGCAAGTTCGGCCGAAGACTCTCCATGGCAGCGGCACTATCTGCATTTCACGCACATATTGTAAGGAGTTGGCTTGGCTCCCTTACCATGTGACCGCGATAACACTTACCTTGCGACTCATCAAGTCGCTTTGTTGATCAGCGTGATGTCTTCATCCACCACATCGAGTTGCCGCTTTAGTTCAGCAACTCCATCAGTCGGCTGGCCCCGGACGACCCGCCACCTGCATCGGCACGGCGGAATTTAAAACCTGCGATTTTGATCCTCGACGCGCTGTCGATATCGACAACCTACCGAGTCTCGGGGCTACTATCTATCAGGCGCATTCTATATGCAAAATTTTTAAAAGGTGTGTCATTTTACGTACCTCAAACCCCGCCATAAACTCGGCGGCATCATGCAACCCGCCTTGGTGAGCGAAATCCTTTCAATCACCATGCTCATCAATGCGTGCTGATCTTACGAGATAAGCGCCTTCTCAAGCAGATCCTTGACCGTACACCGCTTGGCGCCGAACTATCCGGCTTTGCTGACCAAGGGCTCCCTCGTGGCGACACTTGAGCTCGTCCGCCCTATCCAACGCCCGACGGGCGTCTCGCTCTCTATCATCTCGGGACGAAGGTCCCCGAAACGAGCTCATCTGCGAAGGGCGGAGATCCGAACTACAAGGTAAAAACTTGAGTTATCCTCGGAAGCACAAATAAGGATGTCCCTTATTATAAAACTCCTTTCTTTCTACTTACGGCTCGTTGGAGGCTGGCTCATTAAGGGAGATTGTGCGGCGGGGCCTCCCGGACGCAGGACCCTCCGCGAAGATTTCTTCCCCGTTTAGGGGCTTTTTCCCCGGTCCTCGGGGCAGTCCTCTTCTCCCCTTGGTAGGAGGGATTCTCGATCCCCTCGTTCAAGAGCCTCCTCGGGAGGCGGTAGCTTTCCTGCTTTCCCCTTCGCCTTCCTCCGGCGCAACCTCAACATCCGGACCAGCACGGATCCGGCGTGGTCTCGGGGAGGGCGGACACCGTATTAATTTTGCCTCCGCTATCCACTCCTGTGTAGAAGGAGATCGGTCATAAGGCGGATCATCGAAAGGCAAACAAATGGTATGTCCGGACTTGGAACTACTTACTTGAGTATCCGGGCGATTGCAGCTTAGTCCAGCATCCTCGGTCAATTCCGGGCGCACCTCTTGCAATCCGAAGAATAAGTTATACATCTCCAGGGGTGTCATGTGCATGAAGTGTTGAAGAATCCGTGGGCCCTCCGGATTGAACTCCCATAGCCGGAGAGGACGGCGTTTGCAGGGCAGGAGGCGCCTAATTAGCATAACCTGCATCACCACCACCATATCGATCTCCCTCGTTAGGAGATCTCGAATCCGGCCCTGCAGTAGGGGCACGTCCTTTGACGGCCCCCAATTGAGCCCTTGGTTGACCCACGATATCAATCGTCGTGGAGGTCCCGGGCGGAATAGGGGCGGCGGCTTTTGTCTGCGGCCCCTCGGAACGGTAATATAGAACCACTCTTGCTGCCACAGGCCGAGCTCCTCTTGTAAGGAGCCAGCGGGCCACGGGGCATCGGCCCTCCTACTTATGGCCGCCCCGCCACACTCCTCTTGACGCCCCCCGATCATCTTCGGCGCCACATTGAAAGTCTTCAGCCACGGGCCGAAGTGTGGGGTGACGCGGAGGAAGGCTTCGCAGATGACAATAAATGCGGATATATGGAGGATGGACTCCGGAGCCAAGTCGTGGAATTCCAACCCATAGTAAAACATGAGCCCTCTCACAAAAGGATCCATCGGGAAGCCTAAACCCCGAAGGAGGTGGGAAACGAAGACGACATACTCGCCGGGCTCAGGGGTGGGGATGGCCTGCCCTTCGGCGGGCAGCCTGTGCGAAATCTCGTAAGACAGGTACTTGGTCTCCCGCAGCTTTAGCACGTCCTCCTCCTTGACGGAGGAGGACATCCACCGGCTCTGGAGGTCAGAACCGGACATTGTTGAAGGTCCGATAGCGCTCGAATCTGGAGCTCTAGGTGCTGGAACTTGGAGCGTGGAGAAGATTCGATGGTGGATTAAAGAAAAAGAAACGAGCCTTGGTCCCGTTATAAAGAGGGAGAATACCAAGAGCCGTCTCCGTGACCGTTTGGGACTTGCCTTGATAGAGGCGTGGCGAGCAGGCGCGTTGGGTTACCCACGCCGTATTGATGAGAATCCGGATTAAGGGAAACACGATCTCGCTCGACAAGGCGTGCCAAGGAAACCGCTTAGCTAAATGTCTTTGAGGTGGTAAAGTAAAGAGCAATTGAGTAATGGCTTGGTAGTGGTGTGACGTCATGCCACGGAAAGCGTCGGCAGATTGAACTTCGTGCATATATTATTATTCTCTCTACGGTGGAATGTGGAATTTATTTTGCGAGCGGACACTATCTGGTGTTCACAATCTTCTATCATTTGGAGGAGGAACCCGCCTTGCAATGCCAAGCAATATACACGCCGGACTTATCGTCATTGAAGCCTGGTTAGGGGGCTCTTGAGGAGTCTGGATTAGGGGTGTCCGGATAGCGGACTACCATCATCACCGAACTATCATTTGCGGACTATCATCATCGACCGGACTCCAAGACTATGAAGATACAAGATTGAAGACTTCACCCGTGTCCGGATGGGACTTTCCTTGGCGTGGAAGGCAAGCTTGGCGATCTGGATAAGTAGATCTCCTACCATTGTAACCGACTCTATGTAACCCTAGCCCTCTCCGGTGTCTATATAAACCGGATGGCTTTAGTCCGTGGGACAACAATCACAACAACCCTTACAATCATACCATAGGCTAGCTTCTAGGGTTTAGCCTCCTTGATCTCGTGGTAGATCCACTCTTGTAAACATCCACAATATCAATATCAATCAAGCGGGGCGTGGGTTTTACCTCCATCAAGAGGGCCCGAACACAGGTAAACATCGTGTCCCTTGTCTCCTGTTACCATCCGCCTAGACGCACAGTTCGGGACCCCCTACCCGAGATCCGCCGGTTTTGACACTGACAGGGGGCATAAACCGCAAGAAAGGTAATCGACAAAAAAGGGATACCGATTTGGACCAGGATCGGCGCAGGAGGCAGGAATGATGCGCGTCGCCGGGTGCCCCGAATTCTCTCCCCCCGTCTTCACTCCCCATAAGGGCTTGAAGGAGGCTAGGAGTTCATGAACACCAATCGACGAGGGCAAGAAGAAGGCGGACTTCGTCCGGTCCCCCGACAGCGCGCTCTCCGGCGGCTCCACGGTCCCAGTGCTCTTAGCCACCCCTTGCCCTTGGCGGATTTGGGCGCCATGGCGGCCGAGAAGTCTAGAGGATTGAGGTAGAGGGGTGGCGAAGCCGCAACGGCGGGCAACGGCGAAAGCTTAGGAAGGAAGGAAGAGAAGAAACAACGGCTCTAAGATTGGAAAAGGTACGAGAGAAGAAGAGAAAACGAGCAGCGCGCCCACGGTTATTCCTTCTTATGGGGGAAAACGCGGGCCGCCTCCTTCCACATTAACTGCGACGTGACGCATGCGCGCAGAGCTCAGCCCACGCATGCCGCCCACGTCACGCATGCCTCCCCACGCCGAGCCATGCGCGGGAGGCATGGGAAGCGCAGGGCGCGAAGAGATTTACCGCGATAAAGACCACCCCACCTGCCCGTGCACCGTTTTTGGGCCTAGCCCAACGACGCGATTGCGCTTACGTGTGGCCCAGGCCCGGGGGCTCCTGTCGGTGTACAAAAAGAGGGGTACACTCTTTGTACCCCTATAACTGTGCACGGGCAGTCTGAGCCGCGGGCACCACCGCACTGAGCAAGGCAAGGTATGTGAGCCAGGGTAAGGCCGAAGCTCGAAAGGAGCAGAACGACGCCAAGACCAATACCACAAAGAGCAAAGGGGACGAAGCGGACTCCCCCGGCAAGATCCTTGACGGGCGGCGGTTTTAGCAAACCTGGCAGGACCCTTGCCGGGGCGGCTAACCCCACACCTACGGAGCGAATCACCCTTGAGTCCACTGCCCCCATGGGGCAAGGATTCGGGAGACATCCCCGTGGTGGCATGCAGATCTTTGTGAAGACATTCAAGATCAGATACACACCACAGAAGATGATGACCCTTGGCGGGATCCCAGCCAAGGAAGACCACAAGGCCCCCGGCAAGAGCCTTGCTGGGGATGACAACATGCACCACGGCAAGACCCTTGCTGGGGCCTCGGCAAGACCCTTGCCGGGGCTACGGCAAGGCCCTCGCCAAGAACCCCCGTAAGGCAACCATCAGGCCCACGCCCATCAAACCTCCACCACCGTTCGCATGCAGCTGCCGACCCAACCAGTTGGGCAGGCACCTTCGTGGCGGCAAGCGGATCTTCATGGAGACCCACCATTGCGCCACCTCAGCTGCCTGCCTGCCTACATGGCACCGCGGCACACGTTGGCGAGGCGCGTGTCGACACGAAGGAGCGGCGACGGATGAGACAGGGCCCTCCCGTCCCGATAAAGCAAGGACACCTAAGCAAGACGCATTAAAGGCGCCTTGTCATGTAATCTGAGGATAAACTGATCATCAGAGTACCCTTTCCACCTCCTGTGTGCCCTTGTGGCAGCCCCTTTCCCTATAAAAGGAGGCCCAAGGCGACCAGGAGGAGGATTCGGCTTTTTGGAGCTCCTCACGCCCCATTGCTAGTTCAAGAACACAGATAAACCAACCACCAAAGCAGGAGTAGGGTTTTACGCATCCTCGCGGCCCAAACCTGGATAAAGAGACCGTGTGCTATCTGTTTGATCCGCTCTTCTCACGACCCCGCGCCCCGCAACCGTAGTAGGGATTCTTGTGATCCCATAGGTGTCGTTCCTACACCGACAACCACTCTCCAAGAAGTAACAAATGGTGTCTTGATGATGAACTCCTTGCTCTTGTGCTTCAAATGATAGTCTCCCCAACACTCAACTCTCTCTCATGGGATTTGGATCTGGTGGAAAGAAGATTTGAGTGGAAAGAAACTTGGGAAGGCTAGAGATCAAGATTCATATGGTAGGAATGGAATATCTTGGCCTCAACACATGAGTAGGTGGTTCTCTCTGAGAACTGGTAAGTTGGAAGTGTAGGTTTGTTCTGATGGCTCTCTCCACGAATGAAGAGGAGGTGGAGGGGTATATATAGCCTCCACACAAAATCTAACCGTTACACACAATTTACCAAACTCGGTGGGACCGAATCAACAAACTCGGTCGGACCGATTTAGTAAACCTAGTGACCGTTAGTGATTTGATTGGGACGACATGCAACTCGGTAGGACCGATATGGTTAGGGTTAGGGCATAATGTAATCTCGGTGAGACCGATTACACAAACTCGGTGAGACCGATTTTGGTAATTAGTTAACCAGAGAGTTGGTCAGGTAAACTCGGTGGGACTGATTCGCTCTTTTTGGTGGGATCAAAATGTTACGGAAGGGAAACAGAGAGTTTACATTGCAATCTCGGTGGGACCGATCACTCACTTCGGTTAGACCGAAACGTTACGAAGGGAAACAGAGAGATTACAATCCCATCTCGGTGAGACTGAGATCCCTATGGGTGAAACCGATTTGCCTAGGGTTTGTGGCAGTGGCTATGTCATTTGAACTCGGTGGCGCCGGATAGAAAGAATCGGTGGGGCCGAGTTTGACTTTGGGTTTAGGTCATATGTGGAAGTGAGAAAGTAGTTGAGGGTTTTTGGAGCATATCACTAAGCACTTGAAGCTAGAGGCTCATTAAGCAACATCTCATCCCTCCTTGATAGTATTGGCTTTTCCTATAGACTCAATGTGATCTTGGATCACTAAAATGTAAAATGTAGAGTCTTGAGCTCTTGAACTTGAGCCAATCCTTTGTCCTTAGTATTTTGAGGGATCCACTTTCATCATCCATGCCATGGCATTCATTGAGCTTTCCTGAAATATTTGTCTTGGAATAGCATTAGCTCAATGAGCTATATGTTGTTATGAATTACCAAAACCACCTAGGGATAGTTGCACTTTCAATATCCCCCTTTTTGGTAATTGATGACAACATATAGATCAAAGCTTCGACAAATGATAATAAGATTGAAAAACATCGTCGCTTTGAGAAGTATGTGATAAGCAAGAGGTCCGCCTAAATTTGTGCATAGTTTAAGATTTGCTTTGGACTGCAAATGCACAAGGAATTAGGCTCATGGGTTACTCTTCCATGTCACATACAACTTGGTGGAGCGGTCAAAATAATAAAGATTGAATACATGCACTCATCACCAAGCAAAGTGAATGATCATATAAGTATAAGTAAGATAATATCATCTAACAAGCATAAATGTAGCTTATGATCAAACACATGTTCATCAATGTCTCATAGGTAATAGCATAGTATCTCAAGCAATCAAAAGCAAGCAAAGTTCAACCAAGAAGACAAGAGAGAACAAAAGCAAACTCTCTCTCTCTCTCGAAGCCTATGATCTATACATTTTTCTCCCCCTTTGGCAACAAGTTACCAAAAAGTTCCTAGAAAATGCATAGTACTATATCGTCTCTCAGGCTTGGTCTTCAGTTGGTGGTGTAGATATGGCTCCTTGGACGAAGACTTCAGTTGAAGTGGATGGAGTTGAAGGAGTTAGTCTTTGGAGCTGGTTGCCTTTGGAGCTGTAGCTGGTGCGGATGAAGTAACTCGGTGTGCATTCTTCGCTCTGCAGCTGATCTCTGAGCTCGTGGCACTCTGGCAAATGCATCAATGGTTGTTCAGCCATTCCTCTCCTGCATGTCATCCTGTAGCTGCTCCACAACTGACTGAATCTCAGACTTTGACATCTAAATCATAGAATTTTTGTTCCATGATTCTTTCCAGGCTCTCCTGGTTTTGAGTTAGGGTGGCCAACCACTTCTCAATCCTTAGAGTTGATGCTATCAAGTAACAAAGCTGGCCCTGCTTGCTCTTCAAAAAGTACTCAGATGCCTCTGCTAGAGTTGGCATCTTGGCAGCCTTCTCTTTCTTTGCTTTCTCCTTCTTTTCTTGAGCTTGTACTGATGATGGTTCATTCTCATTCATGAAAACTTGATTGTCCTCAAAGTCTGGATAGAGAACAAAGTGTTCCTTATCCAACAGATACTTTCATGTGCCCATCTTTGAGTTAATCAACTCCTGAATTTGTGGGGCATATCCAAAACTTCTCTTCTGGTCTGCTGCTGTCCTCTTGATAGTTTCAACTATGAGGCTCATGACCTTGAATTTCTGTGGCACAACAAATATATGTAGCAAATTAATTGCATGCCCTCTGATCATGTTGTGGTCACCTGACTTGGGCAACAGAGTGTGCCTTAGGATCCAGTTGATCGTTGGCAGCCCTGACAGAAGAAAATGAACTGACCCAAACTTGAAAGTTTCAAGTGCTTCGTCTGGGATCTCCTTTTACATCTGTGACATTGAATTATGATCCATCTTTTTCTTGGCATAAACGTCCAAGTCATCTTCACTCTCCTTTGGGGCATTGATCAGATTTGCCAATTCCTCAATGGTTGATTGGTATCTCATTCCTTCAGACATCCAAACAATTCTGCCATCTGGATAGAAATGTGATGTGGAGTAGAATTGCATAATGAGCTCATCATTCGAGTGTGTGAGCTTCTGCACAACAAAATCTGCAACTCCACACGCACTAAAGCTGTCATATACTCCTAGATAATGTTCTTCATTTTCCTTCATATAGGTCCAGTCGACCCACCTCATGTCACACACTATTGGCTTCTTGTCCAACAAGATTGTCTCATAGAAATCCTGCTGTTCCTTTGTGTGGAATCTGTAATCAACAGCAGTCCTTCTCCTGGTGGCATATGGATCAGACTCTCTCCATAGCCTCAACCCTGAATCTCTCCTGATCTTCATGTTCTCAGCCACAGGATGAGCATCGTTGTGGTCTGGAATCTTGGGCTTGAGCTTCCTCGGGACTTGTCCTTCTTCATCTTCCTCAGCAGCAACATCAGGCACTGGGTCCTTGTTCTTCTCAGCTGCTGGTATACTCCTGGTATTCCTCTTTGGTGCACTCTTGGGCTTGGAGGCAGCTTTGGGTGCATCTTTGGGCTTTGATGTTGCAGCCCCTGACCTTATAGCATCACCCATCAGCTTCTGTGCCTTGGGTGCTGGTGCAGCAACCTCTTCTTCCTCTTCTTCTTCCATCATGGAAGGCTTTCCAATCACTTTGGCCATGGTCTTCTTGACCCTTTCCTTCCTTTTCTTTCCTTCTGCAGCAGGCTCTTTGGATTGGGTTTCCAAGGAAGCTTGAGTGGAGGCTCTGGCTTTAGACATGGGTTGTCTTCCTGCTGGCCTTTTGATTCATCCCTGGCTTAACTGCAGATGAGCTGTACTCCTTCTTGAGCACTTTCTTCTTTGAACGAGCGTCATCCTCAACTGCCACATAATCCTCATCCTCAGACTCTGAGGTCTTCTTCTTCCTTGTCCTGGTGGCAACTTTGGGCAAATTGTTGGGAGTACTTCGCTTCCTTCATCTGAGCTCTTTGGAGGGACTAGTGCCCTCACTCATGTGAATCTGCTCTTCTTCCTGCTCGACTATCACTTTGGTGCGACATGATGCAAACACCGATCGCTGACCACGTGAATAGTTATAGATGAGATAGAGTGGATGAGCATCACAAAATGCAGAGATTTTGCAAAGAATGATTCAAAAACTTAGTTTTAGTTTTCCACGAAAAGCATTTTGGATCTACCGATTTTCAAACTCGGTGATACGAAGCATTTTTGGAACCTAAACTAGTGAACTCGGTCAGACCGAGTCACAGTTCGGTGGCACCGAGACTGCTAGGGTTTCACAAAGTTCTAAAATCGGTCACACCAATTAGCAATTCTCGGTCAGACCGAGAGTTACTAGTGCAATGGCGTTAGCCAAATCGGTGGGACCGAGTTTTTCAACTCGGTGGGTCCGAGATGGTTTCGGCGCAAACCTAACCCTAAATTTTCAAATTGCATCTGTTCTAAGGACTGTTTTGACTGGATAGAGGTGTTTCAATCGTGGCAAGAGTCATAATGAACACAATGTGCTGAGAATAAGACAAGGATAGCACTGTGATCGAGTTCATACCCTAGTTCGGCGATGAACTCGCTACGGCGGCAACGGCGGAGATGAAATCCGTTGACGGCAGCGAAGACCAGCGACAGGAGGCGGCTGGCGACGAAGTCGACGATCCGAAGACCTAGTAGGCAGAGCAAGCTATGCGCGGGCGAAGAGTTTCGGAGAAAGTTTTCCAAAATTTTGCCCGTTTGAATATATAGCCCGACACTGTCGGTGTGACCGAGTGGAACAACTCGGTGGCATCGAGATGCATAACTGTTGACAGTTACAGCAACTCGGTGTGACCGAAAGGTTCAAATCGGTTGCACCGAGATTGAAAACCTAGATCGACTTAGTGATATCGGTATGACCGAAATGGAGGAATCGGTCAGACCGAAAAGCACAAAGAAGTTTTGGAAGTTTAAGTCTATGACGAATCGGGGACTCCGAGTGCTCCTCACACAGAGTGGTTCGAATCTGACTTGATCAAATTTTGTGATGTAGCATGAAAAGAGTTTGAGACGACAAAATCATAGATAGCTAGAGAAGGTTCTTAGGCATTCTTGTCCATCCACTTGGCCAAAGAAAATGAACCAAACAATCAAAACAACAAGTGGATGTCCTCGAATGAGTAAAATATGCAACCAACATGCTCACACAATAAAATGACAAATGAAATATGTGGCAAAGCATGCACAACCAATTCTAGCATCTATCAAACAATTGGCGATGACTAGGTCATCTATATATGAGTATATTGACTTAGGAGTCAAATGAGAACACTTCATCATAGGTCATACTCATTGTTTAAGCTCAAGTGGGGTTACCACTTTTACATAATGCATTGATGTGTTCACATAATTAGAGTTGCTTTGACTCAATTCTTAGAGTTAAGCTCTCCCTAGATGTGAGATCCCCCCTTAGAGGGATGAACTAACCTTGGGTTTTGTCGATGATGACTTCATGTAGGTGTTGAAGATGTGGATGCTCAATGTTGATGTAGATCTTTTGGAGCAATCCTTTGGAGTGAGTTGCACTTTCAATACCTACATGGGTTAGTCCCACAAGGAACAAACAAGAATATGCATAGACATAGAGTGATGCACACACAAGATGATGTCCATGAAAACATTAGGTTACCTTGTCCCTTGCCTTACCAACATGAGGGTTTTGTGACTCCTTGAACTAGTGCAAGATATGGAAGTTGATTGCACTTGTCCTTGCCATAATGATATGAGTGAAGAATGTTGGCGGAGTCACCCTCAAGAACTCTCTAGTTCTTCTTCTTCGGGATCCACATCATCTTGATGGGAATCCTTGGAGTTGTAGTTGTACTTGATGAAGTAGAACTTGACGTAGTCTTGGGAACCCACTTGACCAAGGCCTTAGGTGCTTCTTCAAGTGCATCAATCTCCTCTTGAAGCTTGTCCTTGCCTTTGTTCTTGTGGTCTTGTGGTGGAAGATCATCTAGTGCTTGTGTTCCCTTGAAGGAAGTAGGATCATACTTATCTTGTTGAGGAACAAACTTCGTCTTGGGGTATTGATCTTCTTCCCACTCAACTCCATTGGCATTGAACTTTCGTTCAAAACCAACACCTTGATTCTTCCGGTGCCTTCCTTGCTTGTGTACAATTTCCTCGAATTGCTTACTCCCGGCAAGGCTCTTGTAAACACCTTTCTCTATAATTCCCTTCAATAAGCTATTTTCTTGCTCAAGTGTAACTTGGCTAAGAGAATCATTAGTGGAATCAAGAGAACTACTAGAAGCAACAATATTGGTTTTAGCATTATAATTGTTACTACTAGAGGAAGGATCTTTCTTGTTCTTGTTACTAGACTTGACTTGAGGCATGTAAGTAGATAAGAGTAAACGCTTGGCAATGTAAGAAGAACTTTTCTTACGGAGATCATCATTGATCGCCTTTAAGAACTCATGCTCTTGCTCAAGATTGAGCTTTTCAAAGCGTAACTTCTCATGAGCCCTTAAAAGTTCTCGATGATCTTCAAAGATAGTTTCATGAGCTAACTTAAGAGTTTTTAGTTCTTTAGTTAGAAGCTCAATCTTCTCCTTATCATTGTCATTCTTTTTATCTTGATTAGCATGATTAATTGACGTTTCATCATAGTATTCATCACTAGAGTTGTCAATAAGTAAATCATCATCACCTAACAAGTCATCTTCATCAGTATTAAAATCAACATACTCGGGGTGTGTTACCTTAGGACCTTTGGCCATGAAACATCTTCCAATTCCTTCATTTGTTGAATCAAATATGTCGTAGGAGTTGGTTGATTCAAGTGCTATACCGGCAACACCTTCATCTTGAGTATGTTCGGAGTCCGAGTGATAGCTTCTCTCGGAGTGATTGTCGGAGTCGGAGCCGGATACCCATTCACCAACATGAGCTTGATGTCTTCGTTTTGTGTAGCTCTTTGATGACTTGTCCTTCCTTTCCGAATCCTTGCTTCTCCGTGAGGGTCTTCGTTCATAATGATCGTTTCTACTCCTTCTCTCTCTTGGTGGTGATTCTTCTCTTCTAATTCTTCTTTTTGGAGAATCTTATCTTCTTTTGTAGGGTGTCGTACACTCATTGGAATAGTGTCCGGGTCTCCCACAATTGTAGCAATTGCGCTCTCTACTAGAAGATCTTTTGTCATTGTATGATCTTGACTTAGAGCTTCTTTCTTCGCTTCTACTCTTGTAGAATTTGTTGAAGTTCTTCACCATTAAGCTCAATTCTTCATTGAAGGTTTGTTTCTCACTTGATGATGTGGGGGCTTCACATGAGGCTTTGTAAGCACTACTTGTCTTGTTGTGAAGTTCCTCCTTATCCTTGAGTGACATCTCATGAGCAACAATTCTTCCAATGACTTCTGTAGGCTTGAGATCTTTGTAATTTGGCATCATTTGGATCAATGTGCTGCGGTATCATACTTTCCATCCAATGCTCTTAGGATCTTCTTGATGATGAATCTGTCGGTCATCTCTTCACTTCCTAAGCCGGCAATCTCATTTGTGATAAGAGCAAGCCTAGAGTACATTTCAGCGACACCTTCACCATCCTTCATTTTGAACTTGTCAAGGTGACTTTGGAGCACATACAACTTGGATTCCTTGACAGAGTCGGTATCTTCATGCATATCAATCAAAGTATCCCAAATTTCCTTTGCATTCTCAAGGCGGCTGATTTTGTTGAATTCTTCGGGGCACAATCCATTGAAGAGGATATCACATGCTCGAGTGTTGTATTGCAGCATCTTCAATTCATCCGCATTAGCTTCACGGTTCAGTTCTCTCCCATCAAGGAATTCACCTTGCAAACCAATATACACAATAGCCCAAACGGCGGGGGTATGTCCGAGAATATGCATTTTCATCTTATGCTTCCAACTAGCAAAGTTAGTGCCATCAAAGTAAGAACCTCTACGGTGATAATTTCCCTCGCTAGACGCCATACTCTCCTAGGTTGTGAAACCAAGGCTATGACCACCAAAATCTATGGAAATCAAAGAAAATGGAGACCAAAGCTCTTATACCACTTGTAGGACCTTGAAGTATGTCTAGAGGGGGGGTGATTAGACTACTTGACCAATTAAAAACTTAACCTTTTCCCAATTTTAGACTTTGGCAGATTTTAGCTATCTTAGCACAAGTCAAGCAATCTTCACACAATTCAAGCAAGCATGCTAAGAGTATATAGGCAGCAGAAATTAAAGCATGCAACTTGCAAGAATGTAAAGGGAAGGGTTTGGAGGATTCAAACGCAGTTGGAGACACGGATGTTTTTGTCGTGGTTCCTGTTGGTGAACGTTGCAGAAAATTAAAAATTTTCCTACGGTTTCACCAAGATCCATCTATGAGTTCATCTAAGCAACGAGTCATGGGAGATGCATCTACATACCACTTTGTAGATCGCGGCGAAGCGTTCAAAAGAACGGGGTTGAGGTAGTTGTACGTCGTGATCCAATCACCGGAGATCCTAGCACCGAGCAGACGGCACCTCGCGTTCAACACACGTCACGGTCAGCGTGGCGTCTCCTCCTTCTTGATCCAGCAAGGGGAAGGAGAGGTTGATGAAGATCCAGCAACCACGACGGCGTGGTGGTGGATGCAGCAGGATCCGGCAGGGCTTCGCCAAGCGTCTGCGGGAGGAGGAGGTGTAGCAAGGGGAAGGAGGTGCCAAGATGCGGGTTTGCTGCCTTCCTCCCTCCACTATATATAGGGGCTAGGGGCGCATGCCCCTTGGAGATCCCATCTAGATGGGGCGGCGGCCCGGGCAACGGCCCCTTAGGGTTTCAACCAGGGGCGCATGCCCCTCGGGGCAACGACCCCTAGGGTTTCAACCGGGCGCGATGCCCCTGGGGCAACGGTCCCCCAACCCTAGGCGCCTTGGGCCCTTGGGTGGGGCGCACCAGCCCACCAGGGCTGGTTCCCACGCCACTTCAGCCCATGGGGCCCTCCGGATAGGTGGCCCCACCGGTGGACCCCGGGACCCTTCGGTGGTCCCAGACAATACCGTGACCCCAAAACTTTCCGGTGGCGAAACTGGACTTCCTATATATAAATCTTTACCTCCGAACCATTCCGGAACTCCTCGTGGCGTCCGGGATCTCATCCGGACTCGAACAACTTTCGGTTACTGCATACTAATATCTCTACAACCCTAAGCGTCACCGAACCTTAAGTGTGTAGACCCTACGGGTTGGGAGATATCTGAACATGACCGAGATGCCTCTCCGGTCAATAACCAACAGCGGGATCTGGATACCCATGTTGGCTCCCACATACTCCTCGATGATCTCATCGGATGAACCACGATGTCGAGGATTCAATCAAACCCCGTATACAATTCCCTTTGTCAATCGGTATGTTACTTGCCCGAGACTCGATCGTCGGTATCCCAATACCTTGTTCAGTCTCGTTACCGGCAAGTCACTTTACTCGCATCAGTAATGCATGATCCGTGACTAACCACTTAGTCACTTTGAGCTCATTATGATGATGCATTACCGAGTGGGCCCAGAGATACCTCTCCGTCATGCGGAGTGACAAATCCATCTCGATCCGTGTCAACCCAATGACACTTTCGGAGATACCTGTAGTGCACCTTTATAGTCACCCGATTCGTTGTGACGTTTGGTACACCAAAGCACTCTTACGGTATCCGGGAGTTACGATCTCATGGTCTAAGGAAGAGATACTTGACATTGGAAAAGCTCTAGCAAAGCGAACTACGATCTTGTGCTATGCTTAGGATTGGGTCTTGTCCATCACATCATTCTCCTAATGATGTGATCCGTTATCAATGACATCCAATGTCCATAGTCGAAACCATGACTATCTGTTGACCAACGAGCTAGTCAACTAGAGGCTCACTAGGGACATGTTATGGTCTATGTATTCACACGTGTATCACGATTTCCGGATAATACAGTTATAGCATGAATAAAGACAATCATCATGAACAAAGAAATATAATAATAACACTTTTATTATTGCCTCTAGGGCATATTTCCAACAGTCTCCCACTTGCACTAGAGTCAATAATCTAGTTACATTGTGATGAATCGAACACCCATAGAGTTACGGTGTTGATCATGTTTTGCTCATGAGAGAGGTTTAGTCAGCGGATCTGCGACATTCAGATCCATATGTACTTTGCAAATTTCTATGTCTCCATCCCGAACGTTTTCACGGATGGAGTTGAAGCGGCGCTTGATGTGCTGGTCTTCTTGTGAAACCTGGGCTCCTTGGCAAGTGCAATAGCTCGGTGTTGTCACGAGAAGAGTTTGATCGGCCCGACGCATTGGGTATGACTCCTAGGTTGGTGATGAACTCCTTCACCCAAATTGCTTCATCGCTGCCTCCGAGGCTGCCATGTACTCCGCTTCACATGTAGATCCCGCCACGGCGCTCGCTTGCAGCTGCACCAGCTTCTTGCTCCACCATTCAACATATACACGTATCCGGTTTGTGACTTAGAGTCATCGGATCTGTGTCGAAGCTAGCGTCGGCGTAACCCGTTCTGATGAGCTCTTCGTCACCTCCATAAATGAGAAACATGTCCTTTGTCCTTTTCGGTACTTCAGGATATTCTTGACCGCTGTCCAGGTGTTCCTTGCGGGATTACTTTGGTACCTTCCTACCAAACTTACGGCAAGGTTTACATCAGTGCAGTACACAGCATGGCATACATAATAGATCCTATGGCTGAGGCATAGGGATGACACTCATCTCTTCTTTATCTTTTGCCGTGGTCGGGCATTGAGCTGAGCTCAATCTCACACCTTGCAATCTGAGCAAGAACCCTTCTTGGACTGATCCATTTTGAACTTCTTCAAAATCTTATCAAGGTATGTGCTTTGTGAAAGACCTATGAGGCGTCTCGATCTATCTCTATAGATCTTGATGCCTAATATATAAGCAGCTTCTCCAAGGTCCTTCATTGAAAAACACTTATTCAAGTAGGCCTTAATGCTGTCCAAGAATTCTATATCATTTCCCATCAAAGTATGTCATCTACATATAATATGAGAAATGCTACTGAGCTCCCACTCACTTTCTTGTAAACGCAGGCTTCTCCATAAGTCTGCATAAACTAAACGCTTTGATCATCTCATCAAAGCGAATGTTCCAACTCGAGATGCTTGCACCAGCCCATAAATGGATCGTTGGAGCTTGCATACTTTGTTAGCGTTCTTAGGATCGACAAAACCCTCCGGCTGCATCATATACAGCTCTTCCTTAAGATATCCGTTAAGGAACGCTGTTTTGGCGTCCATCTGCCATATCTCATAATCATAGTATGCGGCAATTGCTAACATGATTCGACGGACTTAAGCTTCGCTCACGGAGAGAAAGTCTCATCGTAGTCAATCCCTTGAACTTGCGATAACCCTTAGCGACAAGTCGAGCTTTATAGATGGTGACATTACCATCGCGTCCGTCTTCCTCTTAAAGATCCATTTGTTTTCTATCGCTCGCCGATCATCGGGCAAGTCGGTCAAAGTCCACACTTTGTTTTCATACATGGATTCTATCTCGGACTTCATGGCTTCTAGCCATTTGTTGGAATCTGGGCCCGCCATCGCTTCTTCATAGTTCAAGGTTCATTGTTGTCTAACAACATGATTTCCAAGACAGGGTTGCCGTACCACTGCAGTGCGGAATGTGTCCTAGTGGACCTCTGAAGTTCAAGAGCAACTTGATCCAAGTACCTTGATCATCATCATGAATTTCCTGTTCGGTTGGTGTAGGCATCACAGAACATTTTCTGAGCTGCACTACTATCCTGTTCAAGAGGTAGTACTTCATCGAGTTCTACTTTCCTCCCACTTACTTCTTTCGAGAGAAACTCTTTTTCGAGAAAGGATCCGTTCTTGGCAACAAAGATCTTGCCCTCGGATCTTAAGTAGAAGGTATACCCTACGGTTTCCTTAGGGTATCCTATGAAGACGCATTTTTCCGAGTTGGGTTCGAGCTTTTCAGGTTGAAGTTTCTTGACATAAGCATCGCATCCCCAAACTTTTAGAAACGACAGCTTAGGTTTCTTCCCAAACCATAATTCATACGGTGTCGTCTCAACGGACTTAGGCGGTGCCCTATTTAAAGTGAATGTAGCTGTCTCTAGGCGTATCCCCAAAATGATAGCGGTAAATCAGTAAGAGACATCATAGACCGCACCATATCCAATAGAGTGCGATTCGACGTTCGGACACACCGTTCGCTGAGGTGTTCGGTGGCGTTAGTTGTGAAACGATTCCACATTTTCTTAAGTGTGTACCAAATTCATGACTTAAATATTCTCCTCCACGATCCGATCGTAAGAATTTTATCTTTCGGTCACGTTGATTCTCTACTTCATTCTGAAATTCCTTGAACTTTTCAAAGGTCTCGGACTTGTGTTTCATCAAGTAGACATACCCATATCTACTCAAGTCATCTGTGAGAGTGAGAACATAACGATATCCTCCATGAGCCTCAACGCTCATTGGACCGCACACATCGGTATGTATGATTTCCAACAAGTTGGTTGCTCGCTCCATTGTTCCGAGAACGGAGTCTTGGTCATCTTTCCCATGAGGCATGGTTCGCATGTGTCAAATGATTCATAATCAAGAGACTCCAAAAGTCCATCAAGATGGAGCTTCTTCATGCGCTTGACACCAATGTGACCAAGGCGGCGATGCCACAAGTATGTGGGACTATCGTTATCAACTTTACATCTTTTGGTATTCACGCTATGAACATGTGTAATACTACGCCGAGATTCATTAAGAATAAACCATTGACCATCGGAGCATGACCATAAAACATATCTCTCATATAAATAGAACAACCATTATTCTCGGTTTAAATGAGTAGCCATCTCGCATTAAACGAGATCCGGATACAATATTCATGCTCAAACTTGGCACCAAATAACAATTATTAAGGTTTATAACTAATCCGTGGGTAAATGAAGAGGTAGCGTGCCGACGGCGATCACATCGACTCTGGAACCATTCCCGACGCGCATCGTCACCTCGTCCTTCGCCATCTCCGCTTATTCCGCAGCTCATGCTTGTGAGTTACAAATATGAGCAACGGCACGGTATCAAATACCGGGGAGTTACTACGAGTCTTGGTAAGGTACACATCAATTACATGTATATCAAATATACCTTTGGTGTTGCGGCCTTCTTGTCCGCTAAGTATTTGGGGCAGTTCCACTTCGATGACCCTTCCCTTGCAATAAAAGCACTCGGTCTCGGGCTTGGGTCCATTCTTTGACTTCTTCCGGCAACTTGCTTGCGGGCGCGCGCAACCTCCTTGCCGTCCTTCTTGAAGTTCTTCTTGCCCTTGCCCTTCTTAAACTTAGTGGTCTTATTGACCATCAACACTTGATGTTCTTTCTTGATTTCAACCTCGGTGACTTGACATAGAGAATACTTCAGAATGGTCTTTACCATCCCTTGCATATTGTAGTTCATCACAAAGCTCTTGTAGCTTGGTGGAAGCGACTAGAGGATTCATCAATGACCGCCTCATCGGGGAGGTTAATATTCAGTTGGGTCATACGGTTGTGCAACCCAGACATCTTGAGAATGTGCTCACTGACAGAACTATTTTCCTCCATCTTACAACTGTAGAACTTGTCGGAGATGTCATATCTCTCGACCCGGGCGTGAGCTTGGAAAACAAGTTTCAGCTCCTCGAACATCTCATATGCTCCGTGATGCTCAAAACGCTTTTGGAGCCCCGGTTCTAAGCTGTAAAGCATGCCGCACTTGAGCGAGGGAGTAATCATCAACCGAGACTGCCAAGCATTCATAATGTCTTGGTTCTGCAGACGGGGCGTCACCTAGCGGTCCTTCTAGGACATATTGTTTCTGGCAGCTATGAGGATGATCCTCAAGTTCCGGACCCAGTCCGTATAGTTGCTGCCGTCATCTTTCAGCTTGGTTTTCTCTAGGAACGCGTTGAAGTTCAAGTTGACATGAGTGTTGGCCATTTGATCTACAAGACATATTATTCAAAAGTTTTAGACTAAGTTCATGATAATTAAGTTCATCTAATCAAATTATTACAATGAACTCCCACTCAGATTAGACATCCCTCTAGTCATCTAAGTGATACACGATCCGAGTCGACTAGGCCGTGTCCGATCATCACGTGAGACGGACTAGTCATCGTCGATGAACATTCTCATGTTGATCGTATCTTCTATCGACTCGTGTTCGACCTTTCGGTCTCCGTGTTCGAGGCCATGTCTGTACATGCTAGGCTCGTCAAGTTAACCCTAAGTGTTTTGCGTGTGTAAATCTGTCTTACACCCGTTGTATGTGAGCGTAAGAATCCATCACACCCGATCATCACGTGGTGCTTAGAAGCGACGAACTTTAGCAGCGGTGCACGTTAGGGAGAACACTTCTTGAAATTGTTGTAAGGGATCATCTTATTTACTACCGTCGTTCTAAGTAAACAAGATGTATAAACATAATAAACATCACATGCAATTATATAGTAGTGACATGATATGGCCAATATCATAAAACTCCATTGATCTCCATCTTGAGCTCCATGATCATCTTGTCACCGGCATGACACCATGATCTCCATCATCATGATCTCCATCATTGTGCCTCCATGAAGTTGTCACGCCAACGACTACTTCTACTTCTATGGCTAACGCGTTTAGCAATAAAGTAAAGTAAATTACATGGCGTTCTTGAATGACACGCAGGTCATACAAAAATAAAGACAACTCCTATGGCTCCTGCGGTTGTCATACTCATCGACATGCAAGTCGTGATTCCTATTACAAGAACATGATCTCATACATCACAATATGTCATTCATCATTCATCACAACTTGGCCATATCACATCACATGTCAATTGCTGCAAAAACAAGTTAGGCGTCCTCTAATTGTTGTTGCATCTTTTACGTGGCTGCAATTGGGTTCTAGCAAGAACGTTTTCTTACCTCGAATAACCACAACGTGATCTTGTCAACTTCTATTTACCCTTCATAAGGACCCTTTTCATCGAATCCGCTCCAACTAAAGTAGGAGAGACAGACACCGCCAGCCACCTTATGCAACTAGTGCATGTTAGTCGGTGGAACCGGTCTCACGTAAGCGTCACGTGTAAGGTTGGTCCGGCCGCTTCATCCCACAATACCGCGGAAGCAAGATAAGACTAGTAGCGGCAAGTAAATTGACAAGATCCACGCCCACAACTAAATTGTGTTCTACTCGTGCAATAAAGAACTACGCATAGACCTAGCTCATGATGCCCTTTGTTGGGGAGCGTTGCGAGAAAATTAAAATTTTTCCTACGGTTTCACCAAGATCCATCTATGAGTTCATCTAAGCAACGAGTCATGGGAGATGCATCTACATACCACTTTTAGATCGCGAGCGAAGCGTTCAAAAGAACGGGGTTGAGGTAGTTGTACACGTCGTGATCCAATCACCGGAGATCCTAGCGTCGAGCGGACGGCACCTCGCGTTCAACACACGTGCGGTCAGCGTGATGTCTCCTCCTTCTTGATCCAGCAAGGGGAAGGAGAGGTTGATGAAGATCCAGCAACCGACGGCATGGTGGTGGATGCAGCAGGGATCCGGCAGGGCCGCCAAGCGTCTGCGGGAGGAGGAGGTGTAGCAAGGGAAGGGAGGTGCCAAGATGCGGGTTTTGCTGCCTTCCTCCCTCCACTATATATAGGGGCTAGGGGCGCATGCCCCTTGGAGATCCCATCTAGATGGGGGCGGCCCAGGCAACGGCCCCTTAGGGTTTCAACCAGGGGGCATGCCCCTCGAGGCAACGGCCCCTAGAGTTTCAACCGGGGCGCATGACCCCTCGAGGCAACGGTCCCCCAACCCTAGGCGCCTTGGGCCCTTGGGTGGGCGCACCAGCCCACCAGGCTGGTTCCCACGCCACTTCAGCCCATGGGGCCCTCCGGGATAGGTGGCCCCACCGGTGGACCCAGGACCCTTTCGGTGGTCCCAGTACAATACCGTGACCCCAAAACTTTCCGGTGGCGGCTGGACTTCCTATATATAAATCTTTACCTCCGGACCATTCCGGAACTCCTCGTGACGTCCGGGATCTCATCCGGACTCGAACAACTTTCGGTTACTGCATACTAATATCTCTACAACCCTAAGCGTCACCGAACCTTAAGTGTGTAGACCCTACGGGTTCGGAGATATCTGAACATGACCGAGATGCCTCTCCGGTCAATAACCAACAGCGGATCTGGATACCCATGTTGGCTCCTACATACTCCTCGATGATCTCATCGGATGAACCACGATGTCGAGGATTCAATCAAACCCGTATACAATTCCCTTTGTCAATCGATGCGTTACTTGCCCGAGACTCGATCGTCGGTATCCCAATACCTTGTTCAGTCTCGTTACGGCAAGTCACTTTACTCGTCAGTAATGCATGATCCGTGACTAACCACTTAGTCACTTTGAGCTCATTATGATGATGCATTACCGAGTGGGCCCAGAGATACCTCTCCGTCATGCGGAGTGACAAATCCCATCTCGATCCGTGTCAACCCAATGACACTTTCGGAGATACCTGTAGTGCACCTTTATAGTCACCCGATTCGTTGTGACGTTTGGTACACCAAAGCACTCTTACGGTATCCGGGAGTTACGATCTCATGGTCTAAGGAAGAGATACTTGACATTGGAAAAGCTCTAGCAAAACGAACTACACGATCTTGTGCTATGCTTAGGATTGGGTCTTGTCCATCACATCATTCTCCTAATGATGTGATCCCGTTGTCAATGACATCCAATGTCCATAGTCGAAACCATGACTATCTGTTGACCAACGAGCTAGTCAACTAGAGGCTCACTAGGGACATGTTATGGTCTATGTATTCACACGTGTATCACGATTTCCGGATAATACAGTTATAGCATGAATAAAAGACAATCATCATGAACAAAGAAATATAATAATAACACTTTTATTATTGCCTCTAGGGCATATTTCCAACAGTTCCGATAGGTGGTGCTATCGTACATCCACGTTGATGGAGACTTCAACCCACGAAGGGTAACGGTTGCGGGAGTCCACGGAGGGCTCCACCCATGAAGGGTCCACGAAGAAGCAACCTTGTCTATCCCACCATGGTAAATAAGCCCACGAAGGTCTTGCCTCACTAGCGGTAGATCTTCACGAAGTAGGCGATCTCCTTGCCCTTACAAACTTCTTGGTTCAACTCCACAATCTTGTCGGAGGCTCCCAAGTGACACCTAGCCAATCTAGGAGACACCACTCTCCAAGAAGTAACAAATGGTGTGTTGATGATGAACTCCTTGCTCTTGTGCTTCAAATGATAGTCTCCCCAACACTCAACTCTCTCTCATGGGATTTGGATCTGGTGGAAAGAAGATTTGAGTGGAAAGCAACTTGGGAAGGCTAGAGATCAAGATTCATATGGTAGGAATGGAATATCTTGGCCTCAACACATGAGTCGGTGGTTCTCTCTCAGAACTGGTAAGTTGGAAGTGTAGGTTTGTTCTGATGGCTCTCTCCACGAATGAAGAGGAGGTGGAGGGGTATATATAGCCCCCACACAAAATCTAACCGTTACACACAATTTACCAAACTCGGTGGGACCGAATCAACAAACTCGGTCGGACCGATTTAGTAAACCTAGTGACCGTTAGTGATTTCGGTGGGACCAACATGCAACTCGGTAGGACAGATATGGTTAGGGTTAGGGCATAACGTAATCTCGGTGAGACTGATTACACAAACTCGGTGAGACCGATTTTGGTAATTAGTTAACCAGAGAGTTGGTCAGGAAACTCGGTGGGACCGATTCGCTCTTTTCGGTGGGACCGAAATGTTACGAAAGGGAAACAGGGAGTTTACATTGCAATCTCGGTGGGACCGATCGCTCACTTTGGTTAGACCAAAACGTTACGAAGGGAAACAGAGAGATTACAATCCCATCTCGGTGAGACCGATCTCCCTATCGGTGAAACCGATTTGCCTAGGGTTTGTGGCAGTGGCTATGACATTTGAACTCGGTGGCGCCGGATAGAAAGAATTGGTGGGGCCGAGTTTGACTTTGGGTTTAGGTCATATGTGGAAGTGAGGAAGTAGTTGAGGGTTTTTGGAGCATATCACTAAGCACTTGAAGCAAGAGGCTCATTAAGCAACACCTCATCCCTCCTTGATAGTATTGGCTTTTCCTATAGACTCAATGTGATCTTGGATCACTAAAATGTAAAATGTAGAGTCTTGAGCTTTTGAGCTTGAGCCAATCCTTTGTCCTTGGTATTTTGAGGGATCCACTTTCATCATCCATGCCATGCCATTCATTGAGCTTTCCTGAAATATTTGTCTTGGAATAGCATTAGCTCAATGAGCTATATGTTTTTATGAATTACCAAAACCACCTAGGGATAGTTGCACTTTCAGTCACCCTATGTTATAACTATTGCATAAGGAATCACATCGGACATAATTATCCATCATTGATCCATTTCCTACGTGCTTTTCACATATTGATATTTGCTTAGTTACTTTTCCGTTGCCACTGTTACGATTGCTACAAAACAACTACTATTACTTTTGCCACCGTTACCGTTACTTCCATACAATTTTGCTACTAAATACTTTGCTGCAGATATTAAGTCTTTCAGGTGTGGTTGAATTGACAACTCAACTGCTAATACTTGAGAATATTCTTCGGCTCCCCTTGTGTCGAATCAATAAATTTGGGTTGAATACTCTACCCTCGAAAATTGTTGCGATCCCCTATACTTGTGGGTTATCAAGGGGAAACGAGCGACACCGTGTCGCGGCTTGAAGTACGCACGGCGCGTGGTAGTCGATCACTCCTCATTCTTCTTGCCTTCGTGGCGCTGGGGAGGAGTCATGGAAGGGATTCACCACTAGTAGGGGCGAATCTGGCTCCTCCCGGGCGTCGTCCTTCTGTCACGCAGGAAGGCTCCCTGCTTTCACATGCTTCCTTGGGACGTGCGGTGACTTCTGGCGCCAGGGCTCCCGGGGACGACCATGCTCTCTGTGGGAAGACCCAGAGAGCATGGCGCCCAGCGTGATGGCTGCGCCGGGGTCTTCAGGCGGTAGTGGTGCGGACAGCATCGGGAACCCATGATGCGTCAAGAACGGGGATGACTGTTCCGATGAGTCGTGTTTGCCGGTGACTCCGTGCCCCTCCCCCCATATGGTCCTCTGGCAGTGTCACCATCTGCGCCTGCCCTTCGGTTTCTTCTTCCTTGCTGGGGAGCGGCGCCGTCCTGATCCTGGGGCACTTATCTTTTTTCAATCTTAATCTTGTAGGCAATCGCCAAAGTTTAATTCAAATAATGTAATCTCTCTTGTCCGTCTTTGTGTTATGTACTGCTTGTACTTGTATTAACATATGAATAAAAAGATGAACCTTGCCGGGAACCCATGCATGTGTATGTCCATGCAGAGGTGAGGTGCCTCTTTAATGTAAATAAATGAGTTTTCCCCAGCAGGTTATCCTGCCGGCACCCTCTTTGTCTGCTGGAAAGCTACGTCTGCTGGATAACAGACAGAGGGGCCAGCCCCCCGCCAAATCATTTTTACCAAAGGCCACTGCGACCATCCTGACCGAAGCAACGTTCGAGTCATGGATGGGAGCACCTAAGTTTCAAAAGAGAGGCGAGGTTTTCTCATGCAAAGTAATAGCTTTACAGAACACTAATGGACAAGAGGTAATACTTATCTGTTTGGCTTGCCGGGGATCACTGTGCTGGGCAATCTTCTCAATCTTCGTCGAAGCCAAGCTCACGGCAGGAACCTGCAACTCCATGCAGATGAGAATGAATGCAGGATGCGATCCTATCTATATGCATATGCAAACTCTCATGAAATGCTTATGCAGTGATCTTGGTGTGCTCATGCATGCATGCAATCTTAGTTGCCCCCCTACAACGCTTATTTACTTTCTCTTGCACGGGGTCATCGCCCCGGCTTCGTACAAGGGGTTACATGCAGCTGAGGCAAGGCCTATACAAAAGGGTGGCTGCCGGGCAGGGCCCGACAGCCGCACCTTACGGGTAGTACTTACGGAGATGCTCAATATTCCATGAGTTTTGCAACTGAGTGCCATCTCCGGTCTCTAGATGGACTACGCCAGGTCTGGTGACTCGTACCACCCGGTAAGGGCCTTCCCACTTTGGTGACAGCTTGCTTGTACCCTTGGCGGACTGAACGCGCCTAAGGACAAGGTCACCTTCCTCAAAACACTGGGCATGAACCATGTGGCTGTGATAGCGATGCAGGGCTTGCTGGTAGCATGCAGCACACGTAGCAGCCCGAAGACGGTTCTCCTCGAGTAGCACAACGTCGTCACGCCAGTGCTGATCTTGCGCTACTTTATCATAGGCAAGCACTCGAGGGGACCCGTAAATGAGTTATGTGGGGATAACTGCTTCTGCCCCGTAGACCAGGGAGAAGGGAGTATGCCCGGTAGCTCGGTTAGGTGTCGTTCTGAGGGACCATAGAAATACCGGCATATCCTCGATCCACCGCCTGCCGTGCTTCTACAGCGTATGAAAAGTTCTTGTCTTGAGTCCACTTAGCACTTCGACGTTCCCCCTCTCCGCTTGTCCATTGCTCCGGGGGTGTGCCATAGAGGCGAATGAGATCTTGGATCTGAGGGCATGAACATATTGCAAGAAGGCGTGGCTCGTGAATTGGGTGCCGTTGTCGGTGATGATCCTTGTCGGAACTCCAAAACGACACACCAATTCTTTCAAGAACTTGATAGCCGACTAAGCAGTCACCTTTCTCACGGCAGTCACTTCCGGCCACTTTGTAAACTTGTCGATGGCAACGAACAAGAATTCAAAGCCCCCGAGGGATTGTTTGAAGAGCTTGGGCAGGCAGGTGTGTTCTCTTGGAATGGAACTGGTAGGCTTGACATGTCGTGGAGAGCTCGACCGCATCTTGGAGGGCTGTGAGCCAACAGAATCCTTGTTGGAATGCTTTCCCAACTAATGCCCTTGATCCAATGTGGGAGCCGCACATTCCTCTGTGAATCTCAGCCAACAGTTCCTTTCCATGCTCTCGACAGACACACTTCAATTTCACACCGTTGGGCCTCCTTCTGTATAGAGTGTCATCGACAAACTGATACGTACTGGCCCTCTGGGCTACTTTTTCAGCTTGGTCGGCGGGGAGTTCTCCGATTTGGAGGAAGTGGACAATGTGCCTTGCCCATGTTGGAGCCTAGGGCTCAGAAATGAGGACTAGCGGCACCTCCTCTGCTGCGGGAGCACCAGCCTCATTCACGGGGCCCATGGGCCCGGCTGGAGGGGGTGGTCCGGCAAGCTGTGAGGAGTTGTTTCCAGTAGGGTCTTTGCCGGGAGCGGACGGCTCGACCGGGAGAGGCTTACCATAGTCCAACTTTCTCCTTTTCCGGGCCATTGTTGCTGGTGATACGGAGGGCTGAGTGAGACGGAGAACAAAAGTTCCCGGTTCCATGGGAAGCTTCTGTGCAGAACACTTTGACAGGTGATCAGCTATGTTGTTTTCCGCACGGGGTACGTGCTCTGTTTGCAACCCGTCAAAGTGCTCCTCCAATCTCCTCACTTCCTCGACGTATGCTTCCATCAATGGACTTTGATAATCCTTGTTGACTTGTCTCACCACAAGCTGTGAATCTCCTCGAATGATCAGCCTCTTGATTCCCAATTCTGCTGCAATTCTGAGCCCAGCAAGGAGCCCTTCATACTCAGATGTATTGTTGGTGGCTTCTTTTCAGGTAAAATCTATTTGGACGACGTACTTAAAGTGCTCCCTGGAGGGGCCACAAGAAGCATGCCAGCCCCTGCACCTTGTAGGGAAAAAGCACCATCAAAATACATAATCCATTCTTGGGGTGATTCCTTGCCAGGGATAGCTATCTCTGTCATTTCATCATCAGGGGTCGACGTCCATTCTGCAATAAAGTCTGCCAACGCCCTGCTTTGAATAGTTGATGTGCTCTCAAAGTTTAAGCCAAATCTGGATAACTCCGAAGCTCACTCAACTATTCCGCCAGTAGCCTCAAGGTTTTGGAGTATCCTTTGTAGCGGAAAACGAGTGACAACCGTGATCTCGTGGGCTTGGAAGTAGTGGTGCAGTTTCCTTGAGGCCATAATGAGACCAAAGATCAACTTTTGCACACGAGAGTACCTCGATCTAGCCACCTATAACAAGGAGCTGACGAAGTACACTGGGCGCTGCACCACTTTCTTCCTTGTTGCATCCTTGGGGTTGTTCTCATTGGCGTGCTCATTGCTCTCCTGGTCCTTATCTGACTCTGCTGTTTTCTGCTCACTGTCTGCCTCATCCACTTCTCGCTGCGCTACCAAGGCCGCGCTGACCACTTGGTTGGTTTCCGCCAAGTATAGCAACAACGGTTCTTGAGGTTTGGGTGCAACCAAGGTAGGCACAGACGATAGGTAGGCCTTCAACTCTTGCAGAGCTGCATCTGCTTCTGGGGTCCACTTCATAGGCCCTGCCTTCTTCAAAATTTTAAAGAACGAAAGGGCACGCTCGGCAGACTCGGGGATGAATCTACTTAGTGCAACAACGCATCCTGTTAAGCGCCTCACATCCTTAACCGTCCTTGGCGCCTGGATCTGCTCAATGGCTTTGATCTTGTCGGGGTTTGCTTTGATCCCTCGATGGGACACGAAGAAACCAAGTAGCTTGCCAGAGGGAACACCAAACACACACTTCTCCGAATTAAGCTTCAAATTGATCTTGCGTAGATTAGCAAATGTCTCCTCCAAATCCTGGATAAGGGTGGCCTTATCCTTGGTTTTGATCATGATATCATCCATATAGGCTTCTATATTTCTGTGTAACTGTGGTTCAAAACAATTCTGGATTGCCCTTGCAAAAGTGGACCCGACACTCTTTAATCCGAATGGCATGCGGACAAACCAGTACGTACCACATGGAGTGATGAATGGCGTCTTCTCTTCATCTTCTTTGGACATGAAGATCTAGTGATATCCGGAGTACGCGTCCAGAAAGGAGAGCATATCACAAACTGAAGTGGAATCCACAATCTGGTCGATACGCGGCAAGGGGAATGGGTCCTTCGGGCAAGCCTTGTTGAGATATGTGAAATCAATGCAAAGTCTCCATTTCCCATTAGCCTTCCGGACTACCATTGGATTTGCCAACCACGTAGGATGCAGTACTCCTCTGACCAAACCAGCTCCCTCCAGTTCCTTGATCTCTTCCGCAATTAACTGCTGCCTCTCCAAGGCCTGCTTCCGGGCTTTCTGCTTGACAGGTCAGGCATGTGGGCAGACGGCAAGGTGGTGCTCGATTACCAACCTGGGAACACCGGGGATATCAGATGGTTGCCAGGCAAACACATTGATATTCGCCCACAGGAAGGCAACGAGCGTGCTTTCCTATTTTTCATCGAGGGCGGCGCTGATGGTGAAAGTACCATCAGCGCCAGCCAGCCCTGCCGGGACCTTCTTCACTTAGGGTGCAACAACCTTGGATCTCTTGCTGTTGGAACACTCTGGCACGTCGTCAACGGGTGCCATGCACTCGGAGGGGGCACACTTCCCGGACTCATTGTCGGAGGTCCTACAATGCCTCTTCTTTCCTTTGCTTTCCTTGGTGGAAGCCGCCGCCGCCGCTGCCTCTGCAGCGACTGCATCTCGGTACATCTTATCCACGCAGATAATTGCATCCTTCTCATCTGATGGGATAGTGATGACTCCTAGTGGCCCAGGCATCTTCAAGGTGTTGTAAGCATAGTGGGATGCTGCCACGAACTTAGCTAGGGCCGGGCGTCCAAGAATCCCATTGTACGGTAGGGGGAGATCAACCACATCAAACACAATCTTCTCAGTCTGATAGTTCGGTTCTCCACCAAACGTCACCGGCAACGTAATCTTCCCTTTAGGATGGCTCCTATCGGGATTAACTCCTTGAAGCGTGCCAGTAACCAAAAGCTCTTCTTCTCCTACCTGAAGCTTGCTGATGACTGCAGGGGAAATCAGATTCAACCCGGCACCGCCATCCACTAACATCTTTGTGACCTTAAGGTTGCGAATTGTTGGGGAGACCAACTTTCGGCATTCTGGGAACGGGGGTCCCCAGACTTGCCTGCCTGCGGCCGACGGCGTGGCTGTGCTAGCAGGCCTGTACGGCCCATCTTCATCAACAAGGTATTCAAGACCCTAGCGAGGGGCCAAGCCTCGCGAGGTGGACGACGCAAGACCTCCTCAGGAGCAGCCTCGCCAGGCAGGCTGACGGGGGGCGGAGAGATCAAGGCAAGGCAAACCTCGCGAGGTTCTCGTGACGTGAGCCATGATGATCAAGATCAGGCGGGCGCCAGCGTGCGCAGTGTCCTTGTTTCCTCTTTGGTGCTAAGGAGGCAAGCGCAAGCGCGGAGTACCGAGGCATCAAGCAAAGGTTTCCATATCAGTGCAACGAGACCAAGACTAGCAGGATGGCAAGATGGAGGTCACCATGGAGCCGAAGGCGGCGTCACCACCAGAACCTTTGGCAGGCGAAGACTGCTTTTGTCAGGATAAGCTATACTAGTTGTCCCGTTTCAAATTGGTCGTTGTTGGCTCCCTTCCGGCTCAATATTTGGGGGAGAGGACCAGGGCCTATATAAGTAGGACCAGCCACTAACGTAGGAGGCTGCTCGATCTCATCTTGAGTAATCCTCACCCTCACAAGTTCGCCAAGCACAAGAACACCTCATCCTCAGGAGGCTGTTCTTCCCCCTTTGTGATGTTCATCATCAGCCCAAGAGGCAATCCACCAGCACCACACTGGAGTAGGGCATTACACCACAATGGTGGTCCGAACCATATAAATCTTGTTTCTTTTGTGTCGTGAGTTCGTTGAGTTCGTCCACGAAATCTTAGCAAGCTAGGGCGTGGATCGGTAGGGAAAGAACTTCTCGCGCACCACGGAGTTCGAACCTTAAGGGTTTTGCCGGAACCCGTGATCCAACATTTGGCGCGCCAGGTAGGGGTGCGCCGTAGCCTTCCCTCCGCCAATCTACGCTCCGCCACCACCGCGCTCCGCCGGCGTCCCACTACCGACTCCGACGGCCGGCGCTGACGACGGGGCCAGGGGCTCCGAGCCCTGGCCCCACCTTGCGGCAGGTGCAGTGGCCACCCAAGTTCAAGCCGGAGATGCCGCCGCGCTACGACGGCGCGGCGGACCCGACAGCTTTCCCACTGGCATACGAGAAGGCCGTCCTCGAGGCCGGGGGCGACGGCAAGGTCATGGCCAACTGGTTTCCCATGGCCCTCACCGGCGCGCCGCGCGCCTAGCTACTCAACCTCCCCGGATCCACGGTGGCATCTTGGGAGGAGCTGCGTGACCTCTTCACTACGCGCTACATGGCACCGACACACCACGCGGTCGCGCCCTGCTAGGCGGCTCTCAAGCGCCGCCTTCAGAGCGACATATCAAGCCATTCCTTCGCCAGATCGGCGCCGCCTCCAAGCTCTTGGGGGCTCCGTTGGGCTGGGCTGCGCCTGAAGCCGACCTCACCTTCGACTTAGAAGACCACCCCGTCAGCACTGCCGGCTCAGGTATGCTCCCGATGCTCTGCACACCCACCATCTGCAACATGGCCGTCACCAAGACCCTCGTCGACGGCGGCGCCGGCCTCAACATGCTCTCCGTGGAGGCCTTTTGCCTTCTCCATGTGCCCCTCGAGCGGCTCAGCCTCAGCAAGTCTTTCTCAGGAGTTGGCGGCGGCACCGCCCACTCCTTGGGGCAGATCCGCCTCCCCGTCACCTTCGGCACGCGCGACAACTACCGCACCGAACTGGTCAACTTCGACATCGCCCGCATCGGCCTCCCGTACAACGCCATCCTCGGGTACCCAGCACTGACCCAATTCATGGCAGCGACCCATCCGGGCTACAACCTCATGAAGATGCCTGGAAGCAAGGGCGTCCTCACCATCAAGGGGGACGCCAAGGATGCCCTAGCAGCGCTCAAGCTTGCCCTCAAGACCGCCGCGGCCCGTCGACGCGGGCACCTCCGAGCCTGAGGGAGCCGCACCAACCAAGAAGAAGCAGGTGTTCACCCAAGACAAGGCGGAAACCAAGAAAGTGCCGGTCGATGAGGACGGGTCCTCAGGAGCCACCTTTACCATAGGTGCCGACCTCGACCCGGGCCAAGAGGAAGCGTTGGTGAAGTTCTCGCGCGCAAACAAGGAGATATTCGCGTGGGAGCCCAAGTAGCTAGTGGGGGTCCCAAGAGAAGTGAATCAACATCACTTGAGGGTGTGCCCCAATGTATGCCCGGTGAAGCAGCGGGCGAGACGGCAGTCCACGGAGAAGCATGCCTTCATCGTCCAAGAGACCCACAAGTTGGAGGCAGCGGGCACCATTCGCGAGGTTCGGTACCCCGAATGGCTGGCGAACCCCGTCATAGTGCCGAAGAAAGGCGGGAAGGAGCAAATGTGCATCGACTTCACCAATCTCAACAAGGCCTGCCCCCAAGATCCGTTCCCGCTCCCATGCATCGACCAGATCGTTGACTCCACCGCCGAGTGCGACCTGCTGTGCTTCCTGGATGCGTTTTCAGGGTATCACCAGATCAAGATGGCGGTAGAAGATGTAGAGAAGACAGCCTTCCTGACCCCGTGTGGGGTGTACTGCTACACCTGCATGCCCTTCGGACTGCGCAACGCGGACGGGACCTTTCAGCGGTTGATGCACATCGCCTTAGGCTGGCAGCTCGGGAGAAACACGGAGGCCTACGTCGATGACATTGTGGTGAATTCTCGGGAGGCAAGAACCTTGATCCAGGATCTGGAGGAGACGTTCGCGAGCCTGCGCCAGGTGAACTTGCGACTTAATCCAGAAAAGTGTGTGTTTGGTGTCCCTTCCAGCAAGCTGCTGGGATTCCTCATGCCCCACAGAGGGATCGAAGTGAACCCGGAGAAGATCAAGGCCATTGAAGACATGAACCCACCGCAGACCCTCAAGGAAATGCGGAAGCTGGCTGGTCGGGTGACCGCGTTGGGGCGCTTCATCTCCAAGTTGGGAGAGCGTTCCCTGCCCTTCTTCAAGCTGATGAAGAAGAAGGGCCCGTTCGAGTGGACCCCGGAGGCCGACCGATCTTTTCAAGACCTCAAGAGCTACCTGACCAGCCCCCCAGTGATGGTGGCGCTGCGACCTCTCGAACCCCTAGTACTTTACCTTGCCGCCACTCCGTACTCCGCCAGCGCAGCACTGGTGGCGATTCGGGAAGAGCACCAAGCCAAAGGCACGCCGCGCCAAGCTACAGCCGAGGTGACACAAGATCAGGAAGACACAGCAAGAGCCGTAGTGGCACCAACAGGGGACCAAGCTCAAGGGGACGATGCCGCCAAGGTCCAGACAAGCGATCAGACGCTGAAGGTTCCATCGCCTCAGGAGACATCCCAGCTTCCGCAAGACATGAGCCTCACCAAAACGCCAGCCCTCGTCGAGCACCCGGTGTATTTCGTCAGCACGGTGGTGCAGGACGCAAGGGCACGATACCCCATGCCCCAAAAGCTCATTCTCGCGCTCTTGGTGGCCTCGTGCAAGTTGCAGCACTACTTCCAGGGCCACCCCATCAAGGTCGTCTCAGCCTACCCATTGGAGAGAGTGCTCAGGAGCCCCAACTCTGCTGGAAGGGTATCTAAGTGGAACATCGAGCTGCAAGCATTCCAGTTGGAGTTCATCACTACTAGGGTCATCAAGGGAGCTGCACTCGCTGATTTCGTGGCAGAATGAACGGATGCCCCGACGCTGGAAGTAGGAGACCGGTCCACCTCGCCGGGAAGTGAGGCGCCCGATAGCTGGGTCATGTATTTCGATGGGGCCTTCGTGCACCAGGGCACGGGGGCTGGAGTAGTACTCATCTCGCCCACTCAAGACAAGCTCTACTACGTTGTACAGCTCTGCTTCCAGCAGGGCGAGAAGGTCTCCAACAACATCACAGAATACGAAGGCCTAATAGCCGGCCTGAAAGCTGCGGAAGCCCTGGGGGTGAAGCGCCTCACTGTCAGGGGTGACTCGCAGCTTCTCGTCAACTTCTCCAACATAGTATACGAGCCGAAGGACGGGCACATGGAGGCATACCTCGCAGAAGTGCACAAGATGGAGAATCAGTTCCTCGGCCTGGAGTTGCAGCACGTGCCTCGCGGAACCAACAAGGAAGCTGACGACATCGCCAAGAAGGCGTCCAAGCGGCAGCCCCAAGAGCCTGGCGTCTTCGAGGAGCGGCTCTTCAAGCCGTCAGCAACGCCACCACTTTCAAGGACAGCTCAGCCTCGGGAGGAGCTACCGCAGCCGCCTGCCACAGGAGCCCCGACCTGTGGCCCGACTTCGGGAGCGCGCCTACTCTTGGCGCTCGAGCCCTAGGAGGGATGCTGGACCAAGGAATTCAAGGAATACCTGATGCAAGGGACACTGCCAGAGAAGGAGGAGGACACGGAGCGCGTGGCCCGGCAGGCCACGACATACTGCATCCGGGACGGTGAGTTATACAGGAAGCGGCCAAATGACGTTTCACTGCGTTGCATCTCCAGAGACCAGGGGAAGGAGTTGCTGACCGACATACAGGGTGGGGACTGCAGGCACCACTCGTCGTCGCGAATCCTCGTTGGCAAGGCATTCCGCAGTGGATTCTACTGGCCCACGACACTCAACGATGCAACCGAGCTGGTGAAGTCCTGTGAAGCCTGCCAGTTCCATGCCAAGCAGATCCATCAACGAGCTCAGGGCCTCCAGACTATCCCACTCACATGGCCGTTCGTGGTCTGGGGGCTGGATATCTTGGGCCCATTTCCTTGAGTGCCAGGGGGCTACGTCTACCTCTACATCGCCATCGACAAGTTCACCAAGTGGGCGGAAGTGGAAGCTGTCCACACCATCCCAGCTGGTTCCGAGGTCAAGTTCGTCAAGGGTCTCGTGAGCCGTTTCGAGGTCCCCAACCGCATCATCACTGATAACGGCTCGCAGTTCACTAGTAATCTCTTCAGAACATACTGTGCTAACCTTGGAATGCAGATCTGCTACGCTTCGGTGGCACACCCCAGGAGCAATGGTCAGGCCGAACGCGCCAACGCAGAGGTCCTAAGGGGCCTCAAGACCAGGACTTTCAAGAAGAAGCTCGAAGCCTGTGGCAAGGCCTGGTACAACGAGCTCCGGTCCGTGATGTGGTCCATTCGCACCACCGCCACCAAGCCAGCGGGGGAGACCCCATTCTTCCTCATCTACGAAGCAGAAGCGGTCCTCCCTCATGAGGTCAGGCATCGCTTCGCATGGGTCCTTGAAGGAAATATGCCCTAGAGGCAATAATAAAGTTATTATTTATTTCCTTATTTCATGATAAAATTTTATTATTCATGCTAGAATTGTATTAACCGGAAACGTAATACATGTGTGAATACATAGACAAACAGAGCGTCACTAGTATGCCTCTACTTGACTAGCTCGTTGATCAAAGATGGTTATGTTTCCTAGCCATAGACATGAGTTGTCATTTGATTAACGGGATCACATCATTAGGAGAATGATGTGATTGACTTGGCCCATTCCGTTAGCTTAGCACTTGATCGTTTAGTATGTTGCTATTGCTTTCTTCATGACTTATACATGTTCCTATGACTACGAGATTATGCAACTCCGTTTACGGAGGAACACTTTGTGTGCTACCAAGCGTCTAACGAATCGGGTGATTATAAAGGTGCTCTCGGTGTCTCTCGAAGGTACTTGTTGGGTTGGCGTATTTGAGATTAGGATTTGCCACTCGATTGTCGGAGAGGTATCTCTGGGCCCACTCGGTAATGCACATCATTATAAGCCTTGCAAGCATTGCAACTAATGAGTTAGTTGCGGGATGATGTATTACGGAACGAGTAAATAGATTTGCTGTAACGAGATTGAACTAGGTATTGAGATACCGACGACCGAATCTCGGGCAAGTAACATACCGATGACAAAGGGACAACGTATGTTATTATGCGGTTTGACCGATAAAGATCTTCGTGGAATATGTGGGAGCCAATATGAGCACCCAGGTTCCGCTATTGGTTATTGGCCGGAGACGTGTCTCGGTCATGTCTACATAGTTCTCGAACCCGTAGGGGCCGCATGCTTAAAGTTTCGATGACAGTTATATTATGAGTTTATATGTTTTGATGTAAAGAAGGTAATTCGGAGTCCCGGATGTGATCACGGACATGACGAGGAGTCTCGAAATCGTCGAGACATGATGATTGATATATTGGACGACTATATTCGGACACCGGAATGGTTCCGGGGGTTATCGGATATATACCGGAGTACCGAGGGTTACCGGAACCCCCCCCCCCAGGGGTTTAATGGGCCTACATGGGCCTTAGTGGAGAAGAGGAGGGGCGGCCAGGGAAGGCCGTGCCCCCTCCCCCTCTAGTCCGAATTGGACAAGGAGGGGGGCGGCGCCCCCCTTTCCTTCCTCTCTCCCTCCTCCTTCCCCCCTTCTCCTAATCCAACAAGGAAGGGAGGGAGTCCTACTCCCGGTGGGAGTAGGACTCCTCCTAGCACGCCTCCTCCTGGACGGCCGCCTCTCCCCCCTTGCTCCTTTATATACGGGGGCAGGGGGCACCCCATGGACACAACAAATTGATCTGTTTATCTCTTAGTCGTGTGCGGTGCCCCCTCCACCATAGTCCACCTCGATAATATCGTAGTGGTGCTTAGGCGAAGCCCTGCGTCGGTAGAACATCATCATCATCACCATGTCGTCGCGCTGACGGAACTCTCCCTCAAAGCTCGGCTGGATCGGAGTTCGAGGGACGTCATCGAGCTGAACGTCTGCTGAACTCGGGGGTGCCGTATGTTCGGTGCTTGGATCGGTCGGATCGTGAAGACGTACGACTACATCAACCTCGTAGTGCTAACGCTTCCGCTTTCGGTCTACAAGGGTACATGGACAACACTCACCCCTCTCGTTGCTATGCATCACCATGATCATGTGTGTGCGTAGGAATTTTTTTGAAATTACTACGTTCCCCAAATAGTGGCATCCGAGCCTGGTTTTATGCGTAGATGTCATATGCACGAGTAGAACATAAGTGAGTTGTGGGCGATACAAGTCATATTGCTTACCAACATGTCATACTTTGGTTCGGCGGTATTGTTGGATGAAGCGGCCCGGACTGAGATTACGCGTACGCTTACGCGAGACTGGTTCTACCGACGTGCTTTGCACACAGGTGGCTGGCGGGTGTCAGTTTCTCCAACTTTAGTTGAACCAAGTGTGGCTACGCCCGGTCCTTGAGAAGGTTAAAACAACACCAACTTGACAAACTGTCATAGTGGTTTTGATGCGTAGGTAAGAACGGTTCTTGCTCAGCCCGTAGCAGCCACGTAAAACTTGCAACAACAAATTAGAGGACGTCTAACTTGTTTTTGCAGGGCATGTTGTGATGTGATATGGTCAAGGCATGATGCTATATTTATTGTATGAGATGATCATGTTTTGTAATGGAGTTATCGACAACTGGCAGAAGCCTTATGGTTGTCTCCTTATTGCATAAGATGCAAGCGCCAAATAATTGCTTTACTTTATCGCTATGCGATAGTAATAGTTGCAAGAGCAATAGTTGGCGAGATGACCATGTGACGACACATTGATATAGATCAATATGATGGAGATCATGGTGTCATGCCGGTGATGATGGAGGTCATGACGATGCTTTAGAGATGAAGATCAAAGGCACAAGATGATGATGGCCATATCATATCACTTATATTGATTGCATGTGATGTTTATCTTTTATGCATCTTATTTTGCTTAGTTCGGCGGTAGCTTTATAAGATGATCCCTTACTAAAATTTCAAGGTATAAGTGTTCTCCCTGAGTATGCACCGTTGCGAAAGTTCTTCGTGCTGAGACACCACGTGATGATCGGGTGTGATAAGCTCTACGTTCAAATACAACGGGTGCAAGATAGTTTTCCACACGCGGAATACTCAGGTTAAACTTGACGAGCCTAGCATATGCAGATATGGCCTCGGAACCTTTGGAGCGCGAAAGGTCGGCGTGAATCATATAGTAGATATGATCAACATAGTGATGTTCACCATTGAAAACTACTCCATCTCACGTGATGATCGTACATGGTTTAGTTGATTTGGATCACGTGATCACTTAGATGATTAGAGGGATGTCTATCTAAGTGGGAGTTCTTAAGTAATATGATTAATTGAACTTTAATTTATCATGAACTTAGTCCTGATAGTATTTTTCAAATAATGTTGTAGATCAATAGCTCGCTTTGTTGCTTCCCTATGTTTTATATGTGTTCCTAGAGAAAACTAAGTTGAAAGATGATAGTAGCAATGATGCGAACTGGGACCGTGATCTGAGGATTATCCTCATTGCTGCACAGAAGTATTATGTCCTTGATGCACCGCTAGGTGAGAGAACTATTGCAGGAGCAGAAGCAGATGTTTTGAACGTTTTGACAAAAGCTCGGTATGATAATGTCAGGACCCCGATTCCAATTCACATCGATCTAGCCGGTAACACCTCATATTACTTTGCGGCTGTCAGGACCCCAATTCCAAGTCACAATGACCTAGCCGGTAACACTTCATATCACTTTGCGGCCTCACGCACGGTATTCCCACGGGTGTCGCCTTACCATGGCCCGGGACCGTTTGCGCCTTTTGGTTCACGTATATGATAGTGTCGCTAGCATCCACATGATAGAGAACCCGGGCCGACATGGCTAGTCGTGAACCCAAAGCGCGCTAACCCATGGGGACAGGCATACATGAATCACATCAAGCATGTCGGTCATCAGCGTATGAATCCGGGCTGTAGCACTGGGCTAACAGACTCGGTAACCCGGCTGTAGCAGCTAGGCAGGACTCGGATGTCACCGCGTGACATTTCCCGAAGATGTAACCAGAGCGAAGTGAAACACATGCCGCCGATCAAGTGTCCAGAGCAGTAGTCTTTGGGCTAGCAGGCCTCCGTGAACCAGTCAGGCGGACTACTATCGCTCAGGAAGCACTAGACTACATTTCCCCATATGAGAGGCTGCCAAGGATAAACAACTAGATTGTCGGATCCCACTAATACCAAGCATTTCAATCATACACACAATATGCCCGATATGAGTACATACAACATGGCGTCACAACAAAACTCTACAACTCAAAGTACTTTATTTAAGAGGCTCCGAGGAGCCATACATAACATAGTCATACAGATAGGGGTCACATGACCCAACACTCAAGTCATACAAACATACAAGCACATGCAGAAGCAAACTAGTCTGAGTACAGACACTAAAAACAAAGAAGGCTTGACGAAGCCCTCCTATCTACAGTGGCCCTTCACAAGCCTTGGATCACCACCTGAGTGGCTAGTCACTCGTCGACATCAAGGTCTACATAGAACCCATCGGAGGGGGCGGTGTTGTCGTCTGAAAACATTAATTAAGAAAACATGAGTACGGAGGTACTCGGCAAGTCTTATAACAGAATCCTATTATACATGCACATTCTCAAGAAGGTAGTGGAGTTATTGCAGCAAGCCAGCTTTGACTCTTGGCTAAACTATCCTACGTGACACCACTTGAAAAATATTTGTCGCACACGAGTCCACTAATCACCATCACAATACTCCACCGTGGATCCTCTCTCCACAACCTACGAGAGGGCCATCCGCGGTACTCACACTTATCTTGAGGCTTTTAGTAGTATCCATTTACTTGTCTATGAACTGCATAGGTGACCAAGTAGTCCTTTACATGATCGCGCTATTCAATAGTTTTATACCCCGCAGGGTGTACTTCTTCACACAGCTCTCACCACTTATCTCCGCTACACGACATGTACTCGGCAACCTTCAAGCGGAAGCCCAGCGAGGGTGTCGGCCACGACCTGACTAAACACACGAGTCCCTAGTCCAGGTTTATCGCCTATTCGGGTTCCATCCGTAGGGAGTCCGGCCGAGGTTTCCACTAACGGCCCCGAACGATGTGTGCAGGGTTCCCGAGACACCAAACGGGCGAATCGGTATACCGGGCCACGTGCCTACCACAACACAGCCCACCCCTAAGGACAGCGCTATGTGCGGCCCCCAGCATGCTACAAACACCAGAAACTACTTTGCAACTCCCGGACAGAGGACAAGAGTGGTTAATAAGTCGAGAGGGTCAATTAAGGATCCCAATGCGTGGTAGTAGCTGAGTCTTAAATCACACACAGATCTCGGTTCTTAGGGCGGCTTCAATGAAACAACCCACCATGTACTCCTACATGGCCTCTCATCGATACCTTTACCAAATCGTGTTCAACACTTCACTCTCGTTACCAACACAACCTTTCACTCTAGTTCATCATCCCGATGAGCCAGACCTGACACAACTCTAAGCATAGCAAGCACAACATGGTAGGAAACACAAATATGGCTCAATCAACTCCTACACATGCTAGTGGGTTTCATCTAGTTTCTATGGCAATGACAGGTCATGCAAAGGAAGTGGGTTCAACTACCGCAACACACAATAGTTTGAATCGCGTTGTCTTAATGTAGTAAACAAGAGCAGAAGCGAGAACATGGGTTTGTATCGAAATGATCAATGGGTTGCTTGCCTGATGTAGTGGTAGTAGGATACTGCCCTTCAGACGGATATTCGGGGTTATCCTCGGAGGCAGAACCTATCACGAAAGACACACCGAACATAGACAACACATGACAATATGCAACAATATGATGCATGCTATGACATGGCAATATGAATGTGTGTTGGCCTAATTCAAGCTAGAACAGAAAGGGATGAACTCATTTGAATCAAGGATTCAAATGTTAGCTCATTAAACATAGCCATATTAGTGCATTATCTCAATGTACTTAAACAGCAAGGTTAACTTGTTCTGTCATGCATGAAACCATTACCAATGGATAGATTGAATTTTTCTGATCAATATTCATATATAGAACTTTGCATTTGGAGTTACATATTAATTTCTATGAATTTTTGAAGTTTGCAACAATTTCTGGAATTTCCTGAAAACAAATAAATCCAGAAATTAGTTATTGCGTCAGTAGTGCGTCAGGGTGACGTCAGTGGTCAATAGGGGCGTCCAGGTCAACCTGACCAGTGGGTCCCTCATGTCAGTAGTTAATTAAACTAACTAATATTAGTTAAAGCTAAACTGGGTTAATTAGCGGAGGGGCCCCACTTAGTCAACTCCATCAACGGGGTCAAACCCGCCGATGTTTAGCCGCCGGCGAAGCCAGACACGGCGGCGAGAGTGTGTTTGTGCGTTCCGGTGACCAAATGGACGGCGGAGACCATCTACGGGTAGCCGAAGACAAGCCGCGGCGTTTGGTGGCGGTGGTTGAGCTCGGAGTGGCTGGAAGCATCGCCGGCGACGAGCTAGGCGGTCGCCGGAGTCGGGTGAAAGTGAACCCAAGGCTTCGGGACACGGCGAGGTGCGTGGAGTGGTGCTACGGGTTCCTGGGGAGGTGGTGAAGTTAGTGGACAAGGTGGCGTGGCAGGTAGGTGGCCGGAGACACGCCGGCGACGAGCTCGGCGGTGGCGCGTGCGGTGATGCTTCGTGCGGCAGCTACGGTGCACAAGAAGGCAAACGAAGAGGATGGGAAGGTAGCTGGGCTCACGGCGAGTACGGCAAAGCAGTCGGCGAAGTCGGGGACGAGGTGATGCGGTGGTGACGGTGATGGGGATCTCCGGTGGTGATTGATGGAGACGAGGTCGGTGAAGGTGTTGCAGGGCGTGCGAGCACTCGGGGCTCGGCCTGCTCGATGTAGTCGACGACGGCGGAGCGAACGGGCACGGTGGTGCAGCATGAGGACGACGGAGGGCGCGACTACGTCGGCGGTGCGGCGGCAAGTGCGTCGGCCATGGTGCGGGAGAGCGAGGGAGAGAGGCAGGGGCGCGAGTGAGGTGTCCACGGGGTCGGGGTGGCGACGTGGAGCCTAACCACCGTCCAGGCACGTGAAGCGGCAAGTTGCTGGCGCCGTGGCGAGCTCGCGCTCGCCGGTGTCAGTTCTATGCCTGTGTGGCGAAGACGAAGCAGCTGGCTGGCATGGGCCAGCATAGTGCTGGGCCGCCAGGTGGGCCGGGGCTTGGGTTCGGCCAGGTAAGAGGTTTTCCCATTTGTTTCTATTTTTTAATTATTTCTGTAGGTTTGTTGCATTTCTAAAAATACCTAGGCAACTCCAAAAATCACCAAACTGCACATGGTCCCTAGTTGGAATATATCCAGCATGGAACATTTTAGTTTGGGGTTATTTTAGCATTTGAAATATTTTATAGAATTTAAATGCCCAAACTCAAATAGCTAAAGATTTAATCCAGTGACCTTAGAGTGACCTAGAAATCTGTGCATCACTTCTGACAGTGGTTTAGGACCAAGGCAAAGGTGATGAACATTTTTAGAGGGCATTTCAGGTTCATTGAAAATATTTTTAGTAAACCCTAGTTGAATTTAAAAGGGTTCTGGGGTTTCTGTCTTCCCCAATTCAAATTTCTGATGAGAAGTAGACATGATGCACACTCTAATGCATGGACTAGCTAGGATGTGACAACTCACCCCCACTCAAAAGAATCTCGTCCCGAGATTTAGGGTCCGTCGGGAAGAAGGTGGGATACTCAAGTCGAAGACGATCCTCCCTTTCCCAAGTTGCTTGTTGTTCGGAATGGTTTGACCATTGAACTTTGAGAAACTTGATATTCTGGCGTCAAGTGGTACGCTCGGCTTGATCAAGGATATGAAGGGGATATTCTCGATAGGTGAGATTATCTTGGAGATCAAGCATTTTGTGGTCTACTCCACGGATAGGATCCGAGAAGCAATGCCTGAGTTGAGAAACGTAGAAGGCATCATGAACTCTGGAAAGATGCGGAGGTAGATCCAATTGGTAGGCAACTTATCCTCGTTTGACAAGAATGCGAAAGGGTCCAATGTAACGAGGAGCCAATTTGCCTTTGATACCGAATCGATGGGTTCCCTTCAAAGGAGTAACCCGAAGGTAAGCCTTCTCGCCAACTTCATAAGACATAGGCGTATGCTTGCGGTCATATTGGCTCTTTTGACGAGATTGGGCTGTTTGCAATTTCTCACGAATAACGCGAACCTGCTCTTCTGCTTCCTGGATCATATCTGGGCCAAAGAGTTGTCTCTCCCCGGTTTCTGACCAGTTAAGAGGTGTTCGACATTTTCGTCCATAAAGGACTTCGAAATGAGCTTTGCCCAAGCTAGCTTGATAACTATTGTTATAAGCGAACTCGGCGAATGGAAGGCATTTCTCCCAATTCATGCCGAAAGAGATGACAGAAACTCGAAGCATATCCTCCAGAATTTGGTTGACTCGTTCTACCTGACCACTAGATTGAGGATGGAAGGCGGTGCTAAAGGAGAGACGAGTTCCCATAGCATTTTGGAATCTTTCCAAAATTCAAGAGGCGAAGAGACTTCCACGGTCTGAGTTAATCTCCAATGGAACACCATGAAGAGACACTATTCGAGAGATGTATAATTCAGCTAGCTGGCTAGCGGTTATACTCTCACGAACGGGTAGGAAGTGGGCTACTTTGGAAAGACGATCGACAACGACGAAGATAGCATTATTCCCTCTCTTGGTCCTGGGAAACCCGGTAATGAAATCCATACCGATTTTATCCCATTTCCATTCAGGAATTGCCAAAGGTTGAAGGGTGCCAGCAGGCCGTTGATGCTCTGCTTTAACGCGACGACAGACGTCGCAATTGGCAATGTATTGAGCGATTTCTCTCTTCATCCTAGTCCACCAAAACCTCTGGCGTAGGTCTTGATACATTTTACTACTACCGGGATGAATGGTGAGAGGGGATTCATGAGCTTCCTTAAGGATCAATTGCCGTAGATGTTGTTTCTTGGGAACCACCAAACGGTTCTCGAAGAAGACCACACCTCGTTCGTCCATGGAAAAACATTTAGCAACTCCGCTAGCGATGTTCTCCTTAATCCGAGATATTCCTCTATCATACCGCTAAGCGGTTATGATTTGATCCGTAAGGTTGGGTTTCGCCACCAGGGTGGAAAGGAATCCTCGAGGAACAATGTGAAGGTTAAGCTTACTAAATTCCTCGTGGAGAAGCGGTTGACTTTGTTGTAACATTAGGTTGTTACAATAAGATTTACGACTTAGTGCATCGGCCATGACATTGGCTTTGCCTAGGGTGTAAGATATTCCTAAGTCGTAATCCGTAATCAGCTCGACCCAACGTCTTTGCCTGAGATTCAAATCCGGTTGGGTGAAGATGTATTTCAGACTTCGGTGATCGGTGTAAATTTCGCAACGATTACCGAGGAGGTAATGTCGCCAGGTTTTGAGTGCATGGACCACTGCTGCAAGTTCTAGATCATGTGTAGGATAGTTATCCTCATGTGGATGCAACTGTCGAGAAGCGTAGGCAATCACATGATGATCTTGCATGAGTATGCAACCTAGTCCTTGTCGCGAGGCGTCGCAATAGATAACAAAGTTCTTAGAAAAATCTGGTGGTACAAGTACGGGTGCAGATGTCAGGCTCCTTTTCAGTTCCTGAAAGCTGAACTTGCACTGTGGGGTCCACTCGAACTTGTTATCTTTCTTGAGGAGTTCGGTTAGAGGCTTAGTAACCTTGGAGAAATTCTCGACGAAGCGGCGGCAATAGCTCGCTAAACCGAGGAAACTCGAACTTGCTTGACCGTTTGGTGGAGTCCATCAAGGGCGGCTTGAACTTCGCTTCGGGATTGACAGCAATGCCCTTACCGAGATTACATGGCCTAGATAGGTCACTTCGCAACAGAACTCACACTTGAGAATTTGCCATAAAGGCGATGCTCTCGAAGTTTCATCAATACTAGCCTTAGATGTTTGGCATGTTCTTCCTTATTCTTGGAGTAGATGAGTATATCATCGAGGTAAACCACGACGAATTTATCCAAATACTCCATGAAGATCGAATTCATTAACCGAGAGAAGGTGGTTGGGGCATTGGTTAACCCGAAGGACATGACGGTGTACTCGTATTGGCCATAACGAGTAACAAAGGTCGTTTTAGGAATGTCCCCGTTCTTGATTTTGATTTGATGGTAGCCCAGCCTCAAATCCATCATGGAAAAGACTGAGGATCCAGCGAGCTGATCATACAGATCGTTGATCCTGGGGAGCGGATACTTGTTCTTGATAGTGACCAAATTGACAGGTCGGTAATCTACAACCATCCGATCCGTTCCATCCTTCTTCTTGACGAAGAGGACGGGGCAAGCCCACGGGGAAGAGCTAGGACGAATGAAACCCTTTTGCAAGGACTCATCGAGTTGTTTCTTAAGCTCGGCTAGTTCTAGGGGTGCCATCTTATAAGGTCTTCTAGAGATTGGGACGGTTCCTGGAACAAGGTCTATCACGAACTCGACATCTCTGTCAGGTGGAACACCTGGCAGTTCTTCTGGAAAGACATCCGGGAAATCACGGACTACCGGAATATCTTCAAGGTCTGGAAGGGGGTTGGCATTTAAGGAGTAGAGCTGACGCTTAGACACTCGGGTCAAAACATTGACTGTCTTGCCCGAAGGGTGGGTGAGTTGAACAGTTCTAGAAGAGCAATCAATCTTAGCGTAATGGGCTGACATCCAGTCCATACCCAAGATGATGTTTATGTCCGAGGACTTGAGAGCTATTAGTGATGCAAGGAAGACTAATCTGTCGACAAGGATATTATTTCCATGGCTGATTCTAGAGGTTTGCCAACTAGAACCGGGAGTTTGAATTTCCATGGAGGTGTGCATGTCACAAAATGTGGTGTTGTGCAAACGAGCATAGCTCTCAAAAATAAATGAATTAGATGCTCCAGTATCAAAGAGAACAGTTGTCGGATGGCAATTAACAAGGAGCATACCGAGAACGACGTTGGGATCCTCATGGGTCTCCTCAGCTGAAACGTAATTGATATGGCCAGGAGCAGTGGCGGCTGGTTTGGCGTAGAGAACCTTTCCTGCTGGCTTACCACGGCCAACAGACTTTCCGATCTGACTGAGGTTGTTCTGGGGACACTCACGGATGTAGTGACCCGTCTCTCCACACTTGAAACAAATTATCACATTGGGCGTGGAGCAGCATTAGCAGTGGGGCCACCATAGGCCTTGGGCGGTGCAAACTGCTGGTTGGGGCGAGGCGCCTCAAAGGATAGCCTCGGAGTGAATCTGGGTGGCAGAGCGGTGCTTGGAATCCACACTCGGTGCTTCTGAGATCCAGAGTCGGATGAAGAACCAAAGTCACGGGAGTGCTTGCGTGAAGCTTCAAAGTCAGACTGTCCAGTTTCAACACTGATAGCCTTGTTGACTAACTTCTGGAAGGAGGTGCACTCGTGCAGACGAAGATCACCGGCTCGGGCTAAGTCCTTGGAACCTTTCACTTCTTGGCGCCGTAGATACCTCTTCAGGAGCATAACGTGCTAGATTTCCAAACTCGCGACTGTATGCATCCACAGTCAGTCTACCCTGGGTGAAGTTGCAGAACTCTTCCCGCTTGCGATCCATGAGACCTTCCGGAATGTGATGCTCACGGAAAGCCGCACTGAACTCAGCCCAGGTAGTGATTTGGCCAACCGGGCGCATAGCCTCGAAATTCTCCCACCAAAGGCTAGCAGGGCCTTCGAGGTGATAGGCAGCAAAGGTAACCTTATGTAACGCCCCGGATTCGATGCGCCAGGTGTCTGCCAGTTATTCGCCGTCTTTGCCATGTCTTGTGCTTGCGTGTTGCACTTTGCCATGTCATCATTTGCATTTCATATCATGTCATCATGTGCATCGCATTTGCATACGTGTTCGTCTCATGCATCCGAGCATTTTTCCTGTTGTCCGTTTTGCAATCCGGCACTCCTACGTTCCCCGGCGCCCTCTTTTACCTCTTTTCGTGTGTGGGTATTAAACAGTCTCGGAATGGACCGAGGTTTGTCAAGCGGCCTTGGTATAGCACCGGTAGACCGCCTGTCAAGTTTTGGATCATTTGGAGGTCGTTTGGTACTCCAACGATTAACCGGATAACCGCAAAGGCCTCTTTTGTGTGCAGCCCAACACCCCTTCCAAAGTGGGCCAAAACCCACCTAACTCCCCTCCATGCTCTCGGTCGTTCGATCACGATCGTGTGGGCGAAAACCGCACCTCATTTGGACTCTCCTAGCTCACTCTACCTATAAAACTAGATCCCCCCCCCCCCCCCGAAAAATCGCGGATGAAATCCCCCGAAACCCTAGCCTTCTTCTTCCTCCGCCGGACGCGTCTCGACCCGCCGGACATGTCCGAGCCGCCGCCCGCCCTACCAGAGCCGCCACGTGTCGCCGCCCCGTTCCGTGCCGCCTTGCCCGCCCTAGGCCCGGCGAGCCAGCTGGCCCATCGGGCCCGCCTGACCCCTCGTGCCAGCGCCGCCGTGCTCCCGCCGCCCTCGCCCGGCAGCCGCCGCCACCGGCGCCGAGCACTCGCCGGCCGGCCACCGCAGGCCTCGCCGCCGGCCTCGCCCGCCGCCGCGCTTCCCTCCCTCAACGCCCACCTCCTCCACGCCGCCGCCCGCTCCCCTTCGCCGCCCCTAAGCGCCTCGCCGCCGCCGCCCGACCGTCTCCGCCGCCGTCCAGCCGCCACGGTCGCCGCCCGCGCCGTGTCGCACTCTCCCGCCCGGCCGCCGCCCTCTCCGCCGCGCCCTTTCACTCTCTCGCCAAGTGCCTCGCCTCGCCCTCCACCGCGCCCACCGCTGTGGAGCTCGCCGAGTCGCCCGCGCCGCCGAGTCTTCTCGGCGGATCCGCCAGCTGGTGGATGAGATCCACCCGCTCGTCGAACCAAACGACCTGCCTCCGTCCCGGATCTCGCCATCCCGCACCACTCCGTCCCGTTGACTTTTTCGGAGGGTAAAATCTACTAAGTCCCTGATTCTGTAATATTTTCTTGCATTTTCATCATGCCATAACTCTGCATCCGTAGCTTCGTTTCATGCGTGTAATATGTCAAAATGTTCGACTCGAAGAGTAGATCATTTCATATCATTGCATCATTTTCATTTGAGCTCATCTTATTGCCCGAAATGCTGTTGGAAGAGTGCTATGTGATGTTAGTTTCTGTTTCTTAACAGAACATGCACTTTTGTTATTTTTGATATGATTGATGTGTGCACCCTATGAACTTGAGTCCTACATGTGTTTTGTAATATGCCATGCCATCTTTCCAGAGGTGTATGCCATGTATTTTTGTGATCTCTGTGGTGACTAGCACAAGCATGCAAACTAGGCTTCATGATGTTGCTGATTTTAGCCCCTGTTCTGCTGATATTTTTATGCCATGTTAACTTGATGCTACAGAGAGATCCATGCATATTTTGAGATACTTCAGTAAGGATGTTTTGTTATACATGACTTGCTCTATCCATCCATACCCTTGTTTGCAATTATGTAGTGCTATAGCTTGAGTCAATCGAGCTCTACTTTTGCTATAAAATGTTTCCTGGCAGATTGTTTACATGTTATTCAATTTTGCCAAGGTTGTTGTTAGTGATCCATGCACCCTATGATGTTGTTCTTGCCATGTATAGCTTCTATGCCATGTCTTCTTTCTGTTAGTTGTCTTTCCATGCCATGTATTGCTCTGTGGTGAGTGGTTCAAGCTCACCAACATGCCTACTTACTATTGTTCCTGCCATGTTTGAATCTGTAATATAACTTGCCATGTTTACATGTGTGCCATCATATTTTGTGATGCCTTTTGGCTCATGGTCAGTAAGGGACATTTGTTATATGCAATTAGTAGATTCATGCCATGCCTTTGTTTGCCTTGATAAGTTCCTGTAGCATGTTGTTTCATAGCTCTAAACATTGCAACCTGATGTTATTTCTGCCAATGCCTGAAACTATTATTATTTGCAATCTTGCCATGTCATTTTGAGCATGTTCTAGTGATTTATGGAGATAGCTCAGTGTTCATGTTTTGTAATGCTTTACCTGTACATCATGCCCATGCCTTTTGTTATTATGTTGGGGTCCTGTAGCATGTTGTTTTGATGCTTGCAATATGCCTAGTTGCAGTTTTGGACAGATTGTTGTCATAACTTGTATAGGGTGTATGTGTTGAACCGTTGCTCCGTTTTGAGTGTGCTCTATATGAAACTTGCTTGATTTTGCATGTAGTTTCATATTATCATGTTACATCCTTGTTTTGAGGTGTTTGCTTGATGTTTGTATGCATTTTGCATCAATGCCATGCTTAACTTGTTTTGCTCATATCTTCTAGGCCGTAGCTCCGAATCTAATGAATTTTATATGTATCTTGACTAGAATTTCGTGTAGATCATCGTGGTGCATTTTAACTTGCTGTTTAACAACTTGAACATAATGTTTATTCAGATCTGGACCAATTTCGAAATTTGCATATGAGGACTTACCGGAATTGTTATATGTTGTTCCCGGCCTCATTTAAACTTGCCTTGATGTGTTGCTCTTGTTTGCATCATCTCTTGCCATGAGTAGCTTCATCTAGCGTTGTCATGCATCATGCTTGTTGTGCATCATGCCTTGTTCATGTGTCGTGTGTTTACTATGTTGTGTGCTTCTTCTTGTTAGTTCCTGTTTCGTTGCGATCGTGAGGATTCGTTCGTCTACGCTTGGTTCGGCTTCATCCGTTCATCTTCTTCATGGACTCGTTCTTCTTCCTTGCGGGATTTCAGGCAAGATGACCGCTACCCTGGATCTCACTACTATCATTGCTATGCTAGTTGCTTCGTTCTATCGCTATGCTGCGCTACCTATTACCTGTTTATCAAGCCATCCCAAATTGCCATGTCAGCCTCTAACCTTTTCACCCTTCCTAGCAAACCGTTGATTGGCTATGTTACCGCTTTGCTCAGCCCCTCTTATAGCGTTGTTAGTTGCAGGTGAAGATGAAGTTTGTTCCTTGTTGGAACATGGAGATGTTGTTCCTTGTTGGAACATGTTTACTTGTTGGGATATCACAATATTATCGTATATTATTAATGCATCTATATACTTGGTAAAGGGTGGAAGGCTCGGCCTTATGCCTGGTGTTTTGTTCCACTCTTGCCGCCCTAGTTTCCATCATATCGGTATTATGTTCCCGGATTTTGCGTCCCTAATGCGGTCGGGTGATTTATGGGACCCCCTTGATAGTTCGCTTTGAATAAGACTTTTCCAGCAAGGCCCAACATTGGTTTTACCATTTGCCTCACCACCACCTACTTTTCCGTTGGGAGTCGCTCTCTCGAGGGTCATCTTTATTTTAGCCCCGGGCCGGTGCTTCTCTAAGTGTTGGTTCGAACCAAACACTTCTTGAGCCACCTTGGGGCAACTTGAGGATTGGTTTTACTCAGAGTCTGTCTCATCCGGTGTTGCCCTGAGAACGAGATATGTGCAGCTCCTATCGGGATTGTCGGTGCATCGGGCGGTCTTGCTGGTCTTGTTTTATTGCTGTCGAAATGTCTTGTAGCCGGGATTCCGAGACTGATCGGGTCTTCCCGGGGAGAAGGAATATCCTTCGTTGATCGCGAGAGCTTATCATGGGCTAAGTTGGGACACCCTGCAGGTTTGAACTTTCAAAGCCGTGCCCGCGGTTATGTGGCAGATGGGAATTTGTTAATGTCCGGTTGTAGAAAACCGAAGTTGATCTTAATTAAAATACACCAACCATGTGCGTGTACCGTGAGTGTCTCTTTTCGGGTTGATCGAGAGGAGAACACGGTTTCTGGGTTATGTCTGACGTAAGTAGGAGTTCAGGATCACTTCTTGATCATTACTAGTTGACGACCGTTCCTTTGTTTCTCTTCTCGCTCTCATTTGCGTATGTTAGCCACCATATATGCTTAGTCGCTGCTGCAACCTCACCACTTTACCCCTTCCTTTCCCATTAAGCTTTGCTAGTCTTGATACCCATGGTAATGGGATTGCTGAGTCCTCGTGGCTCACAGTTTACTACAACACCAGTTGCAGGTACAGGTTGTGTGATGATCATGACGCGAGAGCGATGCTTGCTTGCGTTGAGTTCTTCTTCGCTTCTTCGATCGGGGATAGGTTCCAGAGTCGGCAGCTGGGCTAGCAGGGGGTGGATGTCGTTTGAGTTTATGTTTATGTTTCATCCGTAGTCGGATGTTGATCTTGTATATGATGTTGATGTATTCTTGTGGCATTTGTGCCTTATGTATGTATCCCTACCTATTATGTAATGTTGATGTAATGATATCCACCTTGCAAAAGCGTTTCAATATGCGGGTCTATCCTTGGTGGGACCATCGAGTTCCTTTTGGATAGGGTCGCATATTGGGCGTGACACCTTATCAGCTTCAGCCACATTGGCAGAACGTAGCTTGTGGGTAATGCTGCGAAGCCAGTCATCCGCATCGAGAGGCTCAACGGAATGTTTAAACTTCGGTGGATACAGCTTGACAAAGTCATTGAGTGACACCAGGTCATTCCTTGGCTGGCATGCGGTATTCTGCTCAATCTGCTGCAGCAAGCGATTGGTCTCACGCTTGTTTCGTTCTGCCTCCATCATAACTTGGGCCAGAGAAGGCGGTTGAGGCAGATTTACATTCCTAGCTGCGCTGGCTTCTCCCTGCTCCGGAGCAGCAGGGTTGTTGCGGGTGTTGACCATCCTAGGAAACAAAACAACGGTTTAGACAAGGACGGCAAAATTTGGCAAGGAAGTGCGGAATGTAATGGATAACACGGAATGCAGAGATGTTCATCCGTATGACATGGTAATATAGAAACTGCCATATATATACCAACGGTCATACACACCTTTCATAGTTTAGTACAAGCCCGGCTAGAGTACAACTACAGTGAAAGGCGTTACATCTCATCGGAAGCAATCCAAACTCCTATACATTATTTTTCCACACTTCCGGAATTGATACACTCTAAGTCATATTCCACAGGTCACGCAGGACGGTGGAAATACAACTATTACAATACTAGTGATACTACTACTAACTCAGACGGCTCCGTAGTAGTCCTCATAGAAGTCACCTCCATAGCCTGGAAGCTCAACGTGATTATCCGGAAACAGACGGTCCTGAGGAGCTTGTGGACCATAGGGGCTAGGATGAGGTCTTGGACCAACAAGCGGTGGCTGCATGGGACCACGGGGTGGGGTGATGCCTCCCACATCACGCCAATCCACCATGTCCGGCAGAGCAGATCTCACGAGATCTGATCCCTCATATCCATACATCCAGCTTGCACGGCCGGTGCAAACCGAGTCAAAGTGGCCCAATGATCGCACGGGTGTTGAAAAGCTCCATTCTCAAGGCCCGATTCTCTGGTCCTTATCCTCGAGCATCTCGGCGGTGGTGCGGGTTAGTGAGTCCTCCCGAGTGGAATCAGCATAGATGGCCTCAAGATACCCTTGCGCCCGGGGCGAAGCGGCATATAACGAAAGTCGGTGTTCAAGGCAGGCCAGTCTGACTCGCATGATGGTCATCATAGAGTATGCAGCATCCTGCACAGCCATCTCGATAGTAACCCCGAGTCCATAGGAGTGGTGAAGGGCTTAGTCGATCCAGATAAGAAGGAAATATCCCGACGGGCGAGGTATTGGCTTTGATTAAAGTCTCGAATTGCTCTTGACGGTGTATTCGGATACCAGCGGTAACCCATCTCAATCATTACCGGACTAACATAGCCGTGTGACCGTGCACATCGATGCACCTAGTCGACGAACCACTTGGTTTTGAGCACGAGTGGCCATCCGAAGCACAGCCACAATGCAAAGACATTAGAATTTCTAGGAAAATCGACAACATAACATCTGTAAATGCTCAAGAACAGATTTGAGACATTCAAAATCAGATTGCAAAACCACTCAACAACATCATATCAAGGTTCGGTTCAGCGATAACATACTAAAAGTAGTAGAAACTGAATCGAGGTGGTAACCAACAATCCTATAAGTTACTACGGATTAGTAACACGTGAACACGATAGAGAAGAGAGCCTAGTCCTATACCCACGTAGAATGAGAAGAGGATGACTCAGATCGAGGGCATAAGGTAAAGGAGTAAAAAGAGCCTTCGTCCCTCCCACAATCAATTCCCCTACATATAACTAAAGCATTTCTAGACTCGACATCGACCAGGTTTGGCTTAGCGAACCTACAGCAGTCCGCTCGATGCCAACGCTGTCAGACCCGATTCCAAGTCACATTGACCTAGCCGGTAACACTTCATATCACTTTGCGGCCTCACGCACGGTATTCCCACGGGTGTCACCTTACCATGGCCCGGGACTGTTTGCGCCTTTTGGCTCACGTATATGATAGTGTCGCTAGCATCCACATGACAGAGAACCCGGGCCGACATGGCTAGTCGTGAACCCAAAGCGGCGCTAACCCATGGGGACATGCATACATGAATCACATCGAGCATGTCGGTCATCAACGTATGAATCCGGGTTGTAGCACTGGGCGAACAGGACTCCGCTAACCCGGGCTGTAGCAGGCTAGGCAGGACTCGGATGTCACCGCGTGACATTTCCCCAAAGGGACAGACACAGGAACAAAGTGAAACACATGCTGGCCAGTCAAGTGTCCAGAGCAGTAGTGTTGGGCTAGCAGGACTCTGGTGAACCGGGCTGTAGCGGACTACTATCGCTCAGGAAGCACTAGACTACATTTCCCCATATGAGAGGCTGCCAAGGATAAACAACTAGATTGTCGGATCCCACTCATACCAAGCATTTCAATCATACACACAATCTGCCCGATATGAGTACATACAACATGGCATCACAACAAAACTCTACAACTCAAAGTACTTTATTTAAGAGGCTCCGAGGAGCCATACATAACATAGTCATACAGATAGGGGTCACATGACCCAACACTCAAGTCATACAAACATACAAGCACATGCGGAAGCAAACTAGTCTGAGTACAGACACTAAAAACAAAGAAGGCTTGACGAAGCCCTCCTATCTACAGTGGCCCTTCACAAGCCTTGGATCACCACCTGGGTGGCTAGTCACTCGTCGACGTCAAGGTCTACATAGAACCCATCGGAGGGGGCGGTCTTGTCGTCTGAAAACATTAATTAAGCAAACATGAGTACGGAGGTACTCATCAAGTCTTACATCAGAATCCTATTATACATGCACATTCTCAAGAAGGTAGTGGAGTTATTGCAGCAAGCCAGCTTTGACTCTTGGCTAAACTATCCTACGTGACACCACTTGAAAAATATTTGTCGCACACGAGTCCACTAATCACCATGACAATACTCCACCGTGGATCCTCTCTCGACAACCTACGAGAGGGCCATCTCCGGTACTCACACTTATCTTGAGGCTTTTAGTAGTATCCATTTACTTGTCTATGAACTGCATAGGTGACCAAGTAGTCCTTTACCGCGGACGCGGCTATTCGAATAGTATTATACCCTTCAGGGGTGAGCTTCTTCACACATGCTCTCACCACTTATCGCCGCTACACGACATGTACTCGGCAACCTTCAAGCGGAAGCCCAGCGAGGGTGTCGGCCACGACCTGACTAAACACACGAGTCCCTAGTCCAGGTTTATCGCCTATTCGGGTTCCATCCGTAGGGAGTCCGGCCGAGGTTTCCACTAACGGCCCCGAACGATGTGTGCAGGGTTCCCGAGACACCAAACGGGTGAATTGGTACACCGGGCCACGTGCCTACCGCAACACAGCCCACCCCTAAGGTCAGCGCTGCGTGCGGCCCCCAGCATGCTACAAACACCAGAAACTACTTTGCAACTCCCGGACAGAGGACAAGAGTGGTTAATAAGTCAAGAGGGTCAATTAAGGATCCCAGTGCGTGGTAGTAGCTGAGTCTTAAATCACACACACAGATCTCAGTTCTTAAGGACGGCTTCAATGAAACAACCCACCATGTACTCCTACGTGGCCTCTCATCGATACCTTTACCAAATCATGTTCAACACTTCACTCTCGTTACCAACACAACCTTTCACTCTAGTTCATCATCCCGATGAGCCAGACTTGACACAACTCTAAGCATAGCAAGCACAACATGGTAGGAAACACAAATATGGCTCAATCAACTCCTATACATGCTAGTGGGTTTCATCTAGTTACTGTGGCAATGACAGGTCATGCAAAGGAAGTGGGTTCAACTACCGGAACACACAACAGTTTGAATCGCGTTGTCTTAATGCAGTAAACAAGAGCAGAAGCGAGAACATGGGTTTGTATCGGAATGATCAATGGGTTGCTTTCCTGATGTAGTGGTAGAAGGATACTGCCCTTAAGACGGATATTCGGGGTTATCCTCGGAGGCAGAACCTATCACGAAAGACACATCGAACATAAACAACACATGACAATATGCAACAATATGATGCATGCTATGACATGGCAATATGAATGTGTGTTGGCCTAATGCAAGCTAGAACAGAAAGGGATGAACTCATTTGAATCAAGGATTCAAATGTTAGCTCATTAAACATAGCCATATTAGTGCATTATCTCAATCTGCTTAAACAGCAAGGTTAACTTGTTCTATCATGCATGAAACCATTACCAATGGATAGATTGAAATTTTTTGATCAAAATTTATATATGGAACTTTGCATTTGGAGTTACAGATTAATTTCTATGAATTTTTGAAGTTTGCAACAATTTCTGGAATTTCCTGAAAACAAATAAATCCAGAAATTAGTTATTATGTCGAAGATGCGTCGAGGTGACGTCAGTGGTCAACGGGGGCGTCCAGGTCAACCTGACCAGTGGGTCCCGCATGTCAGTATTTAATTAAACTAACTAATATTAGTTAAAGCTAAACTGGGTTAATTAGTGGAGGGGCCCCACTTAGTCAACTCCGTCAACGGGGTCACACCCGCCGACGTTTAGCCGCCGGCGAAGCCAGACGCGGCGCGAGAGTGTGTTTGTGCGTTCCAGTGACCAAATGGACGGCGGAGACCATCTATGGGTAGCCGGAGGCAAGCCGCGGTGTTTGGTGGCGGTGGTTGAGCTCGGGGTGGCCGGAAGCGTCGCCGGCGACGAGCTAGGCGGTCGCCGGAGTCGGGTGAAAGTGAACCCGAGGCTTCGGGATACGGCGAGGTGCGTGTAATGGTGCTACGGGTTCCTGGGGAGGTGGTGAAGTTAGTGGACAAGGTGGCGTGGCCGGTAGGTGGCCGGAGACAGGTGGCGGGAGACACGTCGGCGACGAGCTCGGCGGTGGCGCGTGCGGTGATGCTTCGTGCGGCAGCTACGGTGCACGGGAAGGCAAACGAAGAGGATGGGAAGGTAGTTGGGCTCACGGCGAGTACGGCGAAGCAGTCGGCGAGGTCGGGGATGAGGTGATGCGGTGGCGACGGCGATGGGGATCTCGGCGGTGATCGACGGAGATGAGTCGGTGAAGGTGTTGCGAGGCGTCTGGCGCTTCGGGCTCGGCCTGCTCGATTTAATCGGCGACGGCGGAGCGAACGGACGCAGTGGTGCAGCACGGGACGACGGAGGGCGCGACTTCGTCGTGGTCTTGGCGGCAGTCGTCGGCCATGGTGCGGGAGAGCGAGGGAGAGAGGCAGGGGCGCGAGTGACGTGTCCACGGGGTCGCGGTGGCGACGTGGAGCCTGACCAGCGTCCAAGCGCGCGAAGCGGCAAGCTACTGGCGCCGTGGCGAGCTCGCGCTCGCCGGCGTCAGCTCTATGCCTGCGTGGCGAAGATGATGCAGCTGGCTGGCATGGGCCAACACAGTGCTGGGCCGCCAGGTGGGCCGGGGCTTGGGTTCCGCCAGGTAAGAGGTTTTCCCATTTGTTTCTGTTTTTAATTATTTACAGTAGGTTTGTTGCATTTCTAAAATACCTAGGCAACTCCAAAATCACCAAACTGCACATGGTCCCTAGTTGGAATATATCCAGCATGGAACATTTTACTTTGGGGTTATTTTAGCATTTGAAATATTTTATATAATTTAAATGCCCAAACTCAAATAGCTAAAGATTTAATCCAGTGACCTTAGAGTGACCTAGAAATTTGTGCATCACTTCCGCGGTGGTTTAGGACCAAGGCAAAGGTGATGAACATTTTTAGAGGGCATTTCAGTTCATTGAAAATATTTTTAGTAAACCCTAGTTGAATTTAAAAGGGTTCTGGGGTTTCTGTCTTCCCCAATTCAAATTTCTGATGAGAAGTAGACATGATGCACACTCTAATGCATGGACTAGCTAGGATGTGACAGCGACCTCACGCACGGTATTCCCACGGGTGTCGCCTTACCATGGCCGGGACCGTTTATGCCCTTTGGCTCACGTATATGATAGTGTCGCTAGCATCCATATGATGAGAGAACCGGGCCGACATGACTAGTCGTGAACCCAAAGTGGCACTAACTTACGAGGACAGGCATACATGAATCAACATCGAGCATGTCGGTCAACAGCGTCTTGATCCGGCTGTAGCACTGGGCTAGCGGGACTCGTGAACCGGGCTGTAGCAGCTAGGCAGGACTCGGATGTCACCGCGTGACATTTCCCGAAGGGACAGAACCACGAGCGAAGTGAATCACATGCCGCTACCAAGTGTTTGGAGCAGTAGTCTTTGGGGCTAGCAGGACTCCGTGAACCGGGCTGTAGCGGACTACTATGGCTCATGAAAGCACAAGACTACATTTCCCCATAAGAGAGTCTACCAAGGATAAACAACTAGGTTGTCGGATCCCACACATACCAAGCATTTCAATCATACACACAATATGCTCGATATGTGCAAATACAACATGGCATCACAACAAGACTCTACGACTCAGAGAATTATTCATTAGGCTCCGAGGAGCGAGATATTACAAACATGGGTCTCATGACCCAACATTCAGAGCATACAAATCAAAACACAAGCGGAAGCTTAACATGTCTGAGTACAAACATCTACAAATGAAAAAGGCGAAGAAGCCTGACTATCTACCAGATCCTGCCGAGGGCACAAGATCGTAGCTGAGGTAACAAGCTAAACGTCGAAGTTCACGCGAAACTACTAGCGAGACTGAAATCTCTCTGCAAAACATAAAATAAGAAAACGTGAGTACAAATGTACTCAGCAAGACTTACATCAGAACTAACTACATATGCATCATTATCAACAAAGGGGGTGGTGGAGTTTGACTACAGCAAGCCAGCTTTGACTCGGTGGCTATCCTGAACTACGACTGCAAGTAACTCTTTTGAGGTGGCGCACACAAGTCCACATATTCACCATATCAATACACCACTATGGATCCGCTTCCGTCTCCCTACGAGAACGCCATCCATAGCACTCACGCTTATCTTGCGCATTTTAAAGTATCCACTTTCACTTGTCTATGAACTGTACAGGCAACCCAGAAGTCCTTTACCGCGGACACAGCTATTTGAATAGATCATATTAACCCTGCAGGGGTGTACTTCTTCACACACGTTGTCGCCACTTACCACCATGTACACCTCGTGTATCTCGGCAACCTTCAAGCGGAAGCCTGGCGAGGGAGTCGGCCACGACCTGACTAACCACACAAGTCTCTAGTCCAGGTTTATCGCCTATTTGGGTTCCATCCGCAAGGAGATCCGACCGGGGTGTCGCTCACGGTCCCAAACGATGAGTGCAGGGTTCCCAAGCCCACCTCCACGGGTGGTTCTACGCTTGGTACACCGTGCCACGGTGCCTAGTCTGTCCCAAGCCCACCTGTACCGGGTGCCACTTGGTAGACTACTAACACTACCTACAAACACCAGAAACTAGTTGCAACTCCCGGGCAGAGATCATGTTGATTATTAAGTCGAGAGGGTCGAGTTACGGAACCCAATGTGTGGTAGTAACTGTTCATGGATCACAAACACGAACTCAGTTCACGAGGACGGCTGCAATGAGACAACCCACCATGTACTCCTACATGGCCTCTCACCGCTACCTTTACCAAATCGTGTTCACACACTTAGCTCTCAACAGTGGGACATGTTCACACACCTCCGATTCATCCTCGATGAATCGGACTGACTCAACTCTAAGCAATGGCAGGCATGACAAACAAGCATGAATGAGTAGGCACAACAGGGCTCAAACAACTCCTACTCATGCTAGTGGGTTTCATCTATTCTTGTGGAATGACAGGTCATTCAGAGGATAAAGGGTTCAGCTACCGCAGCAAGTAATGTGATGAATCGTTGTTGTCCTAATGCAGTAAAAGAGAGCAGGAGCGAGAGTGGGATTATATCGAGAATGAACAAGGGGTTTTGCTTGCACGGCACTTCGAAGATAGCATTGAGTCTTCATCGTGTCAACGATCACAGCGTCGGGACAACATCTACCGAGGGGGAACAACACCGGCAAACAGAGAAGAAACACGATCAATGCAATGCACAAGATGATGCATGCTATGACATGGCAATATGAATGTGTTTTGGGCTAATGCAAGCTAGAATAAATTGAGATGAGTCCATTTGAACCAAAGATCCAAATGCAAACCCATTTTAAGAGGTCATATTAATGCATTAACTTTTTTCACCTAAACAGCAAGGTTATAGTGTTCTAACATGCAAGAAAATGGTACAGATGGATAGATTGCATTTTTCTGATAATTTTTCATATATAAATTGTTTGATTTGGAGTTACGGTTGAATTACTATGATTTTTTGAAGTTTGCATCATTTTCTGGAATTTCCTGTAAAAGAATAAATCCAGAAAATGATTTACTACGTCAGCATGACGTCACTATGATGTCAGCAGGTCAACAGCGGCTGGTCCAGGTCAAACCTGTCCAGTGGGGCCCACTGGTCAGTGACCCAGTGCTGCCTATGTCACAAACAGGTGGGGTCAGGTCAACGCCCACATCAGCATAGTCAAAATTGACACGTGGGCCCACTGTAATTAGATTAATCTTAATCTTACTTAGTTAGTCGGTTAGTTAGGCAGTGGGGCCCGGCTGTGTGTGTCACTGTGGTTAGTTAACTAGGTGACTAAGCCCTAATTGAGCAGCCACGTCATCATCACCTGATCTACGCCGGCGATGACCAAACCGACGGCGAGAGCTCGCCGGACTTGCTTTAGGGACGGCAGTTCGTCACGCTGCTGGCACCAGGGAGGGCCTCTCGCTCGTCCGCATCCAAAGGATCGGAAGGAAGGCCGTGGGGTGGTCAGAAGCAACACCGGCGGCAAGCTACGGCAGCGGCCGAAGCTTGGCCACGGCAGGGAACTTCACTGGAGGGTGGTTTCGCGCGGAAGAGAGAGGGAGAAGGGGCGGTGGCTCACGGTGGTTCCAGCAGAGGCGACGGCGAGGACGGGGGCGCACTGGACGGAGCAAATCAACGGTGATGGTCGTCGGCATCCGAGGATGAGGAGGAGCCCGATGGTGATGTTGCTGCGCTTCCGAGGACGTGGGCTTCGGCGGGGAGAAGTGGGCATGGGGGCGAAGCTCGGGGTACGTTTGGGCGGCGAGGGGTGGCTGGTGGCCGTGAGGACGATGGGTAGCGGCTATGGCCGCTGCCGACCGAGCTCGGGGACGAGCGATGGAGGGGAGGAGAGGGCAAGGGAAGGGGGGAGGGACAGAGGGGATCGAGGGCATCTCCAGGCGCGAGGATAGGGAGGAGGACGAGCCTCAGTAGCAAGCGTGAGGTGGCCCTCGCCTCCTGGCGTCGTCGCCACGCACAATGCACATCATGGCGAGAGGAAGGGATGACTCGCATGTTGCACAGTGGGCTGGGCACCCGACAGAGTGCCGAGCCACAGTGTGAGACTTCTCTCTCTCTCTGTTTTAAATTGTTTACATTTTCTATTGTTTGCCTCTGTTTTGAATTAGTAAAATACTAATTCATTTTGTAAAATCCTGAAATAATTGTGGGCACTTTTGAAAATATTTCCAACAGCCCTCAAATGCCTTCAAGATTATTTGGACATTTAAAATATTTTATAGAATTTAAATGTCCAAATTCAAATACTTATGATTTAATTCAAAAATCCAGAGTGTCCTAGAGAAGTGTGCACCATTTTTGTTAGAGTTTCTAGACCAAAACAAAAGTGATGAACATTTATGAAGGGCATTTTGGGTTCATTGAAAAGATCTAATTTTGACCCTAGTTGAATTCATTTGGTGCTAGGGTTTAAGCATCCCCATTTCAAGTTTCATGAAATTTTAAACATGATGCACACATGAAGGGCTAGCCTAGGGCATACCAGAACTAGGGATGTGACAGATAACTACTTGATAGTTTAGTGCACCATGCTTTACGGCTTAGAACCAGGACTTCAAAAATGTTTTGAACGCCACGGAGCATGTAAGATGTTCCAAGAGTTGAAATTGGTATTTCATACTCATGCCCGTGTCGAGAGGTATGAGACCTCTGACAGTACTTTGCCTACAAGATGGAGGAGAATAGCTCAACCAATGAGCATGTACTCAGATTGTCTAGGTACTACAATTGCTTGAATCAAGTGGGAGTTAATCTTCCAGATAACATAGTAATTGACAAAGTTCTCTAGTCACTATCACCAAGTTACTAGAACTTCATGATGAACTATAATATGCAAGGGATAACGGAAACGATTCCCAAGCTCTTCGTGATGCTGAAATTGACGAAGGTAGAAATCAAGAAAAACATCAAGTGTTGATGGTTGACAAGACCACTAGTTTCAAGAAAAGGGCAAAGGGAAGAAAGGGGAAATTCAAAAAGAACGGCAAGAAAGTTGCTGCTCCCGTGAAGAAGCCCAAAGCTAGACCCAAGCCTGAAACTGAGTGCTTCTACTGCAAAAGAAATAGTCACTGGAAGTGGAACTGCCCCTAGATACTTGGCGGATAAGAAGGATGGCAAAGTGATAAAGCTATATTTGATATACATGTTATTGATGTGTACTTTACTAGTGTTTATAGCAACCCCTCGGTATTTGATACTAGTTCAGTTGCTAAGAGTAGTAACTCGAAACGGGAGTTGCAAAATAAACAGAGACTAGTTATGGGCGAAGTGACGATGTGTGTTGGAAGTGGTTCCAAGATTGATATGATCATCATCACACACTACCTATACTTTCGGGATTAGTGTTGAACCTAAATAAGTGTTATTTGGTGTTTGCGTTGAGCATGAATATGATTTGATCATGTTTATTGCAATACAGTTATTCATTTAAGTCAAAGAATAATTGTTGTTCTGTTTACATGAATAAAACCTTCGATGGTCATACACCCAATGAAAATGGTTTGTTGGATCTCAATTGTAGTGATACACATATTCGTAATATTGAAGCCAAAATATGCAAGTTAATAATGATAGTGCAACTCATTTGTGGCACTTCCGTTTAGGTCATATTGGTGCAAAGCACATGAAGAAACTCCATGCTGATGGGATTTTGGAATCACTTGATTATGAATCACTTGATGCTTGCGAACCATGCCTTATGGGCAAGATGACTAAAGACTCCGTTCTCCGGAACAATGGAGCCAGCAACAGATTTGTTGGAAATAATACATACTGATGTATGCAGTTCGATGAGTGTTGATGCTCCCGGCAGGTATCGTTATTTTCTGACCTTCACAGATGATTTGAGAAGATATGGGTATATCTACTTGATGAAACATAAGTCTGAAACATTTGAAAAGTTCAAAGAATTTCAGAGTGAAGTAGAGAATCATCATAACAAGAAAATAAAGTTTCTATGATCTGATCATAGAGACAAATATTTGAGTTACGAGTTTGGCCTTCAATCAAAACAATATGGAATAGTTTCACAAACTCATGCCACCTGGAACACCACAGCATAATGGTGTGTCCGAACGTCATAACCGTACTTTATTGGATATAGTGCAATCTATGATGTTTCTTACCGATTTACCACTATCGTTTTGGGGTTATGCATTAGAAACAGTTGCATTCACGTTAAAAGGGGCACCATCTAAATCTGTTGAGACGACACCATATGAACTGTGGTTTGGCAAGAAAACAAAGTTGGCATTTCTTAAAGTTTGGGGTTGCGATGCTTATGTGAAAAAGTTTCATCTTGATAAGATCAAACCCAAATCGGAGAAATGTGTCTTCAAAGGATACCCAAAGAAGACAGTTGGGTACACCTTCTATCACAGATCCAAAGGCAAGATATTCATTGCTTATAATGGATCCTTTCTAGAGAAGGAGTTTCTCGCGAAAGAAGTGAGTGGGAGGAAAGTAGAACTTGATGAGGTAACTGTACCTGCTCCCTTATCGAAAAGTAGTTCATCACAGAAATCTGTTCCTGTGACTACTACACCAATTAGTGAGGAAGCTAATGATGATGATCATGATCATGTAACTTCAGATCAAGTTACTACCGAACCTCATAGGTAAACCAGAGTGAGATCCGCACCAGAGTGGTACGGTAATCCTGTTCTGGAGGTCATGTTAGTTGACCATGACGAACCTACGAACTATGAGGAAGCGATGATGAGCCCAGATTCCGTGAAATGGCTTGAGACCATGAAATCTGAGATGGGATCCATGTATGAGAACAAAGTGTGGACTTTGGTTGACTTGGCTGATGATCGGCAAGCCATAGAAAATAAATGGATATTCAAGAGGAAGACGGACGACGATAGTACTGTTACTATCTACAAAGCCAGACTTGTCAAAAAAAAGGTTTTTGGCAAAGTTCAAGGTGTTGACTACGATGAGATTTTCTCACTCGTAGCGATGCTTAAGTCTGTCCCAATCATGTTAGCAAATTGCCACATTTTATGAAATCTGGCAAATGGATGTCAAAACTACATTCCTTAATGGATTTCTTAAAGAAGAGTTGTATATGATGCAACCAGAAGGTATGTCGATCCTAAAGGTGCTAACAAAATGTGCAAGCTCCAGCGATCCATCTATGGACTGGTGCAAGCATCTCGGAGTTGGAATATACGCTTCGATGAGTTGATCAAAGCATATAATTTTATACAGACTTGCGGTGAAGCCTGTATTTACAAGAAAGTGAGTGGGAGCACTACAACATTTCTGATAAATATATATGAATGATATATTTGATCAGAAATAATGTAGAATTTTCTGGAAAGCATAAAGGAGTTTTTGAAAGGAGTTTTTCAAAGAAAGACCTCGGTGAAGCTACTTACATATTGAGCATCAAGATCTATAGAGATAGATCAAGACACTTGATTAGTTTTTTCAATGAGTACATACCTTGAAAAGATTTTGAAGTAGTTCAAAATGGAACAGTCAAAGAAAGAGTTCTTGCCTGTGTTACATGGTGTGAAATTGAGTAAGACTCAAAACCCGACCACGGCAAAAGATAGAAAGAGAATGAAAGTCATTCACTACGCCTCAGCCAGAGGTTCTATAAAGTATGCTATGCTGTGTACCAGATCTATTGTGTACCTCACCAAGAGTTTGGCAAGAGGGCACAATAGTGATCTAGGAGTAGATCACTGGACAGCGGTCAACATTATCCTTATTGGAATAAGGAAATATTTCTCGGTTATGGAGGTGATAAAGAGTTCATCGTAAAGAGTTTCGTCGATGCAAGTTTTGACACTGATCCAGATGACTCTAAGTCTCAATCTGGATACATATTGAAAGTGGGAGCAATTAGCTAGAGTAGCTCCGTGCACAGCATTGTAGACATAGAAATTTGCAAAATTCTTACGGATCTGAATGTGACAGACCCGTTGACTAAAATTATCTCACAAGCAAAACATGATCACACCTTTGTACTCTTTGGGTGTTAATCACATAGCGATGTGAACTATATTACTGACTCTAGTAAACCTTTTGGGTGTTGGTCACATATCGATGTGAACTATGGGTGTTAAACACATAAAGATGTGAACTATTGATGTTAAATCACATGGCGATGTGAACTAGATTATTGACTCTAGTGCAAGTGGGAGACTGAAGGAAATATGCCCTAGAGGCAATAATAAAGTTATTATTTATTTCCTTATTTCATGATAAATTTTTATTATTCATGCTAGAATTGTATTAACCGGAAACGTAATGCATGTCTGAATACATAGACAAATAGAGTGTCACTAGTATGCCTCTACTTGACTAGCTCGTTGATCAAAGATGGTTATGTTTCCTAGCCATAGACATGAGTTGTCATTTTATTAACGGGATCACATCATTAGGAGAATGATGTGATTGAATTGATCCATTCCGTTAACTTAGCACCTGATCGTTTAGTATGTTGTTATTGCTTTCTGCATGACTTATACATGTTCCTAAGAGTGTGAGATTATGCAACTCCCGTTTACCAGAGGAACACTTTGTGTGCTACAAAATGTCACAACGTAACTGGGTGATTATAAAGGTGCTCTACAGGTGTCTCCGAAGGTACTTGTTGGGTTGGCGTATTTCGAGATTATGATTTGTCACTCCGATTGTTGGAGAGGTATCTCTGGGCCCACTCGGTAATGCACATCATTATAAGCCTTGCAAGCATTGCAACTAATGAGTTAGTTGCGGGATAATGTATTAAGGAACGAGTAAAGAGACTTGCCGGTAATGAGACTGAACTAGGTATTGAGATACCGACGATCGAATCTCGGGCAAGTAACATACCGATGACAAAGGGAACAACGTATGTTGTTACGTGGTTTGACCGATAAAGATCTTCATAGAATATGTGGGAGCTAATATGAGCATCTAGGTTCCGCTATTGGCTATTGGCCGGAGATGTGTCTCGGTCATGTCTACATAGTTCTCGAACCCGTAGGGTCTGCACGCTTAAAGTTTTGATGACAGTTATATTATGAGTTTATATGTTTTGATGTACCGAAGGTAGTTTTGAGTCCCGGATGTGATCATGGACATGACGAGGAGTCTCGAAATGGTCGAGACATGAAGATTGATATATTGGACGACTATATTCGGACACCGGAATGGTTCCGGGGTTATCGGATATATACCGGAGTACCGGGTTACGGACCCCCGAGGGGGCAATGGGCCTACATGGGCCTTAGTGGAGAAGAGGAGGGGCGGCCAGGGCAGGTCGCGCCCCCTCCCCCTCTAGTCCAAATTGGACAAGCAGGGGCGGCGGCGCCCCCCTTTCCTTCCTCTCTCCCTCCTCCTTCCCCCCATTCTCCTAATCCAACAAGGAAGGGAGGGAGTCCTACTCGCGGTGGGAGTAGGACTCCTCCTGGCACGGCCGCCTCTCCCCCCTTGCTCCTTTATATACGGGGGCCGGGGGCACCCCATAGACACAACAAGTTGATATGTTGATCTCTTAGCCGTGTACGGTGCCCCCCTCCACCATAGTCCACCTCGATAATATCGTAGCGGTGCTTAGGCGAAGCCCTGCATCGGTAGAACATCATCATCTTCACCACGCCGTCGTGCTGATGGAACTCTCCCTCAAAGCTCGGCTGGATCGGAGTTCGAGGGACGTCATCGAGTTGAACGTGTGCTGAACTCGGAGGTGTCGTACGTTCGGTGCTTGGATCGGTCGGATCGTGAAGACGTACGACTACATCAACCACGTTGTGCTAACGCTTCCACTTTCGGTCTAAAAGGGTACATGGACAACACTCTCCCCTCTCCTTGCTATGCATCACCATGATCCTGTGTGTGTGTAGGAAATTTTTTGAAATTACTACGTTCCCCAACAGTCCTGGCATTTGATGAAATGCAACAGGACGCCACGCGGGGGATGGACCTCGTGCTGGGGGAGGAACGCCGCCGCGAAGCCGTACTACGGGCAGCAAGGTACCAGCAGGCGCTGCAGCGATACCACTGTCGCAACATCCGCTCCAGGACGCTCAAGGCGAGTGACCTCGTCCTGAGGCGGGTCCTCTCCAGGGAAGGGCTGCATAAGCTCTCGCCCATGTGGGAGGGCCCGTTCAAGGTCTTCCCTGTCTCCAGGCCTGGCGCCGCACGCCTGGAGACACAGGACGGGGTGCCCCTCCAGAACGCCTGGAACATCCAGCACCTCCGGAAGTTCTACCCATGAAGCATGGCCCGGCGCCTGTGAAGAAAGGCCCAGTGCCTGTGAAGAAGGCCTAGTGCTTGTGAAGGTCGCCGCCCGTGACACTCTCACGTAATAATGAGTGGGGCTGTACATGCCCCGGAGTCTCAGGAGTGCTGCCCTTGGGCCTCGGGGGCTCCCTCCCATGTCTTAGTGGCAGCACTTAGCTCCGCGCTGGTGAGAAGACTTGAAGACTAGGCTAGGTGCCGGACGCGGCTTTTCATTTGCTTTCCGTAGTTGGCTCGCCTCCTTTTAATTGAGAGTTTGCTTCTGGAGTTCCTTGCTGGTTTGGTTCCGTCGCTTTTTGCTGCTGTTTTCGGTTACAGTTTAACCTGTTTCCTCTCTGTCGCGTACCTCGCGAGGGGGATAGGCAGGTGCCCTCACGAGCCTTTTTCCTTTCCTCTGCCCTTCGTCTGTTTTTCGCGAGGCCCTTCGTCCGTTTCTTCGCGAGGCACTCTCGTTAGAGCCAACAAGCTGGCGCACCTCTCCTGATCTGTGCCCCTCGGGTATCGCAACACAAAGCGCTGGGTCTAGGCTCGGGTGAACGATAAGCCTCCGGGCGACGCTCCTAACAAGTTTTTTTGCAGTTCCCTAACACCCGCAAGTCAAGGAAGGCCTCCGCAGGCACCAGGAAGCAAGTCCCTCGCAAGGAGGGGGCTACCCCAAGCATGCCAAGCTAAGTTACCCCTGCACAAAATAACGACACGACATGGAAACAACAAACACAGCATAATGATTGGGAAATCATAGTTCGATACACGCCCCCGGGGCCCATACTAGTTTCTTTTTAATGCAGAAAAGAAAGGAAGAACAAAATAAAGCAGCGCCTACCCCTACGGCGGTCCACGGAGGCAGGCTCCTGGCGCCGTCCTGAGCTCAGCCAGACCCCTCCTCGCACTTCACGAAGACGCGACGATGAGACGACCCGTTGCCACCTTCGAAGAGCCGCCGTAGCTGGACGAGATGCGGTCGGCACCAAGGGCGGGTTCACCCTCCTCCTCGTCCCGACGATCGCCAAGGCCGAGCACCTCCTCGTCGTCGTTCACCTCGGGGCAGCACCTGGCGTGGCGACCATCTTCTCCAAACACCCTCACGTAGAGGGTCGCATCACCGTCGTACTTGAAATGGAGGGTGCACCGCCTGCCCAGGCAGCCCGCGCGGGCGAACGTCTGCCAACCACGGGCCAGAGCTATGTTGCCCGCGGTGGAGATCTCAACCGCAACCCAAGAAGCTCTGCTGCAGTAGCCGTCCGCCTGCAGCCAGAGCCTGCCTGGGCCAAAGGCCGGCAGCTCGTCGGCGAAGAAGCGCGGAAGCTGAAGCCAGTTGCCGGCCGGGTTCTCCGACCAGACGATGAACTCGAGCAACACCACTGCAGAATGGAAGCGCGGCAGGGGAGGCCGCGCGACCATGGCGCGTCTCCCTTCGTCAACAGGGCTCCCACGACTGGAACGACCCCTGCCGTGTGCAGCGGCACCACCGCAGGAACGGGGGGCCACGGCGGGGGTCGCGGTGTGCTTACGGGGACGGCCGCGTCCCCGCTTGGGCGCCGGGGAGCCGGGCCCCTCGCGAGGGGCCTTTCCTTTCTCTGTGGCGGAGAACCTCTTCAATAGTGCCATTGGAGTCGGTGGTGGAGCAGAGGAGGAAGAAGCAAGCAGAATGGGAAGAAATGGGCGACGGGGGCTCTACCCCCCTCCTCATTTATAGCAGGAGAAGGCCAACCAGCGCCCCCACGATCACAGGTAATGATGGTTTTTCTTGCATGTCGCAGGGACTTGTCAAGTCGGGCAGTTGTCGAGGCAGCGTGGGGAAGCGAAGAAGCCCACGTCCAATCAACCGCCATGCGTCGACCAAGGCTGCAGGCTATTGGGGCCCGCAGCACTCCGTGCTTGACCTTTGGCTTCGCTTCGAAGCCAAGCCCAAGTGCGCCTTGGGCCCGGGGGCTACTGTCGGCGTTCTAGGAATGGGGGTCCCCAGACTTGCCTGCCTACGGCCCACGGTGTGGCTGTGCTAGCAGGCCTGTACGGCCCATCTTCATCAACAAGGCATTCAAGACCCTCGCGAGAGGCCAAGCCTCGTGAGGTGGACGACGCAAGACCTCCTCAGGAGCGGCCTCGCCAGGCAGGCTCGCAGGGGGCGGAGAGATCAAGGCAAGGCAAACCTCGCGAGGTTCTCGTGACGTAAGCCATGACAATCAAGATCAGGCGGGCACCAGTGCGCGCAGTGTCCTTGTTTCCTCTTTGGTGCTAAGGAGGCAAGCGCAGGCGCGGAGTACCGAGGCATCAAGCAAAGGTTTCCATATCAGTGCAACAAGACCAATACCAGCAGGACGGCAAGATGGAGGTCACAATGGAGCCCAAGGCGGCGTCACCACCAGAGCCTTTGGCAGGCAAAGACCGCTTTTTTAGGATAAGCTATACTAGCTGTCCCCTTTCAGATTGGCCGTTGTTGGCTCCCTTCCCGCTCAATATTTGGGGGAGAGGACCAGGGCCTATATAAGTAGGACTAGACACCACCGTAGGAGGCAGCTCGATCGCATCTTGAGTAATCCTCACCCACACAAGTTTGCCAAGCACAAGAACACCTCATCCTCAGGAGGCAATTCTTCCCCCTTTGTATTGTTCATCATCAGCCCTCTCTTGGCAATCCACCACCAGCACACTGGAGTAGGGTATTACACCACAACAGTGGCCCGAACCAGTATAAATCTTGTGTCTTTTGTGTTGTGAGTTCGTTGATTTCATCCGCGAGATCTTAGCAAGCTAGGGCGTGGATCGGTAGGGAAAGAACTTCGCGCGCACCCCAGAGTTCGAACCTTAAGGGTTTTGCCGGAACCCGTGATCCGACACCAACAATGGCAAACATCCTACCGCAGTGGTGCGGCCAGGGTGATCCTCCTCATCAAAGATGATGGGCGTGCGGGACCATTTGAGCGGCTTCCGAGCCTCTTGTGTTGGTTCCACGACATTGATCTCTCGTACCCACCGCTTGAGCTGGCGGTGAGAGGCATGCAAACATGCACCCCCATCAATGCATATGGCGTCAGTGGCCTTCTGAAACTCCTGCTCGCTGGTTTCCTCTTTATTCCCCCCCTCACTCATGTCATCACAGATTTCCTTCTCTTGACCCCTGGTGGGTTTTCCTTGGTTCCGAAAGGGTTTGTCTGGCCGATTTCCTTCACCACCTCGGCCCTTACCGCCAGCGGCATTTTGACCTTTTTCCTTGTCACGCTTATCATATTCTGTCCTCTGTTTCTTGGCAAGCTGATCAACCTGGTAACATTCCTCAAGGTCATGGCCCTTGGTCTGATGGATCTTGCAGTACGGCCCATCGCCCTTCCCAGCTTTCTCGGCAGCAGTGGCTTCCCGGCAGGCAGTGCTAGCGGCAACTTCCTTGCTGGGGGCCTCAGCCTTGGCCTTCTTGCCGGTACTAGGTGTGCCCGAACCATCCATAGTCATCACTGCCTTATCTCTTAGCTTCATACCGCGCTTCTTGCCCTTTCTCTGACTGGTTGATTCATCCTCGTCCTCTGAATCAACATTGGTGCAATATTCCTCTCCGGGCAACTTCCTTCCTTCTTCCATCCGAGCACACTTATCCACCAATGTGTAATGCTCCTTCACAGTCTTGGGCAACCACATGTTCATCTTGGAACGAATGCGATGGTTGCGCACGTTGGACTGGAAAGCTGCTATAACGGCTGCCGGATGGATATTTGGAATATTTCTATGAACTTTACTGAATCTCTATAAATACTTACAGATGGTTTCTCCTTCCTTCTGCTGGAGAAGTTGCAGGTCGCTGGGCCTGCCGGGCTCTTGGTGGCCACCGGTGAAAGTACCGATGAATCGTTAGCACAGTGTCCGCCCATGACGAAATGGAGTTCTCCGGCAGGTGCATCAGCCAAGACCTCACGTTGGACTTGAGGGCCAAAGGGAAGTAGTTGGCGAACACCTTCTCATCTCTTCCCCCGGCAGCCTGAACAGAGATGGTGTAGATGCTCAGGAACTCTGCCGGGTTCAGCCTCTCGTCGTACTTCACAAGTATCTCTGGGTTGAACGTGCGAATGGACGGCCAATGGACTTGCGGCAGTTCTCGTGTAAAGGAAGGGCAGCCGACCTTGAAAGGTAGGCACCCGCCAACACCGAGCGTAGGCTTGTCGACGTTGAGGCCGTCGCACCCGTCGATCTGGCGGAGGTCGTCACGGAGTCGATCTATGATGACGCGCGTGTGTCCCCACCCCCTATCCTCCGGGCTCGACATTGGACTGGACGTGCTCGAGGGTCAGAAGAGGCCATCGAGACGTTGTCCGGGTCTTGATTCAGCTACGCTTGCATCGGCTGCCGTGGTGGGGACTGCACTGTGGGGACGGCCCCATCTGTTCGGCCAGCAGTACGGGTGGTTGCTGTCGCTTGGGGAGGTCATGGCGGGCCAGCTCATTGTGAGCCCCCAGCTTTGGCGAAACCGATCAGGCTTTGAATGACGGCATGCCATTCATCCATCTACTTGGCTGCTGGCAGAAACCTCAGTAGCAGCTGAGCTCGCGCCATAGCCACTGTGGCTGTGCTTGGCATAGATGTTGATGACGCCGACCGCACCGTCACCTGGCTCCTGACGGTACCAGTGGCGGTGCCGCGCCCACACTGTGCTGTGACGACCATCTGGGCAGCGGGGCTACGCGACGATGGTGCTCGAGGGTCAGCGACTCCGTCGAGCGGAGCGGTCTGGTTGGCTTGTCCGGGAGGAGGTGCAAGCGCCGCGGCCACTCCCGTGGTGGGGGCGGCCGGAGGGTGATGGCTTACCCCTGACTGAACACCGTTGTTGCGGCCGTGCCCGTCGGTGGGAGGAGGGGTGCGGACGGAGTGACCCCCTCGCCCGCACCTTGCGGAGCGTGACCGTCGAGGCACTGCCGATGCTGTTCTCCTCCGCTATCTCCTGCCTGAAGGAAATATGCCCTAGAGGAAATAATAAAGTTGTTATTTATATTTCCTTATATCATGATAAATTTTTATTATTCATGCTAGAATTGTACTAACCAGAAACTTAGTACATGTGTGAATACATAGACATACAGAGTGTCCCTAGTATGCCTCTACTAGACTAGCTCGTTAATCAAAGATGGTTAAGTTTCCTGACCATAGACATGTGTTGTCATTTGATGAACGGGATCACATCATTAGAGAATGATGTGATGGACAAGACCCATCCGTTAGCTTAGCATAATGATCGTTAAGTTTTATTTCTATTGCTTTCTTCATGACTTATACATGTTCCTCTGACTAGGAGATTATGCAACTCCCAAATACCAGAGGAACACCTTGTGTGCTACCAAAGGTCACAACGTAACTAGGTGATTATAAAGATGCTCTACAGGTGTCTCTGAAGGTGTTTGTTGGGTTGGCATAGATCGAGATTAGGATTTGTCACTCTCTGTATCGGAGATGTATCTCTCGGCCCTCTCGGTAATGCACATCACTATAAGCCTTGCAAGAAATGTGATTAGTGAGTTAGTTACGGGATGATGCATTATGGCACGAGTAAAGAGACTTGCCGGTAACGAGATTCAACTAGGTATGATGATACCGACGATCGAATCTCGGGCAAGTAACATACCGATGATAAAGGGAATAACGTATGTTGTCATAAGGTTCAACCGATAAAGATCTTCGTAACATATGTAGGAGCCAATATGGGCATCCAGGTTCCGCTATTGGTTATTGACCAGAGAGGTGTCTCGGTCATGTCTACATAGTTCTCGAACCCGTAGGGTCCGCATGCTTAACGTTCGTTGACAATATAGTACTATATGAGTTATGTATGTTGGTGACTGAATGTTGTTCGGAGTCCCGTATGAGATCACAGACATGACGAGGAGCTCCGGAATGGTCCGGAGGTAAAGATTCATATATTGGATGATATGGTTAGGCCAAGGGGTCAGGCCCACGGGGCTATAAGTCGGTGCAAAAGAAAGTTTTGCAGAGGTCAGAGGCCAAACGCCGGAGACCCTGGCGTCTGGCCCTGGGCCAGACGCCGAGGCCCATGGCGTCTGGGCCAGATGCCAAGATTGTGGCGTTTGGTCCTGGAGTCCCAGTTGGACTCTTGCCTTACGGGCAAAACCAACTTTGAGGAGGCTTTTGCTCCAAGTTTCAACCCCAAGGCTCAACATATAAATAGAGGGGCAGGGCTTGCACCAAAGACAGATCAAGAATCACCAAGCCGTGTGCCGGTAACCAAGTCCCCTCTAGTTTATCCTCCGTCATAGTTTCTGTTGTGCTTAGCGAAGCCCTGCGGAGGTTGTTCTTCACTAACACCGTCACCACGCCGTCCTGCTGCCGGAACTCATCTACTACTTCGCCCGTCTTGCTGGATCAAGAAGGCGAGGACGTCTCGAGCTGAACGTGTGCTGAACGCGGAGGTGTCGTACGTTCGGTACTTGATCGGGACGGATCACGAAGGTGTACGACTACATCAACCGCATTGATAAACGCTTCCACTTTGCGATCTTCAAGGGTATGAAGATGCTCTACGCTCTCGTTGCTATGCATCTCCTAGATAGATCTTGTGTGATCGTAGGAAATTTTTGAAATACTGCGTTCCCCAACAGTGGTATCAGAGCCGGGTCTATGCGTAGATGTTATATGCACGAGTAGAACACAATGAGTTGTGGGTAATAATAGTCATACTGCTTACTAGCAACGTCTTACTTTGATTCGGCGGTATTGTTGGATGAAGCGGCCTGGACCGACATTACATGACCGCATTCATGAGACTGGTTCTACCAACGTGCTTCACACACAGGTGGTTGGCGGGTGTCTGTTCCTCCAACTTTAGTTGAATCAAGTTTGACTACGCCATGTCCTTGTTGAAGGTTAAAACAACACACTTGACGAAAAATCGTTGTGGTTTTGATGCGTAGGTAAGAACGCGTTTTACTAGAAGCCCGTAGCAGCCACGTAAAACTTGCAACAACAAAGTAGAGGACGTCTAACTTGTTTTTGCAGGGTATGTTGTGATGTGATATGGTCAAGACGTGATGAGATATAAATTGTTGTATGAGATGATCATGTTTTGTAAATCAAGTATCGGCAATCGGGCAGAGCCTTATGGTTGTTGCTTTATTGTATGAAATGCAATCGCCATGTAAATGCTTTACTTTATCACTAAGCGGTAGCGATAGTCGTTGAAGCAACAATTGGCGAGACGATAATGATGCTACGATGGAGATCAGGGTGTCAAGCCGGTGACGATGGTGATCATGACGGTGCTTTGGAGATGGAGATCAAAGACACAAGATGATGATGGCCATGTCATATCACTTATTTTGATTGCATGTGATGTTTATCCTTTATGCATCTTATTTTGCTTAGTATGGCGGTAGCATTATAAGATGATCCCTCACTAAATTTCAAGGTATAAGTGTTCTCCTTGAGTATGCACCGTTGCTACAGTTCGTCGTGCCAAGACACCACGTGATGATTGGGTGTGATAAGCTCTACGTTCACATACAACGGGTGCAAGCCAGTTTTGCATGTGAGTAATACTCGTGTTAAACTTGACGAGCCTAGCATATGCAGATATTGTCAGGACCCCGATTCCAAGTCACATCGATCTAGCCGGTAACACCTCATATCACTTTGCGGCCACATGCACGGTATTCCCACCGTGTCGCCTTACCATGGCCGGGACCGCTTATGCCTTTTGGCTCACGATATGATAGTGTCGCTAGCATCCATATGACAGAGAATCAGGCCGACATGGCTAGTCGTGAACCCAGAGCGGCACTAACCCATGGGGACAGCATACATGAATCAACTCGAGCATGTCGGTCAAGCAGCGTGAATCCGGCTGTAGCACTGGCTAACAGACCCCGGAACCCGGGCTGTAGCAGGCTAGGCAGACTCCGGATGTCACCGCGTGACATTTCCAGGGGACGTATATAGGAAAGTGAATCACATGCCGCCACCAAGTGTTCCGAGCAGTTGTGTTGGGCTAGCAGGACTCCGTGAACCGGGCAGAAGGGACTACTATGGCTCATGGAAGCACAAGACTACATTTCCCCATAAGAGAGGCTACCAAGGATAAACAACTAGGTTGTCGGATCCCACACATACCAAGCATTTCAATCATACACACAATATGCTCGATATGTGTAAATACAACATGGCATCACAACATAACTCTACGACGCAAGTATTTATTCATTAGGCTCCGAGGAGCGAGATATTAAAAACATGGGTCTCATGACCCAACATTCAGAGCATACAAATCAAAACACATGCGGAAGCTCAACATGTCTGAGAACAGACATCTACAAATGAAAAGGGCTGAGAAGCCTGACTATCTACCGGATCCTGCCGAGGGCACAAGATCGTAGCTGAGGTATCAAGCTAAACGTCAAAGTCCACGCGGAACTACTAGCGAGACTGAAGTCTCTCTGCAAAAACATAAATTAAGAAAACGTGAGTACAAATGTACCAGCAAGACTTACATCAGAACTAACTATGTATGCATCGGTATCAACAAAGGGGGTGGTGGAGTTTGACTGCAGCAAGCCAGCTTTGACTCGGTGGCTATCCTGAACTACGACTGCAAGTAACTCTTTTGAGGTGGCGCACACGAGTCCACATATTCACCATATCGATACACCACTATGGATCTGCTCCCGTCTCCCTACGAGAACGCCATCCATAGAACTCACGCTTATCTTGCGTATTTTAGAGTATCCACTTTCACTTGTCTATGAACTGTTATAGGCAACCCAGAAGTCCTTTACCGCGGACAAGGCTATTCGAATAGATGATGTCAACCCTGCAGGGGTGTACTTCTTCATACATGTTTCCACCACTTAGCGTCTGCACACGACATGTGCTCGGCAGACTTCAAGCGAAAGCCGACGTGGGTGTAGACCACGACCTACCTAAACACTCAAGTCTCTAGTCCAGGTTTATCGCCTATTCAGGTTCCATCCGCAGGGAGTCCGGCCGAGGTTTCCACATACGGCCCCGAACGATGTGTACAGGGTTCCAGGACACCAAACGGGCGCCTGCATACCCGCCACGTGCCTACCGTGATCACAGCCCACCCTCGGGTCAGCGCTGCCACGGTCTCCAAAGATACTACAAACACGAAACTACTTGCAACTCCCGGACAGAGGACAAGGGTGATTAAGAAGTCGAGCGGGTCATATTTCAGGCCCAATGCATGGTAGTAGTTGTTTCATGGATCACAAACACGAACTCAGTTCCTCGAGGACGGCTTCAATGAGACAACCCACCATGTACTCCTACATGGCCTCTCACCGATACCTTTACCAAATCGTGTTCACACACTTAGCTCTCAACAAGAGGACATGTTCACACACCTCCGATTCATCCCGATGAATCGGACTGACACAACTCTAAGCGATAGCGAGCACGACAAACAAGCATGAATGAGTAGGCACATCAGGGCTCAAACAAATCCTACTCATGCTAGTGGGTTTCATCTATTTACTGTGGCAATGACAGGTCATGCAGAGGATAAAGGGGTTCAGCTACCGCAGCAAATAACAGATGAATCGTTGTTGTCCTAATGCAGTAAAAGAGAGCAGGAGCGAGAGAGTGGGATTGTATCGGAATGAACAAGGGGGGTTTTGCTTGCCTGGCACTTCTGAAGATATTATAGTTCTTCATCGGTGTCATCGAACTCATCATCGAATCACGTCTATCGAGTAGGGACAATTACCGGCAAACAAGAAAGAACACAATCAATGTAATGCAACAATATGATGAATGATCATGACATGGCAATATGCTGTGATTTGAGCTAATGCATCGAGCTATGATTTAAATGAAGTTGGTTTGAATATATGATTCAAATTCCAACTCCATATATGATTATTTAAGTGCCCTTTATTTGTTTTGTCCAAAACAGAGGACAACCATTGTTCAAACATGCATGAAAATGATACAGATGAATTCCTTGAATTTTTCTGATAATTTTTCATATATAAATTATTTCATTCTGAGTTATAGATTAATTTCTATGATTTTTAGAAGTTTTAGACATTTTCTGAAATTAATAAATCATTTCTGATTATTTAAAATTCCAGAAAACGCTTATTGCATCAGCATTGCATCTAGGTGACATCAGCGGGTCAACAGACGGGGTCCAAGTCAAACCTGACCAGTGGGGACCAATGGTCAGTGACACACTGCTGATTGGGTCACTGACGTGTGGGGCCTGGTCAACGGCCACGTCAGCAAGTCAACACTGACGCGTGGGGCCACTGTGATTAGTTTAAGCTAAGCAGAGAAATAAACTGCAGTTAACTAAAACATGGGGCCCAGGTGTCAGTGACTGTGGGGCTTAATTAGTGGTCCATTAGCCCCTAATGACGTGTCCACGTCATCCAGAACGGCGGTTAGCCGCCGGCGCTAAACGGAACACGGCGGGGTTGCCCGTCCGGACGACTCCGGCGACGAGAGCTCGCGTGGATGGGTCCTACGGACACAGCGTGATGAGGCGGGTCGATCGGTGGTGGTGGGTGGTGCTAGGGCGGCCAGAAACGGCAACGACGGCGAGTGAGGCGGCGGCCGGAGCTCGGCTTCATGCGGGCGTGGCGCTAGAGCAAGCAGGCGAGCGCGTAGAGGGGCTAGGCGGCCTCCTGGAGGCACCAAGAACGCAATGCGATGCAAGGGCGCGGGTGGTTTGAGCTCAGGCCACGGCGGCGACAAAGCCGAGCGGCGGTTGGTTTCGGTCATCGGTGAAGCGGCAGCTACGGCGTGCAAACGAGAAAACGGAGAGGGGAGGAGGAGCAGAAGCTCATAGCGGTTGCAGCAGGCGTCGAAGCGAGCTCGGGGAAGCTCGGGAGGCAGCGAATCAACGGCGAGGATCTCCGGGCACCGAGGTTGAAGAAGACGTCGGGGACGGCATTGCAGGGCCTCCGACGAATCCTGACTCCGCGAGGAGGTTGAGGGCGACACGGCAGAGCTTCTGGACCTGGCGGCAGGGCGAGGGAGGGCTGGTGGCTGTGGCTATGGCGAACGGCGGTGACTAGCTCCGCTCGGGCGCGTGCGGGGAGAGAGCAGAGAAGGGGGGGAAGCTGAGGGAGAGTGAGAGAGGTCCAGGGGAGGGTCGGGTGATGCACGTGGCGCTCGGGGCCGACTCCAAAGAGCGGCAAGCAAGCGGAGGTGGCGGACGCGTGCTCAAGGCTGCCCACCACGCTCATCCCATCGGGCAAGGGGAAGACGACAGGGAGGAGCCCCTGGTGGGCTGGGCTGGCCAGCTGGGCTGCGGTAAGTGCCAGGTGTGTTTTTCCTCTCTCTCTCTCTCTCTATCTCTCTCTCTCTCTCCCTCTCTCTCTCTCTCTTTGTTTTTTTCTAATTCTGTTATGTTCTATTTTGCAGGTTTGTTTTGAATTTGGTTTTGAAACCAATTCAATTTTGTTGCTTCTGGAAATATATTTAGAAGCTAAAAGAATTAAACCAAAGCTCCACAAAATATTTCAGAATTATTGGACCTATATTTATTAATAGTAGATATAAATCCAATTCAAATAGCTATTGATTTAATTCAAATGCACATAATAAATGTTTCTGAGACACCAAAAATATTGGTTTGGATTTTACCTCTTGCCAATATTTCCAGAGGATAACAGGAACATTTTCTTGGACTTATTTGAAGCAATTTTATCTTGATTATTTTTAAAAGGATTCCGAGGCTTTGAAAATTCCTCAATTCAAATTTCATTTGAATTTGGTGCAACAACCAAGCTAGACCAAGGCCAAGGTAAAGCTAGGGATGTGACAACTCACCCCCACTAAGCAAGAATCTCGTCCCGAGATTCAAGGCGTGGGGTAAGAAGAAAGGAGGTCACAAACTATCACAATCTTCTCGATCTAACTGCCCTTCTCGAAGAAGTAGCTTCATTGCATCATATTGATCTTGACGTCTTTGCTTTTGAGATCTTCATTCAACGCGTTGATGACAGAGATAAACTCTACAGGAAATGATCTCCTCGAAGATTGAGCACTCAAGATCAACTCATGGAGTGAGATGGTGGAAACATCTCTTGAGCTGAGGCACAAAACACACATCAAGACGGATGGAAAGAAGCTGATAACAAAGGTTCAATTTGATAGGCAACAATTCCACGCTTAGATAATATGGTGCATGGGTTTCAAAGTAGCGAAGAGTTAATTGCCATGACTCCATAACGGGGCACCTTAGGGAAGGTTGCTCGTAGAATTATTCCCTTAAGTGGCAAAAAGAATTACTTTTGATACATAGATCATTGAAAATCTTCATACCAGCTTAATGCAATTTACAGTTGATCATTTGAAAGAGCTCGAAGAAATGGCATACTCGGACTAGGATGAATGATGTGGACTACCTTGTTGAAGACAACGCAATGGATGACTTTTGCTTGTCACCAGAAATGGATGGGACCCATGACAGGACCACTTTTGAAGATGATCCTGGACAGCAACTGCTGAGAAGGGCATCCCATGGAGATTTGGCACGATGGGGTGTAAGCTGGGAACAAAAAGCAAATGTTGGGAGTGTTCCAACCATCATATCTGCCTGAGATTCAGATCTGGTTAAAAACAGGATACTTCAGACTCACATGTCTGAGAAGAAGAGTTGCAACACAAATCGACGAGATAACGTTGTGAGACTCTCGGGAGATGAACTACAATAGCAAGCTCCAAAACATGAGATGGTTCTGCTACACCCCTGTGAACACACTGTCCTAGACAAGCATGCACATGGTAGTCTTACAATAAAACATTACCGAGTTTCTGGTTGGGAACCATCATCGAGGATATCGAAGTCTTTACGCAAGTCCATGGATTAGAGCCCAAGCATAGACTTCTCTTCCTTGAACAAGTCGATCAGTGGCTTGGTGTGCTAAGAATACATATGGAATGAAGGTTGCAAGTCTCCAGACCACAGAATACTTCGCACGTATGCATGATTGACTTGGGATGATTCCAGGGGAAGCAAAACAAGCTTTCTCAAATTCACGGCGGCAACTTGCATCATATGCACGTGAGTTAGAGGAAGTCACTTCTTACATCCGAACATATGCTCCATGAACGGATGATGAAAGCATTGCTCACAAGTTTCCAACACTAGTTGGATGTTCAACATGAATCATGGGGGAGAAAAAATGATGCTGATGGGCTCAATAGCAACTATTCTGATTTGACTTGATGATAGCCCATACTCAAGTCAAAGTCTGGACAAGACAATAGATCCAACAATTGATCCCGAGGACCAATCGGTGAAAATATCATCTTTCTTCAACACAGACTCAAAAGGATATCCCTTAAAATGAACTAAGTCGGACAAGCTTTTATCTTCCAACTCTCCAAGTTGTTGTCTAGCTCAACCAACTAGCTCAGGGAAATCCAACACAGATTCTTGGAGAAGGGGTGATTTATAAGAAAACCAACTTGATCACGAACTCAACATAGCGGTTAGGTGACAACCAGGTAATACTTCCGAGAAGATCTTCGGAAAATCACGAACCACTGATATGTTACTAAGCTCGAAAACAATCTTGCTTTTCAGAGCAAGACTATATGACCAAATGAGCGAGGGATTGACACAATCTTAACTCATTGATCGGAGAGTGCACCGAAAATAAGGACTAGGTAGCACGATTAACCTTAGGGTGATGATTCAATAATCAACACGCTAAGAGTGAGGTTATTGTATATTTAACTACCAAGCAACGGAGTTGCTAGGAGTATAGATTTCACACATCACGAGTCACTTGTCGGCATTCCGGTTGCGACAACATGGAACCGAGGAATGAATAATGATGGCGAGAAGTATCACTACGTCAAGAATTCATAAGAGGTAGTGAAATTCTCATGACAATCCTGACTTAAAGAGGGAAACACTCCAATGTAGAACAGAACAAAAGTTGGATTAGCAACTTGATCTGCAGAGTACAACTGCTTTGACCCAATCCTGGAAATGGATAAGGTACTGGAGTTTGTTTCTCCTAGTCATTCTGGAATAGAATGGCTTGACGGACCACAAGAGTAATAGGCATCGATGAACATGGTTGCACAATTACTCCTGTCTATCAATTGATAGACGAGGGTCAGAAGACAACTAAGAGGGACAACTCAAAAGAACATATGATTTTTTGAGTTGTGGATGCATGGATTCGAATGTCGAACGAGTTCAACATATTTCTTCCCGACAATTCATGCAGAGAGGTAGGACTGGCAGGGTCACAACATAGAATCAAGAACTCATCGAGATCACTCTAGTTGTGATCTTTTGGTTTAGCGAAGAACTCCTGCCATAAGTAGTACATGGTATTTGGAAGAAGGAAATACCACAGACATCGAGGAATAGCGCAAAGGTTACTAATAACCTAAGGGGGGTAGCGATTGCTATCAACATGAAGTAAGTAGGGTGAATCTCGGGTTCAAGAACCCAGGAATAGAATACCTACTAACTAATAACATCACGGGATGCTTTCGGGAATGATGGCCAGAATCATCACACTGGGAACACAAAGCATGGCTAAATTACTAGGTGATACTCTAAACACCTAGGGTCATAATAATAATCAGAATATATATGTCAAGGCAACAGTACCTCAACTCACCGATTAGTGTGGTTAATCCGCCCAAAGGAACATAGAAACGGAGGAAGGGATTTGCAAATGCTTCAAACTATTTAGAAACCTGGGATGACTCGGACAGCATAACGGCTGTAAATGCTCAAAAGATTGGAGACATGCTACAAAAATGGTGGCATAACCACTCAGAAGCACAATATCAAGGTTTCGAGATCAACAGTTAACATACGGAAGTAGTAGGAACTAAACCGAGGCTTAAGTCCAACAATTCTATAAATATACGGATTAGTAACACGTGATCCTGATAGAAAGAAGAGAAAGCCTAGTTCCTTAACCCCGCAGGAAAGATAAGATGACTCGGATCAGAGGCATGAGGTACAAGGAGTAAAAAGAGCCTTACGTTGCATCCCACAATCAATTCCCCTACATATGACTAAAGAATTTCTAGACTCAACTTCGACCAGTTTGGCTAGGTAATCCTACAGGCAGTCAGGCTCTGATACCAAAGCTGTCAGGACCCCGATCCCAAGTCACATTGATCTAGCCGGTAACACCTCATATCACTTTGCGGCCTCACGCACGGTATTCCCACGGGTGTTGCCTTACCATGGCCCGGGACCGTTTGCGCCTTTTGGCTCACGTATATGATAGTGTCGCTAGCATCCATATGACAGAGAATCCGGGCCGACATGGCTAGTCGTGAACCCAAAGCGGCACTAACCCATGGGGACAGGCATACATGAATCAACTTGAGCATGTCGGTCGCCAGCAGTGTGAATCCAGTCAGTAGCCTTTGGCTAACAGGACTCCGGGAACCCGGCTGTAGCAGTCTAGGCAGACTCGGATGTCACCGCGTGACATTTCCCGAAGGATGGACACAGAACGAAGTGCATCACATGCCGCCACCAAGTGTTCCGGAGCAGTAGTCTTGGGCTAGCGTGGACTCGGTGAACCGGGCTGTAGCGTACTACTATGGCTCATGGAAGCACAAGACTACATTTCCCCATAAGAGAGGCTACCAAGGATAAACAACTAGGTTGTCGGATCCCACATATACCAGGCATTTCAATCATACACACAATATGCTCGATATGTGTAAATACAACATGGCATCACAGAATAACTCTACGACTCAAGTATTTATTCATTAGGCTCCGAGGAGCGAGATATTACAAACATGGGTCTCATGACCCAACATTCAGAGCATACAAATCAAAACACATGCGGAAGCTCAACATGTCTGAGAACAGACATCTACAAATGAAAAAGGCTGAGAAGCCTGACTATCTACCGGATCCTGCCGAGGGCACAAGATCATAGTTGAGGTATCAAGCTAAACGTCGAAGTCCACGCAGAACTACTAGCGGGACTGAAGTCTCTCTACAAAAACATAAATTAAGCAAACGTGAGTACAAATGTACCCAGCAAGACTTACATCAGAACTAACTATGTATGCATCGGTATCAACAAAGGGGGTGGTGGAGTTTGACTACAGCAAGCCAGCTTTGACTCGGTGGCTATCCTGAACTACGACTGCAAGTAACTCTTTTGAGGTGGCGCACACTGCTACCTCTTGAGCACTGCTTTTGATTTCCCCAAAGAGGAGAGGATGATGCAGCAAAGTAGCGTAAGTATTTCCCTCAGTTTTTGAGAACCAAGGTATCAATCCAGTAGGAGGCTACGCGCAAGTCCCTCGTACCTGCACAAAACGATAGCTACTCGCAACCAACGCGATTAGGGGTTGTCAATACCTTCACGGTCACTTACGACAGTGAGATCTGATAGAGATAATATTTTTGGTATAAAGATGAAAAGTAAAAGTAAAAGCAAAGCAAGTAAATAAAGTGATGGAGATTGATATGATGAGGATAGACCCGGGGGCCATAGGTTTCACTAGTGGCTTCTCTCAAGAGCATAAGTATTCTACGGTGGGTGAACAAATTACTGTTGAGCAATTGATAGAATTGAGCATAGTTATGAGGTTATCCAGGCAATGATCATGTATATAGGCATCACGTCCGTGACAAGTAGACCGAAACGATTATGCATCTACTACTATTACTCCACTCATCGACCGCTATCCAAAGATGCATCTAGAGTATTAAGTTAAAAAGAGTAACGCCTTAAGCAAGATGACATGATGTAGAGGAATAAATTCATGCAATATGATAAATACCCCATCTTGTTATCCTCGATGGAAACAATACAATACGTGCCTTGCAACCCTTTCCGTCACTGGGTAAGGACACCGCAAGATTGAACCCAAAGCTAAGCACTTCTCCCATTGCAAGAACTACCAATCTAGTTGGCCAAACCAAACGGATAATTCGAAGAGACTTGCAAAGATAACTTAATCATACATAGAAGAATTCAGAGAAGAATCAAATATTTTCCATAGATAAGCTGGATCATAAACCCACAATTCATCGGTCTCAACAAACACACCGCAAAAAGAAGATTACATCGAATAGATCTCCACGAGAGAGGGGGAGAACATTGTATTGAGATCCAAAGAGAGAGAAGAAGCCATCTAGCTACTAACTATGGACCCGAAAGTCTGAAGTAAACTACTCACACTTCATCGGAGGGGCTATGGTGTTGATGTAGAAGCCCTCCGTGGTGGATGCCCCCTCCGGCGGAGCTCCGGAACAGGCCCCAAGATGGGATCTCGTGGATACAGGAAGGTACAGCGGTGGAATTAGGTTTTTGGCAATTCTGGGCTGGGCCTCCGGTTAATAGGTTAGTCCCAAAAATAATATAAAATTGGAAAATAAAGCCCATTATAGTCCAAAACAATAGATAAAGTAGCATGGAGCAATCAAAAATTATAGATACGTTGGAGACGTATCAGGCATCCCCAAGCTTAATTCCTGCTCATCCTCGAGTAGGTAAATGATAAAAAGATAATTTTTTTTGCGGAGTGATACTTTGGCATAATTTCAATGTAAATCTTCTTAATTGTGATATGAATATTCAGATCTGAAGATTCAAGACAAAATTTCATATTGACATAAAAATAATAATACTTCAAGCATACTAATCAAAATAATTATGTCATCTCAAAATAACATGGCCAAAGAAAGTTCATCCCTACAAAATTTAGGCTATGCTTCATTTTCGTCACACAAAGATGTTCTCAACTTCTATACCCCCGATGACAAGCCAAGCAATTGTTTCATACTTAAATAATCTCAAACTTTTTCAACCTTCACGCAATACATGAGCGTGAGCCATGGATATAGCACTATGGGTGGAATAGAATATGATGATGGGGATTGTGTGGAGAAGACAAAAAAGGAGAAAGTCTCACATTGACGAGGATAATCAACGGGCTATGGTGATGCCCATCAATTGATGTCAACATGAGGAGTAGGGATTGCCATGCAACGGATGCACTAGAGCTATGAATGCTCAACAAAAGAAAACTAGTGGGTGTTCATCCAACTTGCTTGCTCATGAATACCTAGGGCATTTGAGGAAGCCCATTGTAGGAATATACAAGGCAAGTTCTATAATGAAAAACTCCCACTAGTATAAAAGGACAACTTATGAGACTCACTATATGAAAAAACGAGGTGCTACTTTGAAGCACAATATATGAGACTCACTACATGAAGAACAAGGTGCTACTTTGAAGCACAAAATATGAGACTCATTACATGAAGAACATGGTGCTACTTTGAAGCACAAGTGTGGAAAAAGAGATAGTAGCATTGCCCTTTTCTTTTTTTTGGGCCTTTCTTTTTTTGGCCTTTCTCCCTTTTTTTGGCAATGCTCTAATAATGATGATCATCAAACTTCTATTGATTACAACATGAGGATTACAACTCAAAACTAGAACAAGGTATGACTCTATATGAATGCCTCCGGCGGTGTACCGAGATGGTGCAATGAATCAAGAGTGACATGTATGAAAATAATGCATGGTGGCTTTGCCACAAATACGACGGCAACTACATGATCATGCAATGGCAATATGACAAAGTAATGTATGTCATGATAATGATGAACAGAACGGTGGAAAGTTGCATGGCAATATATCTCGGAATGGCTATGGAAATGCCATAATAGGTAGGTATGGTGGCTGTTTTGAGGAAGATATAAGGAGGTTTATGTGTGATAGAGTGTATCATATCACGGGGTTTGGATGCACCGGCGAAGTTTGCGCCAACTCTCAATGTGAGAAAGGGCAATGCACGGTACCGAAGAGGCTAGCAATGGCGGAAAGGTAAGAGTGCGTATAATCCATGGACTCAACATTAGTCAAAAGAACTCATATACTTATTGAAAAAATTTAGAAGTCATCAAAAATCAAGTACTACGCGCATGCTCCTAGGGGGATAGATTCGTAGGAAAAGACCATCGCTCGTCCCCGACCGCCACTCATAAGGATGCACAAGCCAGGTACACTTCATGCTTCAAATTTGTTACACAACTTTAACCATACGTGCATGCTACGGGATTTAATAACTTCAACACAAGCATTTCTCAAGTTCACAACTACTCAACTAGCATGACTTTGATATTATTACCTCCATATCTCAAAACAATTATCAAGCATCAAACTTATCTTAGTATTCAACGCACTCAAAAGAAAGTTTCACATATCTTGAATACCAAGTATATTAACATTAAGCAAATTACCATGCTATTAACGACTCTCAAAATAATCTAAGTGAAGCATGAGAGATCAAGTTTCTTTAAAACAAATCCACCACCATGCTCTTAAAAGATCTAAGTGAAGCACTAGAGCAAAAATTATCACGCTCAAAAAGATATAAGTGAAGCACTACGAGGAAACTATCAAGCTCAAAAGATATAAGTGAAGCACATAGAGTATTCTATCAAATTTCAAATCATATATGGCTCTCGCAAAAGGTGTGAACAGCAAGGATGATTGTGGTAAACTAACAAGCAAAGACTCAAATAATACAAGACGCTCCAAGCAAAACACATATCATGTTGGTGAATAAAAATATAGCTCCAAGTAAATTACCGATGGAAGTGGATTTAAAGAGGGATGCCTTCCGGGCATCCCCAAGCTTTGACTTTTGGTGTCCTTGGATTATCTTGGGGGTGCCATGGGCATCCCCAAGCTTAGGTTCTTGCCACTCCTTGTTCCATAATCCATCAAAAGAATTCACCCAAAACTTGAAAACTTCACAACACAAAACTCAATAGAAATCTCGTGAGCTCCGTTAGAGAAAGAAAACAAAAGACTACTTTAAAGTACTGTAATGAACTCATTCTTTATTTATATTGGTGTTAAACCTACTGTATTCCAACTTCTATATGGTTCATAAATTATTTTACTAGCCATAGATTCATCAAAATAAGCAAACAACACACGCAAAACAGAATCTGTCAAAAACAGAACAGTCTGCAGTATTATGTAACTAACGCAAACTTCTGGAACCCAAAAAATTCTACCAAAATTAGACAACCTGGAATATTTGTTTTTTGATGAGAAGCCATTGGAATCAGTATCTTATCACGTTCTGATGATTTTTAACAATTCGGGCACTGAGCACAAAGATTCTGGAAATTACAGCAAGATCAAATAACTATCATCCAAGAAGATCCAATAGGTTCAACTTGGCACAAACACTAATTATAAGATAAAACCACATATAAACAGAGGCTAGATGGATTATTTATTACTAAGCAGCAAGGAAAACTATTGGGTTGTCTCCCAACAAGCGCTTTTCTTTAAAGCCTTTTTAGCTAGGCATTGAGATTTCAATGATGCTCACAAGAAAGACAAGAATTGAGGCACAAAGAGAGCATCATAAAACATGTGACAAACACACTTAAGTCTAACATACTTCCTATGCATAGGCATATTATAGGCAAACAAATTATCGTAGCAAGCAAAAAGTAGCATATGCAAGGAATCGGAAAGGAACAATAGCAATCTCAACATAACGAGAGGCAATTTAGTAACATGAAAATTTCTATAACCATATTTTCCTCTCTCATAATAATTACATGTAGGATCATAAGAAAATTCGACAAAATAGCTACCACATAACATATTCTTAACATGATCCACATGTATGCAAAGTTGACACTCTTCCAAAATAGTGGGATTATCATTAACTAAAGTCATGATTTCTCCAACCCCACTTTTATCAAAAATTTCATAGATTGAATATTCTCCAAATATGTGGGATCTAAATTTGACACTTTTCCAAACCCACTTTCAATATTATTGCAAACAATATTATCAATCTCATATTTATCATGGGGCTTAAATAAATTTTCAAGATCATAAGAAGAATCACCCCAATCGTGATCATTGCAACAAGTAGTAGACATAGCAAAACTAGCATCCCCAAGCTTAGGGTTTTGCATCTTATTAGCACAATTGACATCAAAAGAATTTATAATAAAATCATTGCAATCATGCTTTTTATTCAAAGATCTATCGTGAGTCACTTCACGGATTTCAGGAAAAACCTTATAAAGATAATCTAGTGCATCCAAATCACTAGGAATTGGTTCATCATAATTGGATCTCTTAAAAAGATTGGCAAGCGGACCAGGATCCATAGATATTGGCTTCTTTGTTTAGGAATAAATAAGCATCTAATCCAACCAAACGAGAAACGAAAGGGCAAGCAAAAGAGAGGAGGAGATTGGGAAAGAGAGGGCGAATAAAACGGCAAGGGTGAGTGGGGGAGAGGAAAACGAGAGGCAAATGGCAAATAATGTAATGCGAGAGATAAGGATTGTGATGGGTACTTGGAATGTTGACTTTTTGCGTAAGCTTCCCCGGCAAAGGCGCCAGAAATTCTTCTTGCTACCTCTTGAGCACTGCGTTGGATTTCCCCGAAGAGGAGAGGATGATGCATCAAAGTAGCGTAAGTATTTCCCTCAGTTTTTGAGAACCAAGGTATCAATCCTGTAGGAGGCTACGCGCAAGTCCCTCGTACCTGCACAAAATGATAGCTACTCGCAACCAACGCGATTAGGGGTTGTCAATCCCTTCACGGTCACTTACGAGAGTGAGATCTAATAGAGATATTTTTTTTGGTATTTTTGGTATAAAGATGCAAAGTAAAAGTAAAAGCAAAGCAAGTAAATAAAGTGGTGGAGATTGATATGATGAGGAAAGACCCGGGGGCCATAGGTTTCACTAGTGGCTTCTCTCAAGAGCATAAGTATTCTACAATGGGTGAACAAATTACTGTTGAGAAATTGACAGAATTGAGCATAATTATGAGGTTATCCAGGCAATGATCATGTATATAGGCATCACGTCCATGACAAGTAGACCGAAACGATTCTGCATCTACTACTATTACTCCACTCATCGACCGCTATCCAGCATGCATCTAGAGTATTAAGTTAAAAACAGAGTAACACCTTAAGCAACATGACATAATGTAGAGGAATAAATTCATGCAATATGATAAATACCCCATCTTGTTATCCTTGGTGGCAACAATACAATATGTGCCTTGCAACCCTTTCTGTCACTGGGTAAGGACACCGCAAGATTGAACCCAAAGCTAAGCACTTCAGAAGATACGGGAGGTGCTCACGAGGGTGGGGGGGCGCCCTCCCCCTCTGGGCGCGCCCCCCTGCCTCGTGGGGCCCCCGTAGCTCCACTGACGTTCTCCTTTCACCCATATATACCGTCGTGCCCTAAAACTTCCGAACAGAAGATAGATCGGGAGTTCCGCTGCAAGCCTCCGTAACCACCAAAACCAATCGGGACCCCTTTCCGGTACCACCGAGGGGGGATCCATCTCCGTGGCCATCTTCATCATCCCGGCGCCTCTATGACGAGGAGGGAGTAGTTCACCCTCGGGCTGAGGGTATGTACCAAGAGCTATGTGTTTGATCTCTCTCTCTCTCATGTTCTCTCTCGTGTTCCTCTATGGCACGATCTTGATGTATCCCGAGCTTTGCTATTGTAGTTGGATCTTATGATGTTTCTCCCCCTCTACTCTCTTGTGATGAATTGAGTTTCCCCTTTGAAGTTATCTTATCGGATTGAGTCTTCTATGAGAACACTTGATGTATGTCTTGGTGATCAACTTGCGGGTTTGGTGACATTGGGAACCTATGCATAGGGATTGGCACACGTTTTCTTGATTCTCCGGTAGAAACTTTGGGTCACTCTTAGAAGTACTTTTATGTTGGTTGGATGAATTTAAGATTGTGTGATGCAAGTCGTATAATCATGCCCACGGATACTTGAGGTGACAATGGAGTATCTAGGTGACATTAGGGTTTTGGTTGATTTGTATCTTAAGGTGTTATTCTAGTACAAACTCTTTTATAGATCGGTCTGAAAGAATAACTTTATGGTGGTTTCGTACCCGACCATAATCTCTACGTTTGTTCTCCGCTATTAGTGTCTTCGGAGTGACTCTTTGTTGCATGTTGAGGGCTTGTCATATGTTCTATCTATGTTATTATTGTTGAGAGAACTTGCACTAGCGAAAGTATGAACCCTAGGCCTCGTTTCCTATCATTGCAATACCATTTACGCTCACTTTTACCACTTGTTACCTTGCTGTTTTTATATTTTCAGATTACAAAAACCTATATCTACCATCCATATTGCACTTGTATCACCATCTCTTCGCCGAACTAGTGCACCTATACAATTTACCATTGTATTGGGTGTGTTGGGGACACAAGAGACTTTTTGTTATTTGGTTGCAGGGTTGTTTGAGAGAGACCATCTTCATCCTACGCCTCTCGCAGATTGATAAACCTTAGGTCATCCACTTGAGGGAAATTTGCTACTGTCCTACAAACCTGTGCACTTGCAGGCCCAACAACGTCTACAAGAAGAAGGTTGTGTAGTAGACATCAAGCTCTTTTTCTCGGCGCCGTTGTCGGGAGGCTAGGTAAGTGAAGGTATATCTTTAGATCTTGCAATCGAATCTTTTTGTTTCTTGTTTTAGCACTAGTCTAGTTTATAAAAGAAAACTACAAAAAAATGGAATTGAGTTTGTCTCATACGCTTCATCATTTTAATATCTTTCGTGAGAATGATGGAAAGGAAAATTGTGCTCAAGTGCTAGAAGAAGAAATTTATAAAATGTTTGGCACTAAATCTTTGTATGATGAGCATGAATGCAATGGTTTTAGTATGAATTCCTTGAATATCCATGATGCTAATGATATGCAAAGCCACAAGCTTGGGGATGCTATGTTTGATGAAGATGATATTTTTTGTCCCCCAAGCTTTGATGAGCAAATTTACTATGATGAAAGCATGCTTCCTATCTATGATGATTATTGTGATGACACTTATGCTTTAAAGAATAATGATAACCATGAAACTTGTCATCTTGATCTTAATTTTCAATCACATGATAGTTGTTTTGTTCAGTTTGCTCCCACTATTATTCATGAGAAGAAATTTGCTTATGTGGAGAGTAATAAAAATTATATGCTTGTAGATCATGAAAAGAATGCTTTAGGTGCTGGTTATATTGTTGAATTCATTCATGATGCTACTGAAAATTATTATGAGAGAGGATCATATGCTTCTATATATTGCAATAATATCAAGTTTCCTCTCTATGTGCTCAAAGTTTTGAAGTTATGCTTGTTTTACCTTTCTATGCAAGTTGATTATTGTTCCCATAAGTTGTTTGCTCACAAAATCCCTATGCATAGGAAGTGGGTTAGACTTAAATGTGCTGGTCCTATTCTTCATGATGCTCTCTTTATGTTTCAATTCTTATCTTTTATGTGAGCATCATTGAAATCATCATGCCTGGCTAAGGGCGTTAAACGATAGCGCTTGTTGGGAGGCAACCCAATTTTATTTTAGTTTCTTACTTTTTGCTTCTGTATAGGAATAAATAATCCATCTAGCCTCTGTTTATATGTGTTTTTATCTTTTAATTAGTGTTTGTGCCAAGTTGAACCTATTGGATCTTCTTGGATGATAGTTATTTGATCTTGATGTAATTTCCAGAATCTTTGTGCTCAGTGCCCAAATTGTTAAAAATCACCAGAACGTGATAAAGTAGTGATTCCAATTGCCTCTGATCAATAAAAAATATTTCCAGGTCTTCTAATTTTGGTAGAATTGTTTAGGTTACAGAAGTTTGCGTTAGTTACAGATTACTACAGACTGTTCTGTTTTTGACAGATTCTGTTTTGCGTGTGTTGTTTGCTTATTTTGATGAATCTATGGCTAGTAAAATAGTTTATAATCCATAGAGAAGTTGGAATACAGTAGGTTTAACACCAATACAAATAAAGAATGAGTTCATTACAGTACCTTGAAGTGGTGTTTTGTTTTCTTTCGCTAACGGGGCTCACGATTTTTCTGTTAAGTTTTGTGAAGTTTTCAAGTTTTGGGTAAAGATTCGATGGACTATCGAATAAGGAGTGGCAAGAGCCTAAGCTTGGGGATTCCCAAGGCACCCCAAGGTAATATTCAAGGACAACCAAGAGCCTAAGCTTGGGGATGCCCCGGAAGGCATCCCTCTTTAAATCTTCGTTCATCGGTAACTTTACTTGGAGCTATATTTTTATTCACCACATGATATGTGTTTTGCTTGGAGCGTCATGTCATTTTGTTTTGTTTTGTTTGCTGTTAGTTAGAGTAGTGTTTTGCACCTTTAGTTTCAATAAAAAAGTCAAGGATAGCCTTTGCCATGCTTATTTTGCAAGTATACATGTTGCTGTTTGAAAACAGAAAGTTTACCGCTGTTACAAAAATTCCTCAGATAAGTCAGAGCATGGTCTAACATTTAATATTTTTGCATATTGAGCTCTGATAAATTTATTACACTGGGAATTTTAGTTCATAATTTTTGGAGTTAGGGAAGTATTATGAATCTTGCATTCTTTACAGACTGTACTGTTCTGGCAGATTGCTGTTATGTTTGCATTGTTTGCATATGTTTGCTTGTTTAATGATTCTATTTGAGGATAGGAGTATTAAATATGCAGAGGCATTTAGTATGCAATGTTGAATAATAATATTAGTGATTTTTTATAGTAGAAAATAATAAGGTTTTGCATTGGTTTATACTAACCTATCTCACAAGTTCTTGTTGAGTTTGTTGTGAATGAAGCTTTTGATAAAAAGAGAAACCATGATATGAGAGGAATTAAGGAGACACAAAAGTTCAAGCTTGGGGATGCCCAAGGCACCTAAAGATAATATTTCAAGAAGTCTCAAGCATCTAAGCTTGGGGATGCCCCGGTTGGCATCCCACCTTTCTTCTTCAACAACTATCGGTTAGTATCGGTTGAGCCTAAGTTTTTGCTTCTTCACATGAGTTGTGCTATCCTTGCATTGTCATTTTATTTTGTTTTGCTTGCTGTTTGGATACCATACCAAGATCTGAAATTATTAAATGGGAGAGTCTTCATATAGTTGCATAATTATTCAACTACTCATTGATCTTCACTTATATCTTTCGGAGTAGTTTGTTTTTGCTCTAGTACTTCACTTATATCTTTTAGAGCATGGTGGTAGTTTTATTTTGAATAAATATATGATCTCTCATGCTTCACTTAGATTATTTTGAGAGTCTTAAATAGCATGGTAATGTGCTTAATCATAATATGCTTGGTATTCAAGATATGTGAAACTTTCTTATGAGTGTGTTGAATACTAAGAGAAGTTTGATTCTTGATAATTGTTTTGAGATATGGAGGTGGTAATATTAAAGTCATGCTAGTTGGGTGATTATGAATTTAAACAATGCTTGTGTTTAAGTTAGCAAGTCCCGTAGCATGCACGTATGGTTAAAGTTGTGTAACAAATTTGAAACATGAAGTGTACCTGGCTTGTGCATCCTTATGAGTGGCGGTCGGGGACGAGCGATGGTCTTTTCCTACCAATCTATCCCCCTAGGAGCATGCGCATAGTACTTGATTTTTGAAGACTTCTAAATTTTTGCAATAAGTATATGAGTTCTTTTGACTAATGTTGAGTCCATGGATTATACGCACTCTCACCCTTCCATCATTGCTAGCCTCTTCGGTACTGTGCATCGCCCTTTCTCACCTTGAGAGTTGGTGCAAACTTCGCCGGTGCATCCAAACCCCGTGATATGATACGCTCTATCACACATAAACCTCCTTATATCTTCCTCAAAACAGCCACCATACCTACCTATTATGGCATTTCCATAGCCATTCCGAGATATATTGCCATGCAACTTTCCACCGTTCCGTTCATCATCATCATGACATACTTTACTTTTGTCATATTGCCATTGCATGATCATGTAGTTGACATCGTATTTGTGGCAAAGCCACCATGCATAATTTTCATACATGTCACTCTTGATTCATTGCACCATCCCGGTACACTGCCGAAGGCATTCATATAGAGTCATACTATGTTCTAGTATCGAGTTGTAATCATTATGTTGTAATCAATAGAAGTGTGATGATCATCATTATTAGAGCATTGCCCAAAAAAAGAGAAAGGCCAAAAAAAAAGAAAGGCCCAAAAAAAGAGAAAGGCCAAAAAGAAAAAAAAGGCCCAAAAAAATAAAAAATATATAAATAAAAAAGGCAATGCTACTATCTCTTTCCCACACTTGTGCTTCAAAGTAGCACCTTGTTCTTCATGTAGTGAGTCTCATATATTGTGCTTCAAAGTAGCACCAAGTTTTTCATATAGTGAGTCTCATAAGTTGTCTTTTTCATACTAGTGGGAATTTTTCATTATAGAACTTGGCTTGTATATTCCTACGATGGGCTTCCTCAAATGCCTTAGGTCTTCATGAGCAAGCAAGTTGGATGCACACCCACTAGTTTTCTTTTGTTGAGCATTCATAGCTCTAGTGCATCCGTTGCATGGCAATCCCTACTCCTCATGTTGACATCAATTGATGGGCATCTCCATAGCCTGTTGATTATCCTCGTCAATATGAGACTTTCTCCCTTTTTGTCTTCTCCACACAATCCCCATCATCATATTCTATTCCACCCATAGTGCTATATCCATGGCTCGCACTCATGTATTGCGTGAAGGTTGAAAACGTTTGAGATTATTTAAGTATGAAACAATTGCTTGGCTTGTCATCGGGGGTATAGAAGTTGGGAAAATCTTTGTGTGACGAAAATGAAGCATAGCCAAACTATATGATTTTATAGGGATGAACTTTCTTTTGCCATGCTATTTTGAGAAGACATGATTACTTTGATTAGTATGCTTGAAGTATTATTATTTTTTATGTCAATATGAACTTTTGTCTTGAATCTTATGGATCTGAATATTCATACCACAATTAAGAAGATTTACATTGAAATTATGCCAAAGTATCACTCCGCATCAAAAATTCTTTTTTTATCATTTACCTACTCGAGGACGAGCAGGAATTAAGCTTGGGGATGCTTGATACGTCTCCAACGTATCTATAATTTTTTATTGCTCCATGCTACTTTATCTACTGTTTTAGGAAATATTGGGCTTTATTATCCATTTTATATTATTTTTGGGACTAACCTATTAACCGGAGGCCCAGCCTGATTTGTTGTTTTATGCCTATTTCAGTTTCGAGGAAAAGGAATATCACACGGAGTCAAAACGAACGAAATCAATCGGACAAGTTATTTTTGGAAGGAAACCCACCGATGGACTTGGACCCCACGCCGAGGATATGGAGGTGCTCACGAGGGTGGGGGCGCCTCCCCCAGGGCGCGCCCCCTGCCTCGTGGGGCCCCGTAGCTCCACCAACGCTCTCCTTTCACCCATATATACCGTCGTACCCTAAAACTTCCAAAACAGAAGATAGATCGGGAGTTCCGCCGCCGCAAGCCTCCAGAACCACCAAAAACCAATCGGGACCCCTTTCTGGTACCCTGCCGGAGGGATGATCCATCTCCGGTGGCCATCTTCATTATCCCGGCGCTCTCCATGACGAGGAGGGAGTAGTTCACCCTCGGGGCTGAGGGTATGTACCAGTAGCTATGTGTTTGATCTCTCTCTCTCTCTCGTGTTCTCTCTCGTGTTCCTCTATTGCACGATCTTGATGTATCCCGAGCTTTGCTATTGTAGTTGGATCTTATGATGTTTCTCCCCCTCTACTCTCTTGTGATGAATTGAGTTTCCCCTTTGAAGTTATCTTATCGGATTGAGTCTTTTATGAGAACACTTGATGTATGTCTTGGTGATCAACTTGCGGGTTTTGTGACATTGGGAACCTATACATAGGGGTTGGCACACGTTTTCTCGATTCTCCGGTAGAAACTTTGGGGCACTCTTAGAAGTACTTTTATGTTGGTTGGATGAATCTGAGATTGTGTGATGCAAATCGTATAATCATGCCCACGGATACTTGAGGTGACAATGGAGTATCTAGGTGACATTAGGGTTTTGGTTGATTTGTATCTTAAGGTGTTATTCTAGTACGAACTCTTTTATAGATCGATCCAAAAGAATAACTTTGTGGTGGTTTCATACCCGACCATAATCTTTACGTTTGTTCTCCGCTATTAGTGTCTTCGGAGTGACTCTTTGTTGCATGTTGAGGGCTTGTCATATGTTCTATCTATGTTATTATTGTTGGGAGAACTTGCACTAGCGAAAGTATGAACCCTAGGCCTTGTTTCCTATCATTGCAATACCGTTTACGCTCACTTTTACCACTTGTTACCTTGCTGTTTTTATATTTTCACATTACAAAAACCTATATCTACCATCCATATTGCACTTGTATCACCATCTCTTCGCCGAACTAGTGCACCTATACAATTTACCATTGTATTGGGTGTGTTGGGGACACAAGAGACTTTTTGTTATTTGGTTGCAGGGTTGTTTGAGGGAGACCATCTTCATCCTATGCCTCTCGCGGATTGATAAACCTTAGGTCATCCACTTGAGGGAAAATTGCTACTATCCTACAAACCTGTGCACTTGCAGGCCCAACAACGTCTACAAGAAGAAGGTTGTGTAGTAGACATCAACGGGTGCCCGGCATACCCGGCCACGTGCCTACCGCATCACAGCCCACCCCTCGGGTCAGCGCTCTCCACGGCCTCCAGCATACTACAAACACCAGAAACTACTTGCAACTCCTGGACAGAGGACAAGGGTGATTAAGAAGTCGAGCAGGGTCATATTTCAGTGCCCAATGCATGGTAGTAGTTGTTTCATGGATCACAAACACAGAACTCAGTTCCTGAGGACGGCTTCAATGAGACAACCCACCATGTACTCCTACATGGCCTCTCACCGATACCTTTACCAAATCGTGTTCACACACTTAGCTCTCAACAGTAGGACATGTTCACACACCTCCGATTCATCCCCGGTGAATCAGACCTGACACAACTCTAAGAGATAGCAGGCACGACAAACAAGCATGAATGAGTAGGCACATCAGGGCTCAAACAACTCCTACTCATGCTAGTGGGTTTCATCTATTTACTGTGGCAATGACAGGTCATGCAGAGGATAAAGGGGTTCAGCTACCGCAGCAAACAACAGATGAATCATTGTTGTCCTAATGCAGTAAAAGAGAGCAGGAGCGAGAGACTGGGATTGTATCGGAATGAACAAGGGGGGTTTTGCTTGCCTGGCACTTCTGAAGATATTATAGTTCTTCATCGGTGTCATCGAACTCATCGTCGAATCACGTCTATCGAGAGGGGACAATTACCGGCAAACAAGAAAGAACACAATCAATGCAATGCAACAATATGATGCATGATCATGACATGGCAATATGCTGTGATTTGAGCTAATGCATCTAGCTATGATTTAAATGAAGTTGGTTCGAATATATGATTCAAATTCCAAGTCCATATATGATTATTTAAATGCCCGTTATTTGTTTTGTCCAAAATAGAGGACAACCATTGTTCAAACATGCATGAAAATGGTACAGATGAATTCCTTGAATTTTTCTGATAAATTTTCATATATAAATTATTTCATTCTGAGTTATAGATTAATTTCTATAATTTTTAGAAGTTTTAGACATTTTCTGAAATTAATAAATCATTTCTGATTACTTAAAATTCCAGAAAACGCTTATTGCATCAGCATTGCATCTAGGTGACGTCAGCGGGTCAACAGAAGGGGTCCAGGTAAAACCTGACCGGTGGGGCCCACTGGTCAGTGACACACTGCTGATTGGGTCACTAACGTGTGGGGCCTGGTCAACGGCCACGTCAGCAAGTCAACACTGACGCGTGGGGCCACTGTGATTAGTTTAAGCTAAGCAGAGAAATAAACTGCAGTTAACTAAAACGTGGGGCCCAGGTGTCAGTGACTGTGGGGCTTAATTAGTGGTCCATTAGCCCCTAATGACGTGTCCACGTCATCCAGAACGGCGGTTAGCCGCCGGCGCTAAACGGAACACGGCGGGGTTGCCCGTCCGGCCAATTCCGGCGACGAGAGCTCGCGAGGCTGGGTCCTGCGGACGCAGCGCGACGAGGCGGGTCGATCGGTGGTGGTGGGTGGTGCTAGAGCGGCCAGAAACGGCAACGGCGGCGAGTGAGGCGGCGGCCGGAGCTCGGCTTCATGCGAGCATGGCGCTAGAGCAAGCAGGCGAGCACGTAGAGGGGCTAGGCGGCCTCCTGGAGGCACCAGGAGCGCGATGCGGTGCAAGGGCGCGGGTGGTTCGAGCTCAGGCCACGGCGGCGACAAAGCCGGGCGGCGGTGGGTTTCGGTCATCGGCGAAGCGACAGCTACGGCGTGCAAACGAGAAAACGGAGAGCAGGAGGAGGAGCAGAATCTGACAGTGGTTGCAGCAGGCGTCGAAGCGAGCTCGGGGAAGCTCGGGAGGCGGTGAATCGACGGCGAGGATCTCCGGGCACCGAGGTTGAAGAAGACGTCGGGTACGGCATTGCAGGGCCTCCGACGAAGCCTGACTCCGCAAGGAGGTTGAAGGCAACACGGCAGAGCTTCTAGACCTAGCGGCAGGGCGAGGGAGGGCTGGTGGCTGCGGCTATGGCGAACGGCGGCGACTAGCTCTGCTCGGGCGCGTGCGGGGAGAGAGCAGAGAAGGGGGAGGAAGCTGAGGGAGAGTCAGAGAGGTCCAGGGGAGGGTCGGGTTATGCACGTGGCACTCGGGGCCGACTCCAGCAGCAGCAAGCAAGCAGGAGGTGGCCGGACGCGTGCTCGCGCGCGCCAGCCACGCGCTCGTCCTCCTGGCAAGGGGGAAGACGACAGGGAGGAGCCCCTGGTGGGCTGGGCCGGCCAGCTGGGCTGCGGTAAGTGCCAGGTGGGTTTTTCCTCTCTCCCTCTCTCTCTCTCTCTCTCTCTCTCTCTCTCTCTGTTTTTTCTAATTCTGTTCTGTTATATTTTGCAGGTTTGTTTTGAATTTGGTTTTGAAACCAATTCAATTTTGTTGCTTCTGGAAATATTTTTAGAAGCTAAAAGAATTTAACCAAAGCTCCACAAAATATTTCAGAATTATTGGACCTATATTTATTAATAGTATATATAAATCCAATTCAAATAGCTATTGATTTAATTCAAATGCCCATAATAAATGTTTCTGAGACACCAAAAATATTGGTTTGGATTTTACCTCTTGCCAATATTTCCAGAGGATAACAGGAACATTTTCTTGGACTTATTTGAAGCAATTTTATCTTGATCATTTTTAAAAGGATTCTGAGGCTTTGAAAATTCCTCAATTCAAATTTCATTTGAATTTAAACATGATGCAACAACCAAGCTAGACCAAGGCCAAGGTAAAGCTAGGGATGTGACAGATATGGCCTCGGAACACTGAGACCGAAAGGTCGAACATCAATCATATAGTAGATATGATCAACATAGCGAGGTTCACCATTGAAAACTACTCCATCTCACGTGATGATCAGACATGGTTTAGTTGATATGGATCACGTGATCATTTAGATGACTAGAGGGATGTCTATCTAAGTGGGAATTCTTATGTAATATGATTAATTGAACTTTAATTTATCTTGAACTTAGTCCTAATAGTATTTGCATATCTATGTTGTAGATCAATAGCTTGCGATGTAGCTCCCCGTTTATTTTTGATATGTTCCTAGAGTAAAATGAGTTGAAAGATGATAGTAGCAATGATGTGGACTGGGTCCGTGATCTGAGGATATCCTCATTGCTGCACAGAAGAATTATGTCCTTGATGAACCGCTAGGTGACAGACCTAATGCAGGAGCAGATGCAGATGTTATGAACATTTGACAAGCTCTGTATGATGACTACTTGATAGTTTAGTGCACCATGCTTTACGGCTTAGAACCGAGAGTTCAAAAATGTTTTGAATTCCATGGAGCATATGAGATGTTCCAAGAGCTGAAAATGATATTTCAGACTCATGCCCGTGTTAAGAGGTACGAGACCTCTGACAAGTATTTTGCCTACAAGATGGGGAGAATAGCTCAACCAGTGAACATGTACTCAGAATGTCTGAGTACTACAATCGCTTGAATCAAGTGGGAGTTAATCTTCTAGATAAGATATTGATTGACAGAGTTCTCTAGTCACTATCACCAAGTTACTGGAACTTCATGATGAACTATAATATGCAAGGGATGACGAATACGATTCCCCGAGCTCTTCGCGATGCTGAAATCGGCGAAGGTAGAAATCAAGAAAAGCATCAAGTGTTGATGGTTGACAAGACCACTAGTTTCAAGTAAAAGGGCAAGGGAAAGAAAGAGAACTTCTAGAAGAATGGCAAGCAATTTGCTACTCCCATGAAGAAGCCCAAAGCTAGACCCAAGCCTGAAACTGAGTGCTTCTACTGCAAAGGAAATGGTCACTGGGAGCAGAACTACCCCAAATACTTGGCGGATAAGAAGGATGGCAAAGTGAACAAAAGAATATATGATATACATGTTACTGATGTGTACTTTACTAGTGTTCATAGTAGCCCATGGGTATTTGATACTGGTTCAGTTGCTATGATTAGTAACTTGAAACTGGAGTTACAAAATGAACAGAGACTAGTTGAAGGCGAGGTGACAATGTGTGTTGGAAGTGATTCCAAGGTTGATAAGATCACCATCGCACACTCCCTTTACCTTCGGGATTAGTGTTGAACCTAAAATAAATAATGTTATTTGGTGTTTGCGTTGAGCATAATATGATTGGATCATGTTTATTGCAATACGATTATTCATTTAAGTCAAAGAATAATTGTTATTCTATTTACAGGAATAAAACCTTCTATGCTCATACACCCAAGGTGAATGGTTTATTGAATCTCGATCGTAGTGATACACATATTCATGATATTGATGCCAAAAGATGCAAAGTTGATAATGATAGTGCAACATACTAGTGGCACTGCCGTTTAGGTCATATCGGTGTAAAGCGCATGAAGAAACGCCATGCAGATGGACTTTTGGAATCACTTGATTATGAGTCATTTGATACTTGTGAACCATGCCTCATGGGCAAGATGACTAAGACTCCGTTCTTCGGAACAATGGAGTGAGACACTGACTTATTGGAAATAATACATACAGATGTATGCGGTCTGATGAGTGTTGATGCTCGCGGCGGGTATCGTTATTTTCTGACCTTCACAGATGATTTGAGCATATATGGGTATATCTACTTAATGAAACACAAGTCTAAAACATTTGAAAAGTTCAAAATTTTCAGATTGAAGTTGAGAATCATCGTAACAAGAAAATAAAGTTTCTACGATCTGATCGCGAAGGCGAATATTTGAGTTACGAGTTTGGACTTCATTTGAAACAATGTGGAATAGTTTCACAACTCACGCCACCTGGAACACCACAGCGTAATGGTGTGTCCGAACTTCGTAACCGTACTTTATTAGATATGGTGAGATCTATGATGTCTCTTACCGATTTACCACTATCGTTTTGGGGTTATGCATTAGAGACAACTGCATTCACATTAAATAGGTGTCGGTGTACTAGAGTAGGGGTACCCTAGTACCCCGAACTCGTGCACGGACAGTTGCAGCGCCCCACGGCCGGGCCGGCTTGATGGCCGCCAAGATCCTCAGCAGCTCCCTTGGAGCCATTCAAGAACAAAGCAGTCAAGACCCCGGCAAGAGGAGCTTGCCGGGAAGGCTACTCAGGGCGCGAAGGAAACAAGGCCCCGACAAGAGGAGCTTGCCGGGAAGGCTTGGCGGGCGCTGAACCCCCAAGCGCGACAAGGTTCCTGCCGCGGCAAGGCGCTTGCCGGGGCGGGCGACCTCTCTTCATCTCCGCTCCAGCTCACCCGCCAACGTGTCACCACGGGGCTCTTCCATGTACGCGTGTCGACGAGCTATGCAGCCAGCGGAGAGTAGCGACAAGCAGCGCTGACAAGCTACCATCGTGGCAGATGGAGGTACACTTGACGGTCCTGTTACCTCGTTGAGGCGATCGAGACGGGCATTGATGACTCTTGTCCCTTGCCGTCGAGTTAGGTATAGATTATCAGACACTTTGTAAAGCGTGTACCAACCTAGGTTTTACTATCTTACCCTTGTCTACTTGCCATATGTGGTAACCCCTTGTGCCTATAAAAGGAGGCCCGAGGGCAACGTAGAAGGGGTTCGGTTGGTCCAGCTCCAGTTTAGTTCATCACATTCAGGCAAGGTTTTGCAGCCCGCATTGCTCCCTAGCAAGAAGAGAAGAGAATCCACAAAGCAGCAAGAGGAGTATTATCTCCGGAGAGCTCCGGCTGGGTAAAACCCTCTCGTGCGCATCGCCTCGACCCGCTCTTTGCGCAATCTCCGCCCCCCTCCGAACCACAAAGGGACCCAGGTCCCGTAGGTGCTCATGGGGCACGATCAGTTCTTCCCCCCGACATCTTTGGCGCGCCAGGTAGGGGGCGTCGAGGCTGTGTGAAACCGGTCCGGCGGTCGCACCAGCAACTCCATCGACGTCTTCATCGACATGGCGCTGAAGAAGAAGCCTTCGGCAGCTGCTGAGCCGTCGCGTGTTGAACCCACCACCACCGGAGCCGTCGGTGGTGGGGAAACGCCGGCGGAGGGACCGCGTCGCCGAGAGCCCACGATGCCGCCAGGTCCAAGGACAACGCGCGCGCGGCGTCGGCGTCGAATCGCACCGCGCCCTTCGCAGGAGGCGCGGGATGAGAAGCGCCATGATACCCGCGGCACCATACGATCTTTGGATCAAGGCCAAGCCGAGGATCCCAAGGCCCTCGAGACCCGATGCACCTCAAAGATGCCGGCACGAGTGGGGTATTTGTCGCTGGGCGGATGCTGCTCCTCCTAACTTGGTTAGAGTCCGAGCATATCCCGTTCTTCGCTCCGTCGCCGCTTGCCGCCAACCACACCAGCGGAAGCCTTGGCGAGAGCTCGCCATTACTAGACTACCTCCGACGGCCGATAAGGTCGACGAGTGGAGAGCCACAATTCAGAGTCTCATCGGCTTTGCTAACGGCGACGCCCCGCTGGCAACCGAAGCGCCGCAAATCGCGGGCGTAGGCGACAAGACGCGAGCCGATGGCGACGAGACTTGCGGGGTGCACCCACCGTACACTCCCTTCCCGAAGGCCAAGATCGCCGACTCGCGGGTCTACCTCGACAGCGACTCCACAGCATCGCCGGATCCGCGAGCTCGCCGCGACCAGCGCCAAGTTCTTCGAACGGCAAGAAGAGGACGCCGAACCCGTATCGAAGCGCCAAGAGAAGCGCGCCAATCGACCAACGCGCGGGCCCATGTCGATATGCACGCGCCCGGGAACCAGCGACTTGTCAGACGCTGGGTTGCCCTCGCTCACTCGTGAGCTGCGGCAAGTCCGGTGGCCCGACAAGAAAAACTTCAAACCAGACGCGCGGAGAAGTACGACGGCAGGACACACCCATCGGAGTTCCTCAAGATCTACACCATCGCGGTGCAAGCTGCGGGGACGAGACGACAAGATCCTCGCCAACTACTTCCCTTGGTGCTCAAGCCAAACGCCGATCTTGGCTCATGCACTTGCCGGATGGCTCTATTTCTTCTTGGGCAGATTTGTGCCACCAGTTTGTTGGCGCCTTCACAGCGCCACAAGCCTCATGGCTGTGAGAGTGATCTCCACCTGCTTGCCCGTAAGGAGGGAGTCTCACAAAATTCATCCAGAGATTCATCGAGTGCACTACAACATCCTGACGCCCACCCTGCTGCAGTGATCGGTGCATTCCATCGAATGTACGAAATCGCAGGATGAGGGAGGAGATGGCGATGTGCAAAGTGAAAGACGTCGGCGAGCTATACGCCCTGGCCGACAAGTGTGCACGCTACTGAAGAAGGAAGAAGACTCCTGGAGAGAGTGTGGGAGCAGAATCGACAAGTGAGGGATCGCCTGCAAGGAATAGCCGCGGCGGAACAACAGGAGGAAGAAAACCAAGAAGTACTAGTTGTCGAGCAGTCCGGCAAGGATGGTGCCGCCAACCAAGCCAAGGCGGCGGCTCGCAAGGAGGTTGCCGTTGACGCCGACCGCCAAGCTGTGGCGGCCGCCGACAAGCCTGGCAGCTCCAACAAGCAGTACTGTAAAATCCACCGCACCAAGGGCCACGATCTCCAGAGCTGCAAGAAAGTCGAGCAGCTTGTTGAGCTACAAAAGCTGAATACGAGCGAGACAAGGAGAAAGCCCAAGAAGGTGCAGGTGCGGCAAGTAAGAAGAGACCCGGCCGGGGAGGACGCCGCGGCAAGGCCAAGCAGCGGCAAGGAGACAGACCTCCCCGTGGCCGCGACAAGGAAGAAGATGAAGATGAAGATGACGAGGACGATGAGGACGATGAGACTGATGAGCATGAGTTTCAAAAGGCAACAGAGATCCTTTGCGTCGATGGTGGTGCGTCTCTGCATACCTCGCACCGCCAACTCAAGCAATGGATGCGTGAGGTCAATGCAGCAGAACCGTCCATAGAGTCACGCAAACCTCTGAAGTGGTCCAGCACGCCCATCTTCTTTGACATTGAGGACCACCCTGATCGCATCACTGCGGTCGGGTGTTTGCCGATGTTGGTCTCACCAACCATCCGCAACCTCAAGGTCACAAAGATGCTGGTTGACGGCGGGCCGGCCTGAATTTGATCTCCTCTGATGCTCCGAAACTTCAAATCCTCGACAATGAGCTCAAGAAACTGGTACTTTCCAAGGAATCAACCCAGAAGGAGCAAGCCCAAGGGAAGATCACACCGCCGGTAACATTCGGCAGCGAGCTCAACTTCAGAACCGAGAGGGTCATGTTTGACGTCATGGATTTCCATTGCCCTACAATGGCATACTTGGCCGTCCAAAGACTCGCCAAGTTCATGGCCGCCTCTCATTATGCTTACAACCTACTCAAGATGCCCGGCCCGATAAGCGTCATTTCTGTCCATGGCGACAAGAAAGACGCGCTTATCTGCGCCGACAAGATTCACCGGGATGCAGCAGCCGCGACAGATAGCAAACCACTTACCGCTGAAGCTCCCGGGGCGAAGAAGAAGACCACTAGATCCGGCAAGAGCACTGTTGCCCACTCCGGCAAGCGCACCTCTTCGGAGTGCTGCGCTACCATCGAGGACGCACCATCGAGCTCCACCGGCAAGTGCAACAAGACGATGGCAGCTCCGCCAAAGACCAAGAAGATGCCCGCCAAGGAGGACGGCACTGGTGGTACCTTCACCATCAGTGCCACGCTTGATCCTAAATAGGAAGGCGAGCTCGTTGCTTTCCTGCGGGCGAATGTCGATGTGTTTGCATGGCAACCATCTGACATCCCCGGAGTTCCCAGGAAAGTAATTGAGTATCACCTAGCTGTCTGTCCTCACGCGCGGCCCGTCAAGCAAAGAGTTAGGAAACAGGCAGTGGAGCGCCAAGAGTTCATAGCAGAAGAGATCAAGAAATTGGAAGCAGCAGGACTTGTCAGAGGAGTCCTCCACCCCACGTGGCTGGCCATACCGGTAGTGGTACGCAAGGCTAATGGGAAATGGAGGCTTTGTATTGACTTCACAGATGTTAATAAAGCTTGCCCCAAGGACCCATTTCCCTTGCCGCGTATCGACCAGATTGTTGACTCCACGGCTGGATGCGATCTGCTTTCGTTTCTTGATGCATATTCAGGATATCATCAGATCTTCATGGCAGAAGAGGATGAAGAGAAAACCGCATTCATCACACCATGTGGCACGATCGCTTTATACGGATGCCTTCGGTTTGAAGAATGCCGGTTCAACCTTTGCAAGGGTAGTCCATGATGCTTTTGGACCACGGATACACGTAAATGTAGAAGCCTACATGGATGATATAGTGGTCAAGAGCAAGGACAGGCAACCTTGGTTCAAGATTTGATGAGACGTTTGCAAACCTGCGCAAGATCAACCTCAAGCTCAACCCCGAGAAGTGCGTGTTTGGAGTCCCTTCCGCAAGCTTCTCGGTTCTTTGTATCTCAGCGGGAATTGAAGCCAATCCCGACAAGATCAAGGCCATTGAGCGATCGAAGCACCAAAGCGCCAAGGATATCGAAGGCTTGCCGGTTGCGTGGCTGCTCTCAAAGAGGTTCATCTCTAAATCTGCTGAACGCTACCGCCTTTTTCAAGATTTTGAAAAAGGCAGGTCCAATGAAATGGACTCAAGCGGAGGCTGTGCTGCAGACTTGAAGAGATACGTCCTCCGCTCCAATACTTGTCGCACCTAAGCCACAAGAAAAGTTGCTGCTGTATATAGCGGCGACCAATCAAGTGGTTAGTGCTGCGTTAGTAGCGGAGAGGGAGGCAGATGACGAGCCGGCAACCGAGGCAAGCGCATCCAAATGACAAGCAAGATGCTTCGCCGTCAAGCTCTGGTCCCGACAAGGACGGACCAGCGCAGGGTTGCGACGATACGGAAGAAGATGGTGCAGCGCCCGGATACTTTGTCGGGCCCCTTTACAGGGCTAGATCGAGGTACTCGGTGTGCGAAGCTGCTTTTCGCCTCCTCATGGCCTCGAGAAAGTTGCGCCATTACTTCCAAGCACATGAGATAACAGTTGTCACTCGCTTTCACTGAAGAGGATATTGCAAAATCCGAAGCAACAGGATTGTTGAGTGGTATTTGAACTGTCAAGCTTTGGTCTCAAGTTCAAAGCACTTCCACTATCCGAGCAGGGCATTGGCAGAATTGATAGCGAGTGGACGCCGACGCAGGATGAAGAGATTCCGAGACGAGCATCCCGTCAAGGAGGCAAATAAAGAGTGGCTGATGTACTTTGATGGTGCCTTCTCGCAAGGTGCCGGTGCGGCGTCTTGCTTATCGCACTTCGGAGAACACCTCAAGTACATAGTCCAGATGCACTTTCCCAAGGAACAAGCAACAAACAACACTGCAGAGTACGAAGGCTTGCTTGCCGGTCTTAGGATTGCGGTGGACCTTGGGATTAAGAAGCTCGTTGTCAGGGGAGACTCACAACTTGTCGTCCGCCAAGTAAATAAAGATTACCAGAGTCCGTTGATGAAAGCGTACGTCGATGAAGTGAGGAAGCTGGAAGAGCACTTTGAAGGCCTGCAAATGGAACGCGTTCCAAGAGCACAGAATGATATAGCTGATGGCCTCTCCAAATGTGCCGCACTTAAGTTACCTGTGGAACCAGGGATTTTTGTGCTCAAGCTGACTCAGCCAACCGTGACGCCATCGACAGGACAGAGCAAGAAGAGAAAATTGGTTTCCGGCGACTACTTTCCGGCAGAGCTCCCCGAAGCCGCCAAGAAGGTCCCTAAAACCAACGCAAATATCACTGAGGAGCAGTCTGCTCCGACAAACCATGCAGTTTGTATCGTTGAAGCAAACGCCCCGACAAGCTTAGCTCCGCAAGCTTGACGGGATCATCAAGTTCCGCGGACCCGCAGGTCCTTGCCGTAGAAGCTGATGGTCCCGCAGTGATAGATGAGCCTTTAGTCCTTGTTGTCGAGCCACGAGCTCCAACATGGGCACAGCAGATCGCCCATTTCCTTCAAACAGGAGAACTTCCCAAGAGCAAGAAGAAGCGGAAAAGTAGCCCCGGCGGTCAAGTATGTACCAGTTTGTTGACAACATCCCTGCATGTAAGAAGACTCAACGGAGTGAAATTGAAGTGTATTTGCCGGGAAGATGGATGAAGCTGTTGGCGGAGATACACGGAGGCATGTGTGGTCACCACATTGGCGAAGAGCACTTGCCGCAAAGCTTTCCGGCAAGGTTTCTTCGTCGAAGCCCTCCGTGATGCAACTGCACAAGTAACCAAGTGTGAAGCGTGCGGCCCATTCAAGACAGATACACCAACCAGCTCAAGCTCTCCAGACGATCCCTTTATCCTGGCCCTTCTCGGTGCAGGGGCTCGACATCCTCGGCCCCTTCCCCGAGCTGTCGGGGCTTTGAATACTTGTACGTCCGCAATCGACAAGTTCACAAAGTGGCGAAGTGGAACCAAGAGGAAGGTGACAGACAAATCACCGTCAAGTTCTTCAGGTCAATTGTTTGCCATTTTGGAATTCCTAACCGGATCATCACCGACAACGGCACACAGTTCACGAGTCGCACCTTCATGCAGTACGCCCAAGATCTTGGCGCCAAGATCTGCTTTGCTTCCGTTGCTCATCCGAGAAGCAACGGTCAAGCAGAGAGGGCAAACGCTGAAGTGCTGCGAGGACTCAAGACCAGAACTTTCGACAGGCTGCACAAGTGCGGAAGGAACTGGATCGAGGAGCTGCCAGTGGTTCTTTGGTCGATCAGGACGACGCCAAATCGAGCCATCGCCGCACACCCTTTGCTCTAGTCTACGGAGCAGAGGCAGTTCTCCCACGGAACTCAGATATCGGGTCACCTCGAGTGCTCGCTTATGATGAGCTTGAGCAAGAGCAGCTGCGACAAGATGACGCGCTGCTCCTCGAGGAAGATCGTCTTCAGCTCAGACGAGCTGCTCGTTACCAGCAAGCTTTGCGCCGCTACCATAGCCGCAGTTAATGCCGAAGCTTCGAGGAAGGCGACCTTGTTCTTCGCGCGTTCAATCCGCCAAGAATTCCAACAAGTTGACGCTTGAAGTGGGAAGGCCCTTATCGGGTAAAACGAGTCACTAGGCCCGGCGCTGTCCGCCTTTGAGACCAAGATGGCTTTTCGGTGAGCAACTCCGGAACATAGAGCATCTTCGCAGTTTTACCGATAAAGCGGATTGCGGAACCTGCTCCGCAACCACCCTTTGTACAAGTCTTGCCGCTGTTGCATGTAATCCTTCGTACAAAGCCGGGCGCAGACCCCATGCATCAGTAAAGCCTATGGTTGCGCACATCTTTGTTAATACATGCTTTCATAATCAAATATGCATGTGTTTACTAACATCTTGTGCAGCACCCGCACCCGGTAAGCGGTAATGAGCTATTAAGCTCCATAACTTTCTTTTTCTCTTCTTTCTTCTCAAACAAGGAGAAGGTTCATCCACCCACAAGTTAACCGGGGGGAAAGGAGGAAAGAATGGTGTGGGCCGACAAGCGTCGCTCGAGGAACCGTCGCCTTGCCGGAAAATGGACAACAGAAAAGCTAAGTTGCTAAGTTTAAGCGACCAGTTTTAAATTTTCAAGTTATCTTCCTCGAACGATAGTACTTTGTATGGAAAACCTGTGCGCGGAGGAACCAAATCGTGATTGGTCGCGCCCTTACTTTGTTTCGAGTCCGCTCAACAATTTAAGTGAGATGCGACTAGTCCGCGACGAGGTTGCTTGTCGGTAGCGACCCTTGCCAAGAGCTGCTGAAGTTCCGCTTTTCGGCGCCATGACAAGGGTGCTGCACCGCAAGTTTCCCTAAAAGCGTAGGGTAAAAACATACAAGGGAAGAAATCGACTAAAGGAAATAACGGTGCATTCGGTTGCCTAAGATAGTATATATTGCAAAAATAACCTATCATGGCACTAGCTAAACTGTTCCCAGAACTGAAATAACAGCGAAGAGAAGAAAGGTGCGCAGACATCCAAGCCCCGGCAAGCTAGAGTTGCCGGGGGCTGCGGCAAGCCAGAATTGCCGGAGGCTGCGGCAAGCCGGAGTTGTCGCGGTCCATGGCAAACCAGAGTTGCCGGGGGGCTGCGGTATCAGATAAGTCTTTCGTCCTTCCTCAAACATCCCTCTTTCATTAAAAACATTCTTCTCAGATACAGTCCGTGGAGAGTGAAAAACATGAAAGAGAGGATTACAAGTTCTTAAATGCAGATAAGGCCCAAGGCTTACAAATTAAAAGATAAGATGCCCGTAATCCCTTTTCTGTCCCTATCTTCTCGGAGGTAGGTTAAGGAGGCGGAAGGGCAAAGGAGCGCCTCTGCTGAGCTACAGTGCGAAGGCACCAAGAGAACATGCCGGGGGCTCTCCAAAGGCTTGACGGGGACGGCAGCGCCGGAAGCAGAGCTCGAAGACGGGGCGGCAGGACGTCAGCACGCTGTCGAGGGCACTACGCCCTCGTACTCCGACTTGACGGCCTTGTCGCCATCCTCTTCCCTTCCGCAGCCTCCCACGCCACCACCCAAGGAGACGACCCGGAGAGTTCAAGGAGCCGTGACACGGATGATGGGGTCGCTGGTAACGCGCGGAGCGGCGCCCGACAACTAGTTGGGCCCGCTACCCTCGTCGTCGCTGTCACTCTCCTCCTCGCCACTCTCGCCGAGGAGGAATCTTCGCCGTCGGAGGAGCTATCCACGCAGCACCTCGCCCGAAAAGCAAGATCCCGAAGACCTTGACGGAGAGGAGATCACCTCCATTAACTTAAAATGGAGGGTAAACCCCGCCAGAGGTTGTGGATGCGGCTGAACGTCTTCCACCCACGATCAAGATACATCACATTAGGGGCTGGGAATACAACGCGGACTCGCGTGCCGCTGATCCCACAGCCCCTCATGTGCAACCTCAACATCTCGGGCGGATCTGACTCCATCGCCATCGCGAACGGAGCTGGAAGCCGGAGACGACGACGAGGCGCCCGGCGCAGCTTGACGAAGAACTCGCAAGGGTCGTCCCCCGTATGGACCGCCGGCGGGGGCGGAGACGGCACGCCGCCCCGCCCGCCTCTTCCCCGAGCGCCTCGAGCTCGCCCACGACCTCGCCCCCGGAGAGGAACCGCCGACGGAGGCGGAGACGGCGCACCGCCTCGACCGCCTCTCCCTCGGGCTCCTCGGCCTCGTCCACGACCTCGCCCCCTCCCTCTTCCCCTTGCGGCTGGCTCTGCCACCCCGGGCGTGGGATTGGGGGGGGGGGGTGCGCTGTCTAGCTGCGACCCTCGCCGCCACCGATGGGGAACCAAAGTTCCCTTTCTCCATGGCGAATGGGAGAAAGAGAAGCAGAAGCTGAAGAAAAGAAGGGATGGGAGAGTGCGGGCTTCTGCGCTCCCCCTCCGCCCTTCTTAAAAAGGAGCAAGGTGGGGGCTCGGCCGCCCCGCTCGGCGAATCAAGGCACAGGAAGAGCAGGGAATCAGGACAGACCTGCTGCCTCTGCTCACGACGGCCCAGTTTCCCACTTCCACCGCCCGTGACCCCGAGTGCATGGGAACCACGTGGCGGAGATGCGAATCGAGGCGACAGATGAGGCGACCACACGCCGCCCACTTCACCCACGACACCACAATTAACGCGTGCCGTTACAGAGGAACGCGGTAGGCGTGTGCCGTTCGTGGGAGACGTGGTGGGTCCAAGGCAAGTAATGGCGTAATCAAGACCACGCGCGCTCGTGCCTTTGTTTTGGGCCTGGCCCAACAGAGCTTAGCGCCGTGTGTGGCCCAGTTCGGGGGCTCCTGTCGGTGTACTAGAGTAGGGGTACCTAGTACCCCGAACTCGCTGCGGACAGTTTCAGCGCCCACGGCCGGGCCGGCTTGATGGCCGCTAAGATCCTCGCAGCCCCTTGGAGCCATTCAAGAACAAAGAAGTCAAGACCCGGCAAGAGGAGCTTGCCGGAAGGCCACTCGGTAGCGAAGGAACAAGGCCCGGCAAGAGGAGCTTGCCGAAGGCTTGGCGGCGCTGAACCCCAAGCGCGACAAGGTTCCTGCCGCGGCAAGGCGCTTGTCGGGCGGCGACCTCTCTTCATCTCGCTCCAGCTCACCCGCCAACGTGTCACCACGGGCTCTTCCATGTACGCGTGTCGACGAGCTGTGCAGCCAGCGGAGAGTAGCGACAAGCAGCGACGACAAGCTACCATCGTGGCGATTTGAGGTGCACTTGACGGTCCTGTTACCTTTGTTCGGGCGACCGAGACGGGCATTGATGACTCTTGTCCCTTGCCGTCAGAGTTGGTATAGATTACTGTACACTTGGTACAAAGCGGTGTACCAACCTAGGTTTTTACTATCTTACCCTTGTCTACTTGCCATATGTGGTAACCCCTTGTGCCTATAAAAGGAGGCCCGAGGGCAACGTAGAAGGGGTTCGGCTGGTTTTCGGTCCAGCTCCAGTTTAGTTCATCACATTCAGGCTAGGTTTTGTAGCCCGCATTGCTCCCTAGCAAGAAGAGAAGAGAATCCACAAAGCAGCAGTAGGAGTATTATCTCTCCGGAGAGCTCCGAAGCTGGGTAAAAACCCTCTCGTGCGCATCGCCTCGACCCGCTCTTTGCGCAATCTCCGCCCCCCTCCGAACCACAAAGGGACCCAGGTCCCGTAGGTGCTCGTGGGGCACGATCAGTTCTTCCCCCCGACAATAGGGCACCATCTAAATCCGTTGAGACGACATCATGTGAACTGTGGTTTAGCAAGAAACCTAAGCTATCATTTCTTAAAGTTTGGGGCTGTGATGCTTATGTGAAAATGTTTCAACCTGATAAGCTCGAACCCAAATCGGAGAAATGCGTCTTCATAGGATACCCAAAGGAAACTGTTTGGTACACCTTCTATCATAGATCCAAAGGCAAGATATTTGTTGCTAAGAATGGATCCTTTCTAGAGAAGAAGTTTCTCTTGAAAGAAGTGAGTGGGAGGAATGTAGAACTTGATAAGGTAATTGTACCTTCTCCCGAATTGGAAAGTAGTTCATCACAGAAATTAGTTCTAGTGATTCCTACACCAATTAGTGAGGAAGCTAATGATGATGATCATGAAACTTCAGATCAAGTTACTACCGAACCTCGTAGGTCAACCAGAGTATGGTCCGCACCAGAGTGGAAAGGTAATCCTTTCTGGAAGTCATGTTACTAGACCATGACGAACCTACGAACAACGAGGAAGCGATGATGATCCCAGATTCCATGAAATGGCTTGAGGCCATGAAGTCTGAAATGGGATCCATGTATGGGAACAAAGTATGGACTTTGATTGACTTGCCCGATGATCGGCTAGCCACTGAGAATAAATGGATCTTCAAGAGGAAGACGGAGGCTGATAGTAGTGTTACTATCTACAAAGCTCGAATTGTCGCAAATTTTTTTTTGACAAGTTCAAGGTGTTGACTACGATAAGATTTTATCACTCTTAGCGATGCTTAAGTCTGTCCGAATCATGTTAGCAATTGCCACCTTTTATGAAATCTAGCAAAAGGATGTCAAAACTACATTCCTTAATGGATTTCTTAAAGAAGAGTTGTATATGATGCAACAAGAAGGTTTTGCCAATCCTAAAGGTGGTAACAAAGTGTGCAAGCTCCAGCGATCCATCTATGGACTGGTGCAAGCATCTCGGAGTTGGAATATACACTTTGATGAGTTGATCAAAGCATATAGTTTTATACAGACTTGCGGTGAAGCCTGTATTTACAAGAAAGTGAGTGGGAGCACTACCGCCTTTCTGATAAGTATATGTGAATGACATATTGTTGATCGGAAATTATGTAGAATTTTCCGGAAAGCATAAAGGAGTGTTTGAAAGGAGTTTTTCAAAGAAAGACCTCGGTGAAGCTGCTTACGTATTGAACATCAAGATCTATAGATATAGATCAAGACGCTTGATAAGTTTTTTCAATGAGTACATACCTTGACAAGTTTTTTTGAAGTAGTTCAAAATGGAACAGTCAAAGAAGGAGTTATTGCCTGTGTTGCAAGGTGTGAAGTTGAGTAAAGACTCAAAACCCGACCACGGCAGAAAATAGAAAGAGAATGAAAAGTCATTCCCTATGCCTCGGTCATAGGTTCTATAAAGTATGCTATGCTGTGTACCAGACCTATTGTGTACCTCACCATGTGTTTGGCAAGAGGGTACAATAGTGATCCAGGAGTGGATCACTGGACAACGGTCAAAATTATCCTTAGTGGAATAAGGACATGCTTCTCGGTTATGGAGGTGACAAAAAGTTCGTCGTAAAGGGTTACGTCGGTGCAAGCTTTTACACTGATCCGAATGACTCTAAGTCTCAATCTGGATACATTTTGAAAGTGGGAGCAATTAGCTAGAGTAGCTCCGTGCAGAGCATTGTAGACATAGAAAATTTGCAAAATACATACGGCTCTGAATGTGGCAGACCCGTTGACTAAACTTCTCTCACAAGCAAAACATCATCACACCTTAGTACTCTTTGGGTGTTAATCACATAGCGATGTGAACTAGATTATTGACTCTAGTAGACCCTTTGGGTGTTAGTCACATGGAGATGTGAACTAATCACATAAAGATGTGCACTATTGGTGTTAAATCACATGACGATGTGAACTAGATTATTGACTCTAGTGCAAGTGGGAGACTGAAGGAAATATGCCCTAGAGGCAATAATAAAGTTGTTATTTATATTTCCTTACATCATGATAAATGTTTATTATTCATGCTAGAATTGTATTAACCAGAAACTTAGTACATGTGTGAATACATAGACAAACAGCGTGTCCCTAGTATGCCTCTACTAGACTAGCTCGTTAATTAAAGATGGTTAAGTTTCCTGACCATAGACATGTGTTGTCATTTGATGAACGGGATCACGTCATTAGAGAATGATGTGATAGACAAGACCCATCCGTTAGCTTAGCATAATGATCGTTAAGTTTTATTACTATTGCTTTCTTCATGACTTACACATGTTCCTCTGACTATGAGATTATGCAACTCCCGAATACCGGAGGAACACCTTGTGTGCTATCAAACGTCACAACGTAACTGGGTGATTATAAAGATGCTGTACAGGTGTCTCCGAAGGTGTTTGTTGGGTTGGCATGGATCGAGATTAGGATTTGTCACTCCATGTATCGGAGATGTATCTCTGGGCCCTCTCGGTTATGCACATCACTATAAGCCTTGCAAGCAATGTGATTAATGAGTTAGTTACGGGATGATGCATTACGGAACGAGTAAAGAGACTTGCCGGTAACGATATTGAACTAGGTATGATGATACCAACGATCGAATCTCGGGCAAGTAACATACCGATGACAAAGGGAATAACGTATGTTGTCACAAGGTTCGACCGATAAAGATCTTCGTAGAATATGTAGGAGCCAATATGGGCATCCAGGTTCCGCTATTGGTTATTGACCAGAGAGGTGTCTCGGTCATGTCTACATAGTTCTCGAACCCGTAGGGTCTGCATGCTTAACATTCGTTGACGATATAGTACTATATGAGTTATGTATGTTGGTGACCGAATGTTGTTCAGAGTTCCGAATGAGATCACGGACATGACGAGGAGCTTCGGAATGGTCCGGAGGTAAATATTCATATATTGGATGATATGGTTAGGCCAAGGGATCAGGCCCACGGGGCTATAAGTCGGTGCAAAAAAAGTTTTGCGGAGGTCAGAGGCCAAACGCCGGAGACCCTGGTGTCTGGCCCTGGGCCATACGCCGAGACCCATGGCGTCTGGGCAGATGCCAAAGATTGTGGCATTTGGTCCTGGAGTCCGAGTGGGACTCTTGCCTTACGGGCAAAACCGACTTTGAGGAGGCTTTTGCTCCAAGTTTCGACCCCAGGGCTCAACATATAAATAGAGGGGCAGGGCTTGCACCAAAGATAGATCAAGAATCACTAAGCCATGTGCCGGCAACCCCATCCCCTCTAGTTTATCCTCTGTCATTGTTTCCGTTGTGCTTGGTGAAGCACTGCAGACATTGTTCTTCGCCAACATCGTCACCACGCCGTCGTGCTGCCTGAACTCATCTACTACTTCTCCCGTCTTGCTGGATCAAGAAGGCGAGGACGTCATCGAGCTGAACGTGTGCTGAACGTGGAGGTGTTGTACATTCGGTACTTGATCGGGACGGATCGTGAAGGTGTACGACTATATCAACTGCATTGATAAACGCTTCCGCTTTGCGATCTTCAAGGGTATGAAGATGCTCTCCGCCTCTCGTTGCTATGCATCTCCTAGATAGATTAGATAGTGGTTGATTGCCCTGGATTCGTAACTACTACCTCGCCCCCCAACATCTTTTTATTACGATTCGCTCATTTTGAAGGTTCGTCCTGCTTTTGGTCTTCAAGAAATTCAGAATATTTCCGAATTACCGTTTTTGCGCTTCTTTTGCTTTTCACCAACCTTCATGTACAATCTTATTTCGTATTGGAGTACAGCCTATCGTAGGCCCAGCAAAGGCAAGACGGAAAGCAAGCATTAAGTGAAGAAGCAAGGTCCAAACAAAGTAGTGAAAGATTGACATTGAAAAGCTTCTCCATGTCTATATCATCGATGGACCAAGTTCAAAGGAAGCGGCTTCTCTCGCATCAAAAACCAATCCAAGCCTGAAAAGGAGAGTTGCGGTTAACGATTCCTATAAATTGAGAAAGAAGCATGTTCTTCATGCCCGGGGATAAAGTAGATGGAACCAGTTCTCTAACCTTCTTTTGTAGCAGAATCTTGCATAAAGTTTACCTGCCTTGTAAGGCTTTTGTAGGATTAATCAAATTTTCTTTTTATCGTTCTATCTCAGAGTATCCATTCATTCGATCCTGCTATCCGCTCTCAATTGAATCCCTTCTCTGTTGTCGACAGGTGTGTCCGCATCAGGACTAGAATCACGGTCTAGTACCTCCGTACTCGAATACCTCCTTGCGTGATCATAGGAATTTTTTTGAAATACTACGTTCCCCAACACTGCCCCCGTGTCGGCCGCTGGGGAAGTGGTGATGGCGCCACCTGCTCCAACCACGTCCCCAGCAGCATTCACGTCCTCGCTTGCCTCCGCATCCCCCGCGACATTAGAGGCCGTGGGCGGCGGAGCCTTCGAGGTGGATGGATGGGCTGAAGTATCGGACTTCTTCTTCTTGGGTACCATAGTCGACTGCGTCGTCGAAGATGGAGATGGTGATGAAGATGACGCGCTGCGCACGCTTTCAGGTTTGCGCAAGTGATCGCCTTACCTGGCGCACCAAAGATGTCGCGGGATATCCGCGGCCACCTATGGGACCGGTAGGCCCCTTGCTGGCTCGGCAGGGGGACGTCACGTTGCACAAAGAGCAGACCAGCTTACGGCAGCACGGCAGTGAGCACACAAGCAATTTACCCAGGTTCGAGCCGACGTGAGGCGTAAAACCCTACTCCTGCTTTGGTGGATTGATGGTGGAATGGAGGTGGTGAAGCATAGTATACTTGCCTGGCAAGGGTTGACCCGGGGCAGCAGCGACTACGCGCGTATGGGGGTGTGGGTTCATCAACTTTCCAACCCTTCCTGCGGGTGCCATGGGCCTCCTTTTATAGATAAAGGGTGTCGGATCTGGGGTTCCGGCAAAACCCTTAAGGTTCAAACTCTGGGGTGCGCGCAAAGTTCTTTCCCTCCTACCGATCTACGCCCAAGCTCGCTAAGATCTCGCGGACGAACTCCCTAAACTCGCAACACAGAAAGACACGAGATTTATACTGGTTCGGGCCACCGTTGTGGTGTAATACCCTACTCTACTGTGGTGGTGGTGGATTGCCTCTTGGGCTGATGAAGAACAGTACAAGGGGAAGAACAGCCTCCTGAGGTTGAGGTGTTCTTGTGCTCTGCGGACTTGTGTGGGTGATATGGCTCTGAATGAGTTATCCCCTACGGTGATGGCTAGCTCTTCTTATATAGGCCCTGGTCCTCTCCCCAAATATTGAGCGGGAAGGGAGCCAACAACGGCGGGCAAATTTGAAAGGGGACAGCTAGTACAAGCTATCCTGACAAAAGTGGTCTTCGCCTGCAAAAGGCTCTGGTGGTGACGCCGTCTTGGGCTCCATGATGACCTCCATCTTGCCGTCTTGCTGGTCTTGGTCTCATTGCACCGATACAGAAACCTTTTCCTGATGCCTCGGTACTCCGCGCCTGCGCTTGCCCCCTTGGCACCAAAGAGGAAACAAGGACGCTGCGCGCGCTGGCGCCTGCCTGATCTTGATCGTCATGGCTCACGTCATGAGAGCCTCGCGAGGTTTTCCCCGCCTTGATATCTCTGTTCCTCGTGAGGCAGCCTGGTGAGGCCGCTCCTGAGGAAGTTGATACGTCTCCAACGTATCTATAATTTTTGATTGCTCCATGCTATATTATCTACTGTTTTGGGCAATATTGGGCTTTATTATTCACTTTTATATTATTTTTGGGACTAACCTATTAACCGGAGGCCCGGCCCAGAATTGCTGTTTTTTGCCTATTTCAGTGTTTCAAAGAAAAGGAATATCAAACGGACTCCAATTGACCTGAAACTCCACGGAACTTATTTTTGGACCAGAAGAAGCCCACAGAGTACCGGAAGCTCACCAGGGGAGTCCCAGGCTGCCCACGAGGGTGGGGGGCACGCCCACCCCCCTAGGGCCCGCCCCCTGCCTCATGGACAGCCCGGAGGTCCACCGACGTACTTCTTTCACTCATATATACCCACGTACCCTAAAACTTCAGAAGACGAGAATAGATCGGGAGTTCCGCCGCCGCAAGCCTCTGTAGCCACCAAAAACCAATCGGGACCCTGTTACGGCACCTGCGGGGGGGAACCCTCACCGTGGCCATCTTCATCATCCGGCGCTCTCCATGACGAGGAGGGAGTAGTTCACCCTCGGGGCTGAGGGTATGTACCAATAGCTATGTGTTTGATCTCTCTCTCTCGTGTTCCTGATTTGGCACGATCTTGATGTATCGCGAGCTTTGCTATTATAGTTGGATCTTATTTTTCTTCTCCCCCTCTACTCTCTTGTAATGGATTGAGTTTTCCCTTTGAAGTAATCTTATCGGATTGAGTCTTTAATGATTTGAGAACACCTCATGTATATTTGCCGTGCGTATCTGTGGTGACAATGGGATATCACGTGATTCACTTGATGTATGTTTTGGTGATCAACTTGCGGGTTCCGCCCATGAACCTATGCATAGGGGTTGGCACACGTTTTCGTCTTGATTTTCCGGTAGAAACTTCGGGGCACTCTTTGAGGTTCTATGTGTTGGTTGAATAGATGAATCTAAGATTGTGTGATGCATATCGTATAATCATACCCTTGGATACTTGAGGTGACATTGGAGTATCTAGGTGACATTAGGGTTTTGGTTGATTTGTGTCTTAAGGTGTTATTCTAGTACGAACTCTAGGGCTGTTTGTGACACTTATAGGAATAGCCCAACGGATTGATTGGAAAGAATAACTTTGAGGTGGTTTCGTACCCAACCATAATCTCTTCGTTTGTTCTCCGCTATTAGTGACTTTGGAGTGACTATTTGTTGCATGTTGAGGGATAGTTATACGATCCAATTATGTTATTATTGTTGAGTGAACTTGCACTAGTGAAAGTATGAACCCTAGGCCTTGTTTCCTATCATTGCAATACCGTTTACGCTCACTTTTATCATTAGTTACCTTGCTGTTTTTATATTTTCAGATTACAAAAACCTATATCTACCATCCATATTGCACTTGTATCACCATCTCTTCGCCGAACTAGTGCACCTATACAATTTACCATTGTATTGGGTGTGTTGGGGACACAAGAGACTCCTTTTTATTTGGTTGCAGGGTTGCTTGAGAGAGACCATCGTCATCCTACGCCTCCCACGGATTGATAAACCTTAGGTCATCCACTTGAGGGAAATTTGCTACTGTCCTACAAACCTCTGCACTTGGAGGCCCAATAACGTCTACAAGAAGAAGGTTGCGTAGTAGACATCAAGCAGTTTCTGGCGCCGTTGCCGGGGAGGTGAGTGCTTGAAGGTATATCTTTAGATCTTGCAATCGAATCTTTTTTTTTCTTGTTTTATCACTAGTTTAGTCTATAAAATAAAACTAAAAAATGGAATTAAGTTTGCCTCATACGCTTCGTCTTTTTAATATCTTCTGTGAGTATGATGGAAAGGAAAATTGTGCCAAAGTGTTAGAAGAAGAATTACATAGAATGCTTGGCATAAAATATGTGAATGATGAGCATGCTTGCAATGTTGTTAGTATGAATTCCTTGAATATCCATGATGTTAATGATATGCAAAGACACAAGCTTGGGGAAGCTATGTTTGATGAAGATGATATTTTTTGTCCCCCAAGCTTTGATGAGAAAATTTACTATGATGAAAGCATGCCTCCTATCTATGATGATTATTGTGATGACACGTATGCTATAAAGAATAATAATAACCATGAAACTTGTCATCTTGATCTTAATTTTCAATCACATGATAGTTATTTTGTTAAGTTTGCTTCCACTACTATTGATGAGAATAAATTTTCTTATGTGGAGAGTAGTAAAATTTCTATGCTTGTAGATCATGAAAAGAATGCTTTAGGTGCTGGTTATATTGTTGAATTCATTCATTATGCTACTGAAAATTATTATGAGGGAGGAATATATGCTTGTAGGAATTGCAATAATGTCAAGTTTCCTCTCTATGTGCTTAAAATCTTGAAGCTATGCTTGTTTTACCTTCCTATGCAAGTAGATTATTGTTCCCATAAGTTGTTTGGTCAAAAAATCCCTATGAATAGTAATTGGGTTAGACTTAAATGTGCTATTCATATTCTTCATAATGCTCTCTTTATGTTTCAATTCTTATGTCTTATGTGAGCATCATTGAAATCATCATGCCTAGCTAGGGGCTTTAAACGATAGCGCTTGTTGGGAGGCAACCCAATTTTATTTTAGTTTCTTTCTTTTTGGTTCTGTTTAGTAATAAATAATACATATAGCTTCTGTTTAGATGTGGTTTTGTGTTTTAATTAGTGTTTGTGCCAAGTAGAACCTTTGGGAAGACTTGGGTGAAGTATTTATGATCATGCTGTAAAAAAAACAGAAACTTTAGCGGTCACGAGATTAGCTTCAACTTTTTACTGGAGAGTGCTATTTAGTTGATTCTTTTTGCATATGATTAATAGACAAATCCCTCAGGTCCACCAATTTATTTTAGAATTTTTGGAGTTCCTTAAGTTTGCATTAGTTACAGATTACTACAGACTGTTCTGTTTTTGACAGATTCTGTTTTCATTGTGTTGCTTGCTTATTTTGATGAATCTATGGCTAGTAAAATAGTTTATAAACCATAGATATGTTGGAATACAGTAGGTTTAAAACCAATACAAATAAATAATAATTTCATTACATTACCTTGAAGTGGTGTTTTCTTTTCTTTTGCTAACGGAGCTTACGAGTTTTCTGTTAAGTTTTGTGTTGTGAAGTTTTCAAGTTTTGGGTAAAGATTTGATGGACTATGGAATAAGGAGTGGGAAGAGCCTAAGCTTGGGGATGCCCAAGGCACCCCAAGGTAATATTAAAGGACAACCAAGAGCCTAAGCTTGGGGATGCCCCGGAAGGCATCCCCTCTTTCGTCTTCGTTCATCGGTAACTTTACTTGGAGCTATATTTTTATTCACCACATGATATGTGTTTTGCTTGGAGCATCATTTTATTTTCTTTATATTTGCATGCTGTTTTAATAAAATACCAAGATATGAAATTATTAAATGGGAGAGTCTTCACATAGTTGCATAATTATTCGGCTACTCATTGATTTTCACTTATATCTTTCGGAGTAGTTTGTCATTTGCTCTAGTACTTCACTTATGTCTTTTAGAGCACGGTGGTGGTTCTATTTTGAAGAAATAGATGCACTATCATGCTTCACTTATATTATTTTGGGAGTCTTAAATTGCATGGTAATTTTCTTAAATAATCCTAATATGCTAGGTATTCAAGACTAGTAATAACTTTCTTATGAGTGTGTTGAATACTAAGAGAAGTTTGATGCTCGATAATTGTTTTGAGATATGGAGGTAATGATATCAAAGTCGTGCTAGTTGAGTAGTTGTGAACTTGAGAAATGCTTGTGTTGAAGTTTGCAAGTCCCGTAACATGCACGTATGGTAAACGTTATGTAACAAATTTGGAACATGAGGTGTTCTTTGATTGTCCTCCTTATGAGTGGTGGTCGGGGACGAGCGATGGTCTTTTCCTACCAATCTATCCCCCTAGGAGCATGCGCGTAGTGCTTTGGTTTTTGATGGCTTTTAGATTTTTGCAATAAGTATGTGAGTTATTTATGACTAATCTTGAGTCCATGGATTATACGCACTCTCACCCTTCCATCATTGCTAGCCTCTTCGGTACCATGCATTGCCCTTTCTCACATTGAGAGTTGGTGCAGACTTCGCCGGTGCATCCAAACCCCGTGATAGGATATGCTCTTTCACACATAAACCTCCTTATATCTTCCTCAAAAAAGCCACCATACCTACCTATTATGGCATTTCCATAGCCATTCCAAGATATATTGCCATGTAACTTTCCACCATACAGTTCTTCATGACACATTCATCATTGTCATAATTGCTTAGCATGATCATGTAGTTGACATAGTATTTGTGGCAAAGCCACCATACATAATTCTTTCATACATGTCACTCTTGATTCATTGCATATCCCGGTACACCGTCGGAGGCATTCATATAGAGTCATACTTTGTTCTAGTATCGAGTTGTAATCATTGAGTTGTAAATAAATAGAAGTGTGATGATCATCATTTTCTAGAGCATTATCCCAAGTGAGGAATAAAAAAAAGGATAAAGGCCATAAAAAAAGATAAGGCCCAAAAAAAGAGAAAGGCCATAAAAAAGATAAGGCCCAAAAAATGAGAGAAAAAGAGAGAAGGGACAATGCTACTATCCTTTTTCCACACTTGTGCTTCAAAGTAGCACCAAAATCTTCATGATAGAGAGTATCTTGTTTTATCACTTACATATACTAGTGGGAATTTTTCATTATAGAACTTGGCTTGTATATTCCAACAATGGGCCTCCTCAAGTGCCCTAGGTCTTCGTGAGCAAGCAAGTTGGATGCCCACCCACTTAGTTTCTTTCGTTGAGCTTTCATACATTTATAGCTCTAGTGCATCCGTTGCATGGCAATCCCTACTCCTTGCATTAACATCAATCGATGGGCATCTCCATAGCCCATTGATTATCCTCGTTGATGTGAGATCCTCTACTTTTTTGTCTTCTCCACATAACCCCCATCATCATATTATATTCCACCCATAGTGCTATATCCATGGCTCGCGCTCATATATTACATGAAAGTTTATAGGTTTGAGATTACTAAAGTATGAAACAATTGCTTGGCTTGTCATCGGGGTTGTGCATGATGAGAGCATTCTTGTGTGACGAAAATGGAGCATGACTAAACTATATGATTTTGTAGGGATGAACTGTCTTTGGCCATGTAATTTTGAGAGGACATAATTGCTTAGTTAGCATACTTGAAGTATTATTATTTTTAGTATGTCAATATGAAATTTTGTCTTGAATCTTTCGGATCTGAATATTCATGCCACAATTAAGAAGAATTACATTGAAATTATGCCAAGTAGCATTCCACATCAAAACTTATCTTTTTTATCATTTACCTACTCGAGGACGAGCAGGAATTAAGCTTGGGGATGCTGATACGTCTCCAACGTATCTATAATTTTTGATTGCTCCATGCTATATTATCTACTATTTTGGGCAATATTGGGCTTTATTATTCACTTTTATATTATTTTTGGGACTAACCTATTAACCGGAGGCCCAGCCCAGAATTGTTGTTTTTGCCTATTTCAGTGTTTCGAAGAAAAGGAATATCAAACGGACTCCAATTGACCTGAAACTCCACGGAACTTTTTTTGGGACCAGAAGAAGCCCACGGAGTACCGGAAGCTCACCAGGGGAGTCCCGGGCTGCCCACGAGGGTGGGGGCGGGCCCACACCCCTAGGGCGCGCCCCCCTGCCTCGTGGACAGCCCGGAGGTCCACCGACATACTTCTTTCACCCATATATACCCACGTACCCTAAAACTTCCAAAGACGAGAATAGATCGGGAGTTCCGCCACCGCAAGCCTCTGTAGCCACAAAAAACCAATCGGACCTGTTCCAAGCACCGCCAGAAGGGGAATCCTCACCGGTGGCCATCTTCATCATCCCGGCGCTCTCCATGACGAGGAGGGAGTAGTTCACCCTCGGGGCTGAGGGTATGTACCAGTAGCTATGTGTTTGATCTCTCTCTCTTTCGTGTTCTTGATTTGGCACGATCTTGATGTATCGCGAGCTTTGCTATTATAGTTGGATCTTATGTTTCTTATCCCCATCTACTCTCTTGTAATGGATTGAGTTTTCCCTTTGAAGTAATCTTATCGGACTGAGTCTTTAATGATTTGAGAACACTTGATGTATGTCTTGCCATGCGTATCTGTGGTGACAATGGGATATCACGTGATTCACTTGATGTATGTTTTGGTGATCAACTTGCGGGTTCCGCCCATGAACCTATGCATAGGGGTTGGCACACGTTTTCGTCTTGATTCTTCGGTAGAAACTTTGGGGCACTCTTTGAGGTTCTATGTGTTGGTTGAATAGATGAATCTGAGATTATGTGATGCATATCGTATAATCATGGCCCCTATAATCATAACCACGGATACTTGAGGTGACATTGGAGTATCTAGGTGACATTAGGGTTTTGGTTGATTTGTGTCTTATGGTGTTATTCTAGTACGAACTGTAGGGCTGTATATGGCACTTATAGGAATAGCCCAACGGATTGATTGGAAAGAATAACTTTGAGGTGGTTTCGTACCCTACCATAATATCTTCATTTGTTCTCCGCTATTAGTGACTTTGGAGTGACTCTTTGTTGCATGTTGAGGGATACTTATACGAATTATGTTATTATTGTTGAGAGAATTTGCACTAGTGAAAGTATGAACCCTAGGCCTTGTTTCCTATCATTGCAATACCGTTTACACTCACTTTTATCATTAGTTACCTTGCTGTTTTTATATTTTCAGATTACAAAAACCTATATCTACCATCCATATTGCACTTGTATCACCATCTCTTCGCCGAACTAGTGCACCTATACAATTTACCATTGTATTGGGTGTGTTGGGGACACAAGAGACTCTTTGTTATTTGGTTGCAGGGTTGCTTGAGAGAGACCATCTTCATCCTCGCCTCCCACGGATTGATAAACCTTAGGTCATCCACTTGAGGGAAATTTGCTACTGTCCTACAAACCTCTGCACTTGGAGGCCCAGCAACGTCTACAAGAAGAAGGTTGCGTAGTAGACATCAGAGGTCTTGCGTCGTCCGCCTCGCGAGGCTTGGCCCCTCGCGAGGGTCTTGTATGCCTTGTTGATGAAGATGGGCCAGACAGGCCTGCTCGCATAGCCACGCCATGGGCCGCAGGCAGGCAAGTCTAGGGACCCCTGTTCCCAGAACACCGACAGTAGCCCCCGTGCCGAAGGTGCGCTCGGGCTTGGCTTCGTGGCGAAGCCAAGGGCCAAGCGCGTAGCACCGTGGGCCCCAAAAGCATGCGGTCTCAGTTGACGCATGGCGGTTGATTGGACGTGGGCGTCTCCACTTCCCCATGCTGCCTCGGCAACTACACGATTTGACAAGTCTCTGCGGCATGCAAGGAAAAACATCATTACCTGTGATCGTGGGAGGCGTCGGTCGGCCTTCTTACGCTATAAATGGGGAGGGGCGGAGCCCCCGTCGCCCATCCCTTCCTAGTTAACTCGCTCCTTCCTCCTTGCTCCACCGCTAGCAGTAATGGCGCTGTCGAAGAGGTTCTCCGCCGCGGAGAAGGGCAAAGCCCCTCGGGAGGGACCCGGCTCCCCGGCGCCCAAGCGAGGACGTGGCTGTCCCCGCAAGCATGTCGCGACCCCCGCCGTGGCCCCCGGCTCTTGGGGTGGCGCCGCAGTGCGTGGCAGGGGTCGCTCCAGTCACGGCAGACGTGCCGTGGTTGCACGACCTCCCCGGCCGTGGTTCCATGCGTCAGAGGTGCTGTCGGAGTTCGTTGTCTGGTCGGAGGATCCGGCCGGCAGCTGGCTCCAGCTTCCCCGCTTCTTTGCAACGAGCTGCTGGCCTCCGGTCCAGGCGGGCTCTGGCTGCAGGCAGACGGCTGCTGCAGCCGGGCTTCTTGGGTCACGGTCAAGGTCTCCATCACGGGCAACATAGCTCTGGCCCGCAGTTGGTAGACGTTCGCCCCCGCACGCGGCCTGGGCAGGCGGTGCACCCTCCACTTCAAGTTCGACGGCGACGCGACCCTCTTCATGAGGGTGTTCGGGGAAGACGGTCGCCGCGTCGGATGCTGCCCCGAGGTGAATGACGGCGTGGAGGTGCTCGGCCTTGGCGATGGTCGGGATGAGGACGAGGACGAGCCCGCCGGCCGCGCCTCGTCTGGCTATGGTGGCTCCTCCCTAGGCGACAGTTCCAGCAGCGGCGGCCTTGATCAGCCGCCGCGCCTGCTTCGAAGGTGGTAGCGGGTCGTCTCGTCGCCACGCATCGTGGAGCGCGAGGAGGGGTCCGACTAGACCCGAGACGTCGTCAAGGCCCTTCCCCCGTCGACTGCTGTAGAGGCGATCGCCGCTTTTGTTATGTTCCCCTTTTTCTTCCTGCATCGAAACGAAACCAGCATGGGCCCGGAGGGGCGTGTATCGAACCATAACTTATTAATCATTATGCTACGCTTGTTGTTTCAGTGTTGTGTGGCTATATTGTGCAAAGATAACTTAGCTTGGTGCATTCGGGCCGCTCTCCTCCTTACGAGGGTTTATTTCCTCGTGTCCATCTTGACCTTGTGGTCTGCGATTGCTCAGGAACTGCAAAAAAATTGTTAGGGAGTTTGCCAGGAGATTTGTCGTTCACCCAAGCCTTGACCCAATGCTTTGTATCGCGGTACCCATGGGGCACGGATTAGGAGAGATGCGCCAGCTTTCAGCCTCGAACGAGGGTGGCTCGCGAGAACGAGAAGGCAGAGAGAAGAAAAATGCTCGCGAGGGCGCCTGCCTAGCCCCCCTCGCGAGGTATGCGAGAGAGAAAACACAAGCGAACCAGAGAAGGAAAATGCGGTAAGAGGCAAGGGAATCGAATCAGCAAGGAACACCAAAGGCAAACTTTGATTTAAGGAAAAACAAGCCAACTACGGAAAGCAAATGAAAAGCCGCATCCGGCACCTAATCTAGTCTTCAAGTCTTCTCACCAGCGTGGAGCTAAGTGCTGCCACTAGGCGTGGGAGGGAGCCCCAGGGCCTGAGGCCGGCGCTCCTGAGACTCCGGGGCATGTACAACCCCACTCATTATTACGTCAGAGTGTCACGGGCGGCGATTCTTCACAGGCACCGGGCCTTCTTCACAGGCTCTAGGCGTTTCTTCACAGGCTCTGGGCCTTGCTTCATGGGTAGAACTTCCGGAGGTGCTGGATGTTCCAGGCGTTATGGATAGGTATCCCGTCCTGCGTCTCCAGGCATGCGGCGCCAGGCCTGGAGACATGGGTGAAAGCTTGTGCAGCCCTTCCCTGGAGAGGACCCGCCTCAGGACGAGGTCACCCACCTCGAGTGTCCTGGAGCGGACACTGCGGCAGTGGTATCGCCGCAGCGCCTGCTGGTACCATGCCGCCCTTAGTGTAGCTTCGCAACGATGCTCCTCCCCCAACACGAGGTCCATCCCCCGCGTGGCGTCCTGCTGCGTTTCATCGAACGCCAGGACCCGTGCGGAGCGATGCTTAACCTCGTGAGGAAGGACTGCTTCAGCTTCGTAGACGAGGAAGAATGGGGTCTCGCCCGTTGGTTTGGTGGCGGTGGTGCAGATAGACCACAGCACGGACTGGAGCTTGTCGTGCCAGCCCTTGCCGCAGGCCTCGAGCTTCTTCTTGAAGGTTCTGGTCTTGAGGCCCCTCAGGACCTCCGCGTTGGCGTGTTCGGCCTGACCATTGCTCCTGGGGTGCGCCACCGAAGCGTAGCAGATCTGCGTTCTAAGGTTAGCACAGTAGGTTTTGAAGAGGTTACTAGTGAACTGTGAGCCGTTATCTGTGATGATACGGTTGGGGATCCCGAAGCGGCTCACGAGGCCCTTGATGAACTTGACAGCAGAGCCAGCTGGGATGGTACAGATGGCTTCCACTTCCGCCCACTTGGTGAACTTGTCAATGGCGGCGTAGAGGTAGCGGTAGCCCCCAGGCGCTCAAGGGAACAGGACCAAGATGTCCAGCCCCCAGACCACGAATGGCCATGTGAGCGGAATGGTCTAGAGGCCCTGAGCCGGCTGATGAATCTGCTTGGCGTGGAACTGGCAGGCTTCACAGGACCTCACCAGCTCAGCTGCGTAGTTGAGCTCAGTGGGCCATTCAAACCCACTACGGAATACTTAAACCGACGAGGGTCCGTGATGATGAATGGTGCCCGTGGTCCCCACCATGTATGTTAGTTAGCAGCTCCTTCCCCTGGTCCATGGAAATGCAGCGCATGGAGACGTTGTTTAGCCGTTTCCTGTACAACTCGCCATCCTGGATGCAGTACGCCGTGGCTGGCCGAACCACACGCTCTGCATCCTCCTCCTTCTCCGACAGCGCCCCTTGCATCAGATATTCCTTGAATTCCTTAGTCCAGCATCCCTCCTAAGGTTCGAGCGCTAAGAGCAAGCGAGCTCCTGAGGTCGGGCCACAGGCCGAGGCTCCTGTGGCAGGAGGCTGTGGGAGTTCCTCCCGAGGCTGAGCTGTGCTTGAAAGTGGTGGTGTCTCCAATCGCTTGAAGAGCCGTTCCTCAAAGATGTCGGGTGAGGGAGTCCCGGATTAGGGGGTGTCTGGATAGCCGGACTATGACCTTTGGCCGGACTCCTGGACTATGAAGATACAAGATTGAAGACTTCGTCCCGTGTCCGGATGGGACTTTCCTTGGCATGGAAGGCAAGCTTGGCGATACGGATATGTAGATCTCCTACCATTGTAACCGATTCTGTGTAACCCTAACCCTCTTCGGTGCCTATATAAACCGGAGGGTTTTAGTCCATAGGACGAACAACAATCATACCATAGGCTAGCTTCTAGGGTTTAGCCTCTCTGATCTCGTGGTAGATCTACTCTTGTACTACCCATATCATCAATATTAATCAAGCAGGAGTAGGGTTTTACCTCCATCGAGAGGGCCCAACCTGGGTAAAAACATCGTGTCCCTTGTCTCCTGTTACCATCGCCTAGACGCACAGATTCGGGACCCCCTACCGAGATCCGCGGTTTTGACACCGACATTGGTGCTTTCATTGAGAGTTCCTGCGTATGTCGTCATCTTTAGGCCCGATGGCTCCTCCGATCGTCAACAACGATGCGCTCGGTGATACTTTTCTCCCGGACAGATCTTCGTATTCGCGGCTTTGCATGCGGGCCAATTCGCAGCCATCTGGAGCAGATTGAAAGCTACGCCCACACCACCAGTCAGATTTGGAAGTTTGAACTACGGCCGGCGTCGCGGAGACTTGATCTTGACGGGTTCGAGCCCTTGCCAAGTCGCGCCGCCCATCACGAGGGGCATGATCTAGCTCTGCCGCGAATAGTGTCTGGAGGCCGCACGCGTCGCTCCGACCTTTAGCTTCGGAGCCGATCTGCGCCGATCGAGGACGGGTGGCTGGACACCGCCTCGGGGCTGCGATCTCTCTGGCGATTGAGTCGTACACCTACCCCATCCTTTGCGGCTTCGTGACTCAAGGTGCGGACTCCTCTCCGGACTCCGAGCCTTCAGCGCGCCAATCGAATCCGATTGGGCGCCGATCATGGAATTCACTTTGTCGCGGACATCTTTCAAAGCACTCACCCTTTGGCGACATCCTGAATTCACTAAAGTCTCTCTCTTTATCGAGAGCCCTGGCGGATTATGGTCGGGAAGGTTGGGATGCGGACGACGAAGAAATTCAAAAGCCCACCCACCACCCACTTCGTAGCCACTGTCGATGATTTAACCGACATGCTCGACTTCGACTCCGAAGACATCGACGGTATGGACGACGATGCAGGAGACGACCAAGAACCAGCGCCCACAGGGCACTGGAAGTCCACCTCATCATATGGCATATACATGGTGGACATCCCAAAAGATGGGAATGGCGATGGAACAGCGGAGGATGACCCCTCCAAGAAACAGCCTAAGCGTCGGCGTCAGCGGCGCCGCTCTAATTCCCGCCACAGCAAAAACAGTGATTCCGGCACGGAAGACAACCACCTCCAGCAGGATTCAGCGCAGGAGGATGGAGAAGCCAGCCCTCATGAGAGAGCGGCATAAAGAGAGGTAGAGGACGATAATTACATGCCTCCCTCCGAAGATGAGGCAAGCCTCGACGACGACGAATTCGTCGTGCCCGAGGATCCCGTCGAACAAGAGCGTTTCAAATGCAGGCTTATGGCCACGGCAAGCAGCCTCAAGAAAAAGCAGCAACAGCTTAGAGCTGACCAAGACTTGCTAGCTGACAGATGGATCAAGTCCTTGCGGCGAAGAGTATGAACTCGGCGCCCTCCAAGAGCTACCTAAAACGCAGGCTGCTACCCGATTAGAGGAGGAAGCACCCAAACCTACATCACCAGCGCATGAACGGCTGACCGCCACCTCGTGGCGCGACGAGAGGCCTCTTGGCCCTCAACTCAAGCCGCACCCGCGCCGCTCAAAAAATACCAAGGCGGCGGGAAATCGCCGGACCTGCGAGATATATTGGAGGACAAAGCAAGGCAAACAAGATCGATCTACGGATCGCGTGGGCGCCCCACGACACGTGATGATAACCGTCACGCCGGATATGGCAACTCCGGCGGGGCGAACCAATGAACAAAGCTCATTTGAGCTGCGTCGTGATATAGCCCAACTGAGGCGCCAAGACACCCACTATGCTTCACAGATGAAGTGATGGATCATCAAATCCCTGAGGGTTTCAAACCCGTAAACATTGAATCATACGATGGCATAATAGATCCTGCGGTTTGGATCGAGGACTATCTCCTTCACATCCACATGGCCTGCGGTGATGATCTACACGCCATCAAATACCTCCCACTCAAGCTTAAAGGACCAGCCCGGCATTGGCTTAACAGCTTGCCAGCAGAGTCAATTGGTTGTTGAGAAGAACTGGAAGCCGCATTCCTTGACAATTTCCAGGGCACATATGTGCGACCACCAGACGCCGATGACCTAAGCTACATAATTCAGCAGCCAGAGGAATCGGCCAGACAATTCTGGACACGGTTCCTAACCAAGAAAAATCAAATCGTCGACCGTCCGGATGCAGAGGCCCTTGCAGCCTTCAAACACAACATCCGCGACCAGTGGCTTGCCCGGCACCTAGGACAGGAAAAGCCGAAATCCATGGCAGCCCTCACAACACTCATGACCCGGTTTTGCGCGGGAGAGGACAGCTAGCTAGCTCGTAGTAACAACATGACCAAGAGCCCTGGTAATTTAGATACCAAGGACAGCAATGGTAGGTCGCGTCGAAACAAGCACAAGCGCCGCATTAACGGCGATAATGCCGAGGATACGGCGGTCAATGCCGGATTCGAGGCTCTAAACCCGTCGTGGAAAAGCCATTTAAAAGAAATACTCCGAACCATCCAATTTGGACCGAATACTCGATCGCTCGTGCCAGATACATGGCACCCCCGAAAAACCAGCCAACCACACCAACAGGGATTGTTGGGTGTTCAAGCAAGCAGGCAAGTTAAATGCCGAAAACAATGACAAGGGGCTGCATAGCAATGACGAGGAGGAGCCCGGCCGCCGAACAATAGAGGACGAAGGGATTCCCCCCACAAGTGCGGATGGTGAACATGATATACGCAACCCACATACCCAAAAGGGAGCGGAAGCGTGCACTAAGGGACGTATATGCGATGGAGCCAGTCGCCCCAAAGTTCAACCCGTGGTCTTCCTGCCCGATCACTTTTGATCGAAGGGACCACCCCACTAGCATCCGCCATGGCGGATTCGCCGCATTGGTTCTAGACCCAATCATTGACGGATTTCACCTCACTAGAGTCCTAATGGACGGCGGCAGCAGCCTGAACCTGCTTTATCAGGATACAGTGTGCAAAATGGGCATAGACCCATCAAGGATTAAACCCATGAAGACGACCTTTAAATCGTCATACCGGTGTAGAGGCCAACTATACAGCTCGCCACACTTGAAGTGGTCTTGGATCCCGGATAACTTCCGGTGAGGAGTTAATCTTGACATAGTCCCATTCCGCAGCGGCTATCACGCACTGCTCGGACGAACCGCATTTGCAAAGTTCAATGCGGTGCCGCACCACGCAAACACCGAACGCTCTCTCCGGATAGAGGAGCATACGGCGGCCCTCGCGGCGGAAGTACAAAGCAGCCTCTTAAGGCAATTCTCGAGTCCGGCTATTAAACGTCCGGACACCGTCAAGCGCGCCCGGAGTAACCTACAACAAGACCGCCTGGCACGTTCTGAGCACGTATAGAAATGCGGCCCAAACCCCACCCTCGCGAAATTGCGAACCAGACTACTGCTGTACATAATTACGCTCTGGAAATACCATGGGCATAGGGGAGGGCACGACCACGGCATGCCCGAATGCGGCTCAACCGCACTGTGGGCTCCCAATTGTGTCATTCTTTTCTTTTCTTCTTGTTTTTACTTTCAGGACTCCGTTCTCACGAAGCCCCGTCCGCAAGAGAATCGCCAACACACGATGCAACAGCCGGGGAAGCGAAGCCTCGTCGAGTGTCCAGTGGTCTCTATTACGAGTAGTATACCTATTTTACATACCATCCGCAGCTTACCCTCGGAGGGGGACATGTTAAAAGTCCGTCCCCTTGCTTATCGCACTATTTGTATCGTTCGCTCTTATCGCAGCCCCTTTGAATAAACAATACATAGCTTCGCCTATTATTGAATTCCCTTTATCTATCTATATATATATATATATATATATATATATATATATATATATATATATATATATATATATATATATATATATATATATATATATATATATATATATATATATATCGATTATGACATTGTGCAACCGTACACTTTAGTACGGGCAATACACTAGGGGCTTAAGTACCCCACAATATGGTGTGATAAGTCCGAACACTTTCACAAGTGCGGCACCCCAAACTTATAGCATTATATGCATCAGCTCCGAATCATGTCTTGGGTCAATAGTTGGGTTTGCCCGGCTCCCATGTTTTGGTACCTTATGTTCCATTATATCAGCTAAGGTAGCGCTGGGAGAACCACTGTGATTGTGCCTCGGTTGAGCTGGGTTAAGCACCTCAGTGGAGAAAGCTAAAACTGACCGTCATGATAGGCCGAGAGCCGGTCGCTGTTCGAGAGGTTTTGAGTCCCTAAAGACTTATGCCGCTTAGAGCGAGGAGTCGGCATTGTCCGCCTAGGCGTGATAGCGCCCGAACTCGGTCTTCCGAATACCAAGGGCTTCACGAAATTTAAAATTATAGAATTCTATGGCTAAGTGAGAGTGTTCAAGCATTATAGTCCGGTTGCCTTGTTAGTTGCGCTGAGCGCCTCCTCGAAGGACCCAAGAATGGGAACAAGAGCGCAAGTTTATCCCAACACCCCAAAGACTGTGGCATGGGGGCTGAAGCCGACGACTCGCCATCTCTCAAATTTAATACACGGCCACACGAAGGTAATATTTTAAATTCAAAAGTGTTGCTTAGCGATATGAACAAGTTTTCAGCGTGCAGGATAACAAATGCGAGTCTACTCAAAATTACATCTTTGGAGCATTCACCGCTATAAGGTCGGCACCCTCCAGACGCCCTCATAATACATTTCAGGCTTGCGATGCTCCTTGCCCGGTGGTGGTCCGTCCGTCACAAGCTTCTCAGCGTCCATCTTGCCCAAAGCACCTTAGCACGGGCAAGGGCCCTGAGGAACCTTCGATGCAGACGGAGCGCTTGACGACTTCAACCCATGGACAAAGGCCCACCACCGCCTCACCAGCCCAAGTAGCTCCCAAGCATGGCTTCCTTAGGCCACAGCCGAACTATGAGGCCCTTCATGGTCTGTTCGCCACCTTATGGAGCTCGACCAGCTGCTTCAACTGGTCGCTTAAGGGCACTGGTGTCCGGCCTCAAAGATATTGAGACCAGAACACCTTCTCCGTCGAGCTTCCCTCCTCGGCTCGGTAGAATGCGGCAAGATCGGACACATCATGGGCAGATCTGCGAATGCTCCCGGAGAGCTCCAGATTCGGGTAAGTAGCAGATAATTCACTTTCACATGCTGGCTTTGCATAAAGAATGCCTTACCGCCGCTATCTTCTTCATCGCCTCAATTTCTGGAGGGCTTTTTGGGCTTCGCCTTAGCGGCTTTGGCGCTCTCAAGGGCCGAGGCGAGCTCGGACTCTCGAGTCCTTGAGTCATGCTCCAAACTCTCGTGTTTTTCCATGAGAGCCTAGAGCTCTTGCCGCACCTCCGCCACCCGCGCCTCCTGCTTCTCTCGCTCGGTGCGCTCCGCGGCCGCATTGCTTTCGGCCTCGAACACCGCTTCCTTCAAGGTCGCCACCTCGTTCGTGGCCCCTGCAATATTCAAGTCGTCAGGCTTGCGATGCTCCTTGCCTGGTGGTGGTCCGTCCGTCACAAGCTTCTCAGCGTCCATCTTGCCCCAGTGCACCTTAGCACGGGCAAGGGCCCTACGGGAACCTTCGATGCAGACGGAGCGCTTGACGACTTCAACCCATGGACAAAGGCCCACCACCGCCTCACCAGCCCAAGTAGCTCCCAAGCATGGCTTCCTTAGGCCACAGCCGAACTATGAGGCCCTTCATGGTCTGTTCGCCACCTTATGGAGCTCGACCAGCTGCTTCAACTGGTCGCTATGGGCACTGGTGTCCGCCTCAAAGATATCGAGACCGAACACCTTCTCCGTCGAGCTTCCCTCCTCGGCTCGGTAGAATGCGGCAGCATCGGACACACTGCGGGGCAGATCTGCGAATGCTCCTGGAGAGCTCCAGATTCGGGTAAGTAGCAGATAATTCACTTTCACATGCTGGCTTTGCATAAAGAATGCCTTACCCGCCGCTATCTTCTTCATCGCCTCAATTTCCTGGAGGGCTTTTTGGGCTTCGGCCTTAGCGGCTTTGGCGCTCTCAAGGGCCGAGGCGAGCTCGGACTCTCGAGTCCTTGAGTCATGCTCCAAACTCTCGTGTTTTTCCATGAGAGCCTAGAGCTCTTGCCGCACCTCCGCCACCCGCGCCTCCTGCTTCTCTCGCTCGGTGCGCTCCGCGGCCGCATTGCTTTCGGCCTCGAACACCGCTTCCTTCAAGGTCGCCACCTCGTTCGTGGCCCCTGCAATATTCACGTTATTCCTGTCATTTTTTGCAACCACATCTTTTAAATACTCCCATAAGGTATTACTTACCTTCCTTGTCCTCGAGCTGCTTTTTGGCAAGGCCGAGCTCGTTCTCGGACCGCTCGAGGCTCTACTTCAATGCATCAACCTCCGCAGTCAGTGCGGCAGAGGTCAGCAGCGCAACCTGCATTCCCGTATTGACATACTTATGTTAGACTCCTGCATATATCTTTTAGATCCTTAGTTCGACTTTTTCTTTCCGAACACCAAACTGAGCATCCGGGTCTACTGTCTATGCGGTAATATTTTTACATATCTTAAATACATACCTCAAAGGCTGTTAGAAGGCTGGCACAGGCTTCAGTCAGCCCACTCTTGGCGGACTGATCTTTCTGGATCACCACACTCATAACAGTGCGGTGCTCCTCGTCGATGGAAGCGCCGTTAAGCGCCTCCATCAAATTATACGGTGCCTCCGGTTGGACGGAGGTCACCGGCGTCGCAGTCTTGCCCTTCTTACGAAGGGGTCGCCTGCCGGACTCCGGAACCACTGAAGGTTCCGGTACGGAGTCCGGCACAAGGCCAGACTTAAAGCCCTTCGGGGTTTTATCACCTTTGCGCCCGGAGTCCGGGAGGTCGCCTTGCGGCGCCTCCAGGGCCACCTCCTCCTGGCTGGGCCCCTTTTGGGACTCCGCCTCGGCGTCATCCGCGGCGGGAGGAGACGAGGCGCTCAGAAGTGAGGTGCTATTCACATCGGATGAATCCAGGGAGCCGCTTGACTAAGCGTCGAGCCCGTCCTTGGGCGGGCTGCATGGTTATATTCGGCGTTAGAAGATGCTATGCGACAAATGGAACGCCATGAGTTATTCTGGTGTCCGGACACTTACGATTTCGCCAGGGGCTTGGTCCTTGGTGGCCACTCCTCTTCGCCGCGTCGTCGGCTTGGTGGTGTAGTCCGGAGGAAGGGTCCTTCCTTCTTGATTCCTCCGCCTCCCGGTTAGGGCGGCCTTCCTTTTCTTCTCTCCCCGGGAGAGGCCTCTTTCCTCCTTCTCGTCTTCGCGGGAGGAGTCCGCCTCGGAGTCATCGGACGATGAGTCCGACAACACCTGGCGCCGGGAACTCCTTCGAGTTCCCGTGGCCTTCTTCTCCGGCACCACGTAAGGTGCCGGAACCAGCAGCCCCGTCAATCGGACATCCGTTGGGTCTTCTGGCAAGGGAGCCGGACAGTCAACCTGTCCGGACGTCTTCTGCCAGTCCTGTCAAAGGTGAGGGAGTTTTAGATCCCGCATAGAGTCAAACTATGAAAAAGAGTCTCAGAAGGGTAAAATAGCTTACCTCGCTGGCTTGATGTCATGAGCTGAATCCGCGATCTTCATGGCGGATGCGGGGCCTCGGCGCCTTGAACAAGACCTTCCGCATCTTCGTGCGTAGTGTCAAGAGCCGCTCAAGGTTCGTGTTGTGCTGGATCAAACTCCCACAAGTTGAAGGCCCGTTGTTGGCATGGGAGGATCCGGCGGATGAGCATAACCTGGACTACGTTGACAAGCTTGAGCTTCTTGTCCACCAGGTTTCGGACGCAGGTTTGGAGTCCGATCAGCTCTTCCGAATTACCCCACGTCAGGCCCGTCTCTTTCCATGAGGTGAGCCGTGTAGGGAAGCCAGATCAGAATTCGGGGGCCGCTGCCCATTTAGAGTCGCGTGGCTCGGTGATGTAGAACCACCCCGATTGCCACCCCTTTATGGTCTCCACGAAGGAGCCCTCGAGCCATAGGACATTGGCCATCTTGCCCACCATGGCACCTCCGCACTCCACTTGGCGGCCGCCCACTACCTTCGGCTTGACATTGAAGGTCTTCACCCATAAGCCGAAGTGGGGCTGGATGCAGAGGAAGGCCTCGCACACGACGATGAACGCCAAGATGTTGAGGATGAAATTCGGGGCCAGATCGTGGAAATCTAGGCCGTAGTAGAACATGAGCCCTAGACAAATGGGTGAAGTGGAAAACCTAGTCCGTGGAGGAAGTGGGGGAGGAACACCACCCTCTCATGGGGCCTGGGGGTGGGGATGAGCTTCCCCTTGTCGGGGAGCCGATGCGCGATGTCGTCGGACAAGTATTCGGCCTTTCGCAGCTTTTTGATGTGCCCCTCCGTGACGGAGGAGGCCATCCACTTGCATCCCGCTCCGGACATAGTTGGAGAAGGTTGAGGTGGGATGTGCGGACTTGGGCGTTGGAGCTCGAGTGCGCGGAAATGGATAAGCAAAGGAGGAAGAAGGCGTGTGTGAAAAAGTGGATCATTATCCCCTTATATGGACGGACAAAGCTATGCGTCCCCACCGGCGTGATAAAACTTGCTTATCTCCCAAGCGCCGTAATCAATGGCGTGGTTGGGTTACCCACGCCTGTATTGATGAGAATCCCGGAATAAGGGGACACGATCTCTGCTTTGACAAGACGTGCCAAGGAAACCGCCTCGCTAGACGCTACCGAGGTGGGACAAGAAAACGATTCGAATAAAGGCTTGGCCGTGGTGTGATGTCACGCTGCGGAATACGTCAGCAGATTGAGTTTGTGTAAATAGTATTCTCTCTATGGTGGTATGTGGAACTTATTTTGCAGAGCCGGACACTATCCTTGTGTTCAAAATCTTCTATGAAGAATTCGGAGGAGGAACCCGCCTTGCAATGCCGAAGACAATATGCATGCCGGACTCGTCGTTATTGAAGCTTGGTTCAGGGGCTACTGAGGGAGTCCCGGATTAGGGGGTGTCCGGATAGCCGGACTATGACCTTTGGGCGGACTCCTGGACTACGAAGATACAAGATTGAAGACTTCGTCTCGTGTCCAGATGGGACTTTCCTTGGCGTGGAAGGCAAGCTTGGCGATACGGATATGTAGATCTCCTACCATTGTAACCGACTCTGTGTAACCCTAACCCTCTTCGGTGCCTATATAAACCGGAGGGTTTTAGTCCATAGGACGAACAACAATCATACCATAGGCTAGCTTCTAGGGTTTAGCCTCTCTGATCTCGTGGTATACTCTTGTACTACCCATATCATCAATATTAATCAAGCAGGAGTAGGGTTTTACCTCCATCGAAAGGGCCCGAACCTGGGTAAAAACATCGTGTCCCTTGTCTCCTGTTACCATCCGCCTAGACGCACAGTTCGGAACCCCCTACCCGAGATCCGCCGGTTTTGACACCGACATCAGGCTCTTGTGGCTGCTGCTTGGATGCTCTCCTGGCGATGTGGTCGGCTTCCTTGTTGGTGCCCCGGGGCACGTGCTGCAGCTCCAGGCCCAAGAACTGCTTCTCCATCTTGCACACCTCCGCGAGGTATGTGATACGTCTCCAACGTATCTATAATTTTTGATTGCTCCATGCTACTTTATCTACTGTTTTGGGCAATATTGGGCTTTATTATCCACTTTTATATTATTTTTGGGACTAACCTATTAACCGGAGGCCCAGCCCAGATTTGTTGTTTTATGCCTATTTCAGTATTTCGAGGAAAAGGAATATCAAACGGAGTCAAAACGGAACGAAATCAACTGGAGAAGTTATTTTCGGAAGGAAATCCACCCGATGGACGTGGAGTGCACGTCGGGAAAGAAGGGAGGTGCTCACGAGGGTGGGGGCACGCCCACCCCCCGGGGGGCGCCCCCCTGCCTCGTGGCCCCCCCTTCGGTCCACCGACGTACTTCCTGCACCCATATATACTCACGTACCCTAAAAGTTCAAAAACAAAGATTAGATCGGGAGTTCCGCTGCCGCAAAACCTCCAGAGCCACCAAAAACCAATCGGGACCCTGTTCCGGCACCCTTCCGGAGGGGGGAACCCTCACCTGTGGCCATCTTCATCATTCCGGCGCTCTCCATGACGAGGAGGGAGTAGTTCACCCTCGGGGCTGAGGGTATGTACCCGTAACTATGTGTTTGATCTCTCTCTCTCTTGTGTTCTTGATTTGGCACGATCTTGATGTATCGTGAGCTTTGCTATTATAGTTGGATCTTATGTTTCTTCTCCCCCTCCACTCTCTTGTAATGAATTGAGTTTTCCCCTTGAAGTAATCTTATCGGATTGAGTCTTTAAAGATTTGAGGACACTTGATGTATGTCTTGCCGTGCGTATCTGTGGTGACAATGGCATATCACGTGATTCACTTGATGTATGTTTTGGTGATCAACTTGCGGGTTCCGCCCATGAACCTATGCATAGGGGTTGGCACACGTTTTCGTCATGATTCTCCGGTAGGAACTTTGGGGCACTCTTTGAGGTTCTTTGTGTTGGTTTGAATAGATGAATTGAGATTGTGTGATGCATATCGTATAATCATGCCCACGGATACTTGAGGTGACATTGGAGTATCTAGGTGACATTAGGGTTTTCGTTGATTTGTGTCTTAAGGTGTTATTCTAGTACGAACTCTAGGGCTGTTTGTGACACTTATAGGAATAGCCCAACGGATTGATTGGAAAGAATAACTTTGAGGTGGTTTCGTACCCTACCATAATCTCTTCGTTTGTTCTCCGCTATTAGTGACTTTGGAGTGACTCTTTGTTGCATGTTGAGGGATAGTTATGTGATCCAATTATATTATTATTGTTGAGAGAACTTGCACTAGTGAAAGTATGAACCCTAGGCCTTGTTTCCTAGCATTACAATACCATTTACGCTCACTTTTATCATTAGTTACCTTGCTGTTCTTATATTTTCAGATTACAAAAACCTACATCTACCATCCATATTGCACTTGTATCACCATCTCTTCGCCGAACTAGTGCACCTATACAATTTACCGTTGTATTGGGTGTGTTGGGGACACAAGAGACTCTTTGTTATTTGGTTGCAGGGTTGTTTGAGAGAGACCATCTTCATCCTACGCCTCCCACGGATTGATAAACCTTAGGTCATCCACTTGAGGGAAATTTGCTACTGTCCTACAAACCTCTGCACTTGGAGGCCCAACAACGTCTACAAGAAGAAGGTTGCGTAGTAGACATCAGTATGCCTCCATATGCTCGTCCTTCGGCTCGTATACTTTGTTGGAGAAGTTGACAAGGAGCTGCGAGTCGCCCCTAACGGTAAGGCGCTTCACCCCCAGAGCTGCCGCGTCCTTCAGGCCAGCTATGAGGCCTTCGTATTCCGCAATGTTGTTGGAGACCTTCTCGCTATGCTGAAAGCAGAGCTGCACGGCGTAGTAGAGCTTATCCTGAGTGGGCGAGATGAGCACTGCTCCAGCCCCTGCGCCTTGGTGCGCGAAGGCGCCATCGAAGTACATGACCCAACCGTCTGGTGCTTCACTTCCTAGCGAGGTGGACCGGTCTTCGCCTATTTCAAGCGTCGGGACGTCCGTCCATTCCGCCACAAAATCAGCGAGCACGGCTCCCTTGATGACCCTCATAGTGCTAAACTCTAACTGGAATGCTTGCAACTCGATGTTCCACTCGGCGACCCTTCCAGCAGAATTGGGGCTCCTGAGCACCCTCTCCAACGGGTAGGCTGAGACGACCTTGATGGGGTGCCCCAGGAAGTAATGCCGCAGCTTGCGCGAGGCCACCAAGAGCGCTAGCAGGAGCTTCTGAGGCATGGGATATCGTGCTCTTGCGTCCCGCAACACCGTTCTGACAAAGTACACCGGGTGCTCGACAAGGGCTAGCGCGTTGGTGAGGCTCGTGCCTTGCGGGGGCCCGGACATCTCTTGAGGTGGTGGAACTCCTGGTGCCCGGTCGCTTGCGGGGGTCCCTGTGACGTCATCCTGCCGAGCTTGGTCTTCTGTTGACGCCGCTGCGGCTCCCGCGGCACCTTCCTGATCTTGCGTCATTTCAGCTGCAGCTTGGCGCAGCGCGCCCTTGGCTTGGTGCTCCTCCCGAACCGCCACCAATGCCGCGCTGGCGGAGTACGGGGTAGCGGCGAGATAGAGCACTAGGGGCTCAAGAGGTCGTGGTGCCACCATCACCGGTGGGCTGGTCAGGTAAAGGCTCGGTCGGCCTCCTGGGTCCACTCGAACGGGCCCTTGTTCGTCATCAACTTGAAGAAGGGTAGGGCGCATTCCCCTAGCTTGGAGATGAAGCGTCCCAACACAGTTACCCGACCAGCCAACTTCTGCATTTCCTTTAGCGTCTGTAGCGGGCTCATGTCCTCGATGGCCTTGATCTTCTCTGGATTCGCCTCGATCCCTCTGTGGGACACAAGAAAGCCCAGCAGCTTGCCGGAAGGGACGCCGAACACACACTTTTCCGGGTTGAGCCGCAAGTTCACCTGGCGCAGGCTCTTGAAGGTTTTTTCCAGGTCTTGGATCAGGGTCCTCGCCTCTCGAGATTTCACCACGATGTCGTCGAAGTAGACCTCTGCGTTTCTTCCGAGCTGTCGCCCTAAGGTGATGTGCATCAGTCGCTGAAAGGTTGCACCTGTGTTGCGCAATCCAAAGGGCATGCAGGTGTAGCAATACACCCCGTACGGGGTCAGGAAGGCTGTCTTCTCCACATCTTCTACCGCCATCTTGATCTGGTGATATCTTGAGAACGCGTCCAGGAAGCACAGTAGGTCGCACTCGGCGGTGGAGTCGACGACATGATCGATGCGTGGGAGCGGGAACGGATCTTGGGGGCAGGCTTTGTTAAGGTTGGTGAAGTCGACGCACATCCGTTCCTTCCCGCCTTTCTTCGGCACTACGACGGGGTTCGCCAGCCACTCGGGATACCGAACCTAGCGAATGGCACCCGCCGCTTCTAGCTTTCGGGTCTCTTGGACGATGAAGGCCTGCTTCTCGGTGGACTGCCGTCTCACCCGCTGCTTCACGGGGCGCACATTGGGGCATACCCTTAAGTGATGCTGAATCACCTCTCTCAGGACTCCTACCAGCTGATTGGACTCTCACGCGAATATATCCTTGTTTGTGCGCAAGAACTCCACCAATGCTTCCTCTTTCCCTGGGTCAAGGCTGGCACCTATGGTAAAGGTGGCTCCTGAGGGCCTGTCCTCGCTGACCGGCACCTGCTTGGTTTCCGCCTTGTCTTGTGTGAACAACTGCTTCTTCTTGGTCGGTATGGCTCCCTTGGGCTCGGAGGCGCCCTCGTCGGCAGGCTGCGCTGTCGCGGCGGTTTTGAGGGTGAGCTTGAGCGTCGTCACGGCCTCCTTGGTGTCCCCCTTGATGGTGAGGACGCCTTTGCTCCCAGGCATCTTCATGAGGTTGTAGGCCGGATGAGTCGCCGCCATGAACTGGGCGAGAGCTAGGTACCCGAGGATGGCGTTGTACGGGAGACCGATGCGGGCGATGTCGAAGTCGACTAGCTCGGTGCGGTAGTTGTCGCGTGTGCCGAAGGTGACGGGGAGGCGGATTTGTCCCAGAGAGCGGGCAATGCCGCCACCGACTCCTGAGAAAGGCTTGCTGAGACTGAGCCGCTCGAGTGGCACGTGAAGAAGGCTGAAGGCCTCTACGGAGAGCGAGTTGAGGCATGCGCCGCCGTCGATGAGGGTCTTGGTAACAGCCACGTTGCAGATGGTGGGCGTGCAGAGCATTGGGAGCTTGCCCGAGCCGGCGGTAGAGTTGGGGTGGTCTTCTGAGCCGAAGGTGAGGTCGGTCTCTGGCGCAGCCCAACCCGGCGGAGCCTCCGGGCGCTTGGAAGCGGCACCAATCTGACGGAGGAACGGCTTGACGAGGCGATCTGAAGGCGGTGATGGAGAGCCGCCCAGCAAGGCTGCGACTGCGTGGTGCGCCGGCACCGCGTAGCGAGCAGTGAAGAGGTCGCGGAGTTCCCACCAGGACGCCACCGTGGATCCCGGGAGGTTGAGCAGCCAGGCACGTGGCTCGCCGGGGAGGGCCATTGGGAGCCAGTTGGCCATGACCTTGTCGTCGCCCCCGGCCTCGAGGACGGCCTCCTCGTATGCCAGCAGGAACGCCGACGGGTCCGCCGTGCCGTCGTAGCGCGGCGGCATCTCTGGCCTGAACTTGGGTGGCCACCGCACCTGTCGAAGGGCGGGGACCAGGGCTCGGAGCCCCTAGCCCCGTCGTCAGCATCGACCATTGGAGCCGGTGGCGGGGCGCCTGCCGTGAGGGCGAAACATGGATCGACAGAGGAGAAGCTATGGCACACCCCTACCTGGCGCGCCAAATGTCGGATCTAGGGTTCCAGCAAAACCCTTAAGGTTCGAACTCTGGGATGTGCGCGAAGTTCTTTCCCTCCTACCGATCTACGCCCAAGCTCGCTAAGATCTCGCGGACGAACTCCCTGAACTCGCAACACAGAAAGACATGAGATTTATAATGGTTTGGGCCACCGTTGTGGTGTAATACCCTACTCCAGTGTGGTGGTGGTGGATTGCCTCTTGGGCTGATGAAGAACAGTACAAGGGGAAGAACAACCTCCTGAGGTTAAGGTGTTCTTGTGCTCTGCGGACTTGTGTGGGTGAGATGGCTTTGAATGAGTTATCCCCTACGGTGATGGCTAGCTCTACTTATATAGGCCCTGGTCCTCTCCCCAAATATTGAACGGGAAGGGAGCCAACAACGGCGGGCAAATTTGAAAGGGAACAGCTAGTACAAGCTATCCTGACAAAAGTGGTCTTCGCCTACAAAAGGCTCTGGTGGTGACGCCGTCTTGGGATCCATGATGACCTTCGTCTTGCCGTCTTGCAGGTCTTGGTCTCGTTGCACTGATATGGAAACCTTTGCCTGATGCCTCGGTACTCCGCGCCTGCGCTTGCCCCCTTGGCACCAAAGAGGAAACAAGGACGCTGCGCGCGCTGGCGCCCGCCTGATCTAGATCGTCATGGCTCATCTCACGAGAGCCTCGCGAGGTTTGCCCCGCCTTGATATCTCCGCTCCTCGCGAGGCAGCCTGGTGAGGCCGCTCGCAAGGAGGTCTTGCGTCGTCTGCCTCACGAGGCTTGGCCCCTCGCGAGGGTCTTGTATGCCTTGTTGATGAAGATGGGCCGGACAGGCCTGCTCGCATAGCCACGCCATGGGCCGCAGGCAGGCAAGTCTGGGGACCCCCGTTCCCAGAACGCCGACAAAGGGGTCACCAAAGTGGCAAAGTAGTCATTATGCACTGATATGATGGCAAATAGTGCTATCATACCTAACTCTGCGGGCTGACAGGGCGCATTAAATGCACCGCTTAGTGTCACATCACTAGTTGCCAGGCAAGGCTTGCCGGGCTATCCTGCCAGCTTCGCGCATGTTCCCTTGACACGTCACAGGACTGGTGTCATCTGTGGGTTTCTTCTGTAGGAAATGGCTGCCATGTGGCGAATGACTGCTACTTAATCACCTTGCAGCTTGACACCACACTAATCAACGGCGTGGGTCGTGCTTGAGTGGTTGGTGAGGCGTTTTTTCCTCTGCGAGCCCCGGCAGGCCCTGTCGTGGTGCCTTGGTTGCTTGCTTCTGGGGGTGGCCTTGCCCATTGCTGGGCTCGCCTGCCCGGCAAGGGAAGCCCTTCTCTTGTCGATATCTTGCTCCTCTGGCTTGGGCTGGTGCTTCAATCTTGCTCTTGTGCCTGTGCATAGTCTGGGCAACAGACCCAGGGTTTGTTGCACCGACAGAAGCCCCCGGCCTACCCCGAATGCGTTGCTAAGCGTTGTCGGGGTAGGGCCTAATAAGTGCACAGGCAGGGTTGCTGAAAGGGTCAGCCCTTTGAGGTCTTCATTGTTTCTTTATCAGCCTTGATTCCGGGCCGGTTTCCGGTTTCCCCGCGCGTGGTGTAGAGCCAATAGTGGTGGGGCCGCTCCAGTGATGGCCTGTGAATGACTTTAACGCACAGGGTAGAAACTGCCAATTTGCTCTTCCCACAGCGTGCCCTTATCCTTGGCCACGTATACTGCATGCATCGCGCGGGGTAGGTAACGGAGGCGCGTGGTGCGGGAGAGCATCATGATCCCAAAGGCTTTACTTGGCACAAACACTAATTAAAACATAAAAAGCACAATTACTGTAGAAGTAATAATGTGTATTTATTGAAGAACAGGACGAAAAAAAAACACAAAATAAAATTGGTTTGCCTACCAACAAGCGCTATTGTTTAACGCCCCTAGCTAGGCATAATAACTTTAATGATGCTCACATGAAAGATAGCAATTGAAACACAAAGAGAGCATCATGTAGCATGTGAAAAACAAGTTTAAGTCTAACATACTTCCTATGCATAGGCATTTTATAAGCAAACAAATTATCAAGACAAGCAAAAGCTAGTATATGCAACGAAGAAGAAAGAAACAATAGCAATCTCAACATAAAGAGAGGTAATTTAGTAACATGAAAATTTCTAAAACCATATTTTCCTCTCTCATAATAATTACATGTAGGATCATAATCAAATTCAACAATATAACTATCACATAAAATATTCTCTTCATGATCCACATGCATGCAAACTAGACACTCTTCCAAAATAGTGGGATTATCATTAAATAGAGTGATGACCTCTTCAAACCCACTTTTATCAAAAAATTCATAAGATTGATCATACTACAAAGTAGTGGGATCATTATTACCTAGATCTGACACTTCCAAACCAACTTTCAATATTATCGCAAACATATTCATCATGAGGCTTAAATAAATTTTCAAGATCAAAAGAAGAATCACCCCAATAATGATCATTGCAATAAGTAGTGGACATAGCAAAATTAGCATCCCCAATCTTGGGGTTTTTGTATATTATTAGCACAATTGACATTAATAGAATTTATAATCACATGATTGTAAGCATGCTTATTATTCAAGGAGCTATCATGAATCACTTTATAAATTAGCACTTCATCACAATTTTCGAATTCATGAATTTTAAGCAAAACTTTAGAAAGATAATCTAGTGCACACAACTCACTAGCAATTGGTTCATCATAATTGGATCTTTTAAAAAGATTAGCAAGTGGATGAGGATCCATATAATTTTTGCTTCCTGATTTTGATTAAACACACAATTATGGCAAGCAAACAAGCAAACAAACCAAGTAAGACATAAGGGCAAGCGAAAAGACGAACGGAACGAAGGCGAATAAAAAGGTAAATATTTTTGTGCTTTTATGAAAATGTTTTAGAAGTGGAGAGAGGAAAACGAGAGGCAAATGGCAAATGATGTAAATTGCAAGGAGATGAGATTTGTGATTAGGAACCTGATAGGTGTTGATGATGCCTCCCCAGCAATGGCGCCAAAAATTCCTTTTGATGTCCCTTGAACTACGTCGGTATTTCTCCAGAGAGGAAGGGATGATGCAGCACAGCTACGGTAGGTATTTCCCTCGGTTATGAAACCAAGGTATCAATCCAGTAGGAGAACCAAGCAACACTGTGTAAACGGTACCTGCACACAAAGAACATATACTTGCGACTCGACGCTTATAAGGGGTTGTCAATCCCTTCTCGGGTAACGGCGCCAGAAATTGTCAAGTTGGAGGGATAAAAATTGTGATTGATTGGATAAACAGATCTCAAATAAACGTGAAACAACAGATGCGAATAAAAAATGCAGCGTATTTTTGGGTTTTTAGAATAATAGATATGAAAATAAAAGCCAACAAAAATATATCTCAAAGGCAAATAATAGATCAGACAGCAAATATGATGGAGAATAGACCCGGGGCCCATAGATTTCACTGGTGGCTTCTCTCAATAAATAGCACATAATGGGTAAACAAATTACTGGTGGGCAATTTCTAGAAAATTGAATAGTTATGATGATATACAGGCAATGATCAATATATAGGCAACGCGTCCAATATTAGTAGACCGACTCCTGCCTGCATCTACTACTATTACTCCACACATCGACCGCTATCCAGCATGCATCTAGTGTATTAAGTTCATGGAGAAACGGAGTAATGCAATAAGAATGATGACATGATGTAGACGAGATCTATTCATGTAGGAATAGCTCCCATCTTGTTATCCTTAATAGCAACAATACATGCGTGTCTTGCTGCCCCTTCTGTCACTGGGAAAGAACACACACGATCGAACCCATCACAAAGCACCTCTTCCCATGGAAAGAAAAATCAATCTAGTCGGCCTAACTAAACCAAATATTCGAAGAGGAAATACGAGGCTATAAATAGCCATGCATATAAGAGATCAAAAGAATACTTAAATAATATTCATGGATATAGATCTGATCATAAACTCAAAGTTCATCGGAACCCAACAAACACACCGCAAAAAGAGTTACATCAAATAGATCTCTGAGAGACCATTGTATTGAGAATCAAAAGAGAGAGAGGAAGCCATCTAGCTACTGCCTACGGACCCGTAGGTCTATGATAAACTACTCACGCATCATCGGGGAGGCACCAATGAGGATGATGAACCCCTCCGTGATGGTGTCTAGATTGGATCTCGTGGTTCTGAAACTTGCGGCGGCTGGAATTGAGTTTCCTCGACCCCCTCCCTAGGGTTTCTGGAATATTTGGGTATTTATAGGGCGAAGAGGCGGTGCCGGAGGCCACCGAGGTGGGCACAACCCACCCCGGGTGCGCCAGGAGGGCCCAGGCACGTCCTGGTGGGTTGTGCTCCCATCAGAGCTCCCCTCTGGTACTTCTTTGGCCCATCGGGTGTCTTATGGTCCAGAAAAATTCTCCAAAAATTTCGCTGTGTTTGGACTCCGTTTGGTATTGATTTTCTGCGATGTAAAAAACAAGCAAAAACAACAACTGGCACTGGGCACTATGTCAATAGGTTAGTCCCAAAAAATGATATAAAGTTGCTATAAAATTATTGTGAAACATCCAAGAATGATAATATAACAGCATGGAACAATACAAAATTATAGATACGTTGGAGATGTATCAACGCTTGCTGGTATAAAATTGTCAGCAATTGATGAAATCATCACCGGCGGCTTCCCTAGTTTACTCCGTTGCGATGTGATTTGCTCAGTCCACAGAAGAACAACATATATAACCAAAATAAACATCCAATTACATAAGTGACTATACAAAACATTCACACAGACATCAATAAACAATTACATGCATTCTAAACTAGGAGAAACGGTCATCTAATCACCTACTTCTTGTGACGATGTCGCCACTGCTCTTTGGCTCGATCCCTCATCTGGGGTAGGACGAAGGCACTTCATCATGTGAATGATGTGCCTGTACATCTTGTAGCTTGTGTACGCGCCCTTGACCGCGTACTTGATGTGTTCTTCATCCAGTCTCTCCTCGTAGGCATTGTGCCAGACGATCTTGTCCTTCTTGCTCTCATCCTTCACCTTCATGTAGTAGGGGTCAATGATGGTCGAGGCGAGGTCAACTAGGGATTATTGGTTGTTCTTCGTGCTGCCCCAGACCGTGTAGTGGTGTCGGTGCAACAAACCTTGGGTATGTCGACCAGACTGTGCACAGGCACGGGAACAAGATTGAAGCACCAGCCCAAGTCAGAGTACAAGTGACTAAGAGATTCGAAGGACCAACATGCAGGTCAATGAGACCAAGATCAAGCCGGAGAAGCAAGATACCATCAGGAGAAGGGCCTCCTTTGCCGGGCAGGCGAGCTCAGCAAGGGGCGAGGCCACCCCTGGAAGAAGACGTCCAAGACGTCCTGGCAGGGCCTGCCGGGACACACGGAGGCAAAACCACCTCACCAACTACTCCGCCACGACCCACATCGTCGATCAGTGCGGTGTCAAGCCGCAAGGTGACTAAGTGGCAGCCATTCTCCATATGGTGGCCTCTCCCTACAGGAAATACCCGCAGATGACACCCATCCCGCGACGTGTCAAGCAAGCAGGAGTGAAGCTGGCAAAGCAGCCCAGCAAGGTTTGCCGGGCAAGAAATGATGTGATGTTGAGCGGCGCATTTAATGCACCCTGTCAGCCTGCAGGGTTAGGTATTATAGCACTGTTTGTTGTCTTATCAGTGACTTTGCCATTGTGGCGACCCCTTAACCTATAAAAGGAGGCCCATGGCAACCGTAGAAAGGGTTAGAAGGTTGGATAACTCACACCCCCATACGTGTGTAGCCACTGCCGCCCTGAGGCAACCCTTGCCGGGCAAGTGTACTATGCTCCATCACCACCTCTCCACCGTCAATCCACCAAAACAGGAGCAGGGTTTTACGCCTCACGGCGGCCCAAACCTGGGTAAAAATGCATGCGTGATCTCTACCGTGCTGCCACACATTTGTCTGCTCTTTGTGCAACACGACGCCCCCCTGCCGAACCAGCAAGGGGACTTCTGGTCCCATAGGTGGCTGTGGTTTCCCGCGACATCTTTGGCGCGCCAGGTAGGGGGATCAATTGCACGAACCTGAAGACATGGGCAGCACGTCACCTTCATCACCATCTTCATGTTCGACGATGCCATCGACCATGGCGCCCAAGAAGAAACCCAGTTCTTCGGCTCATCCATCCACCTCGAGGGCTTGGCCGCCCGCGGCCTCGAACGCTCCGGGGGGTGCGGAGACATGCGAGGACACGGACGCTGCTGGGGATTTGGTCGGAGTAGGCGGCACCGTCACCACTTCTCCCGCGGCCGAAGCAGGAGTAGGAGACATCGGAGGAGAGCAGCATTAGCAACACCCCAACGGCCATGCTCCACAAGGTACGGGCGAAGGGGTTACTCCATCTGTGCCCCTCTCTCCCACCGACGGGCATAGCCATAGCAACGGCGCACAAACCGGGGCGAATCGTCGCCCTCAGGCCGCTCCCACCATGGGTGCAGCCGCAACGCGTGCACCTCCCCCGGTACGGGTCGACCAAGCCGCTGCGCCCAACGGATCCGCTAGCCCTCGAGCGCCTTCGCCGCACCCCCTGCTATCCAGGTGGTCGCCTCGCAGCAGCAGCGGGGGCGCAGTGCTGCAGCCGCTGGCACCATCAGGAGCCGAGCGATGGTGCGATTGACTTCATCATCACCCATGCCAAGTACAGCCTCGGAGGCCTTGGCGCGGGCTCAACTGCTTCTGAGGTTTCCGCCAGCGGCCGAGCAGATGGACGAATGGTGTGCCATCATACAAAGGCTGCTCGGTTTCGCCGAAGCTAGGGGCTCACGGAGATCTGGCCCGCCACGGCCTCCCCAAGCGATAGCAATGGCTCTTACTGCTGACCGTACGGAGGGAGCCATCCCCACGGTGCAGTCCCTGCCATGGCAGCCAGCGCGAGCACAACAGAATCAAGACCCCACGATGTCTCAATGGCCTCTTCTGACCCTCGGGCGTGTCCAGGCCAATGGCGATCCCTAGAGGATAGGCGGAGAGGGGACATGTGCGTCGTTGTCGAGCAATGTCGCGATGACCACCGCCGGACCGATGGGTGCGATGGCCCCGACATCGACGAGTCCGCGCTCGGTATTGGCGGGTGCCTACCTTTCAAGGCTGGCTGCCCTGCCTTTACTCATGAGTTGCGGCAAGTCCATTGGCCGTCCGTTCGCACGTTCAAGCATGAGATACCTGAAAAGTACGATGGGAGGCTGAACCCGGCAGAGTTCCTGAGCATCTACACCATCGTTGTTCAGGCTGCCGGGGGGAAGAGATGAGAAGGTGTTTGCCAACTACTTCCCTTTGGCTCTCAAGTCCAATGTGAGGTCTTGGCTGATGCACCTGCCGGAGAACTCCATTTCGTCATGGGCTGACCTGTGCCATGAGTTCATTGGTGCCTTCACCGGCGATCATCAAGAGCCCGGCAGGCCTAGCGACTTGCAGCTTCTCCAACAGAAGGAAGGACAAACCCTCCGTGAGTATTTACAGAGATTCAGCAAAGTTCATAGAAACATCCCAAATATCCATCCGGCAGCCATGATAGCCGCCTTCCAGTCAAATGTGCGTAACCGCGGGATTCGTTCCAAGATGAACGTGCGGTTGCCCAAGACTGTGAAGGAGCTCTACAAGTTGGTGGATAAGTGTGCTCGGATGGAAGAGGGGAGAAAGTTGCTCAGAGAGGAAGATTGCACCAATCTTGATTCAGGGGATGATGATGAATCAACCAGTCAGAAGAACAGCAAAAAGCGCAGTAAGAAGTGGAGGGATAAGGCAGTGATGACTATTGAAGGATCGGGAACGCCTAGTACCGGCAAGAAGGCCAAAGCTGTGGCCCCCGGCAAGGAAGTTGCCGTGTGCACTGACTGCTGGGAAGCCGCTGCTGCCGAGAAAGCCGGGAAAGGTGATGGGCCATATTGCAAGATTCATCGGACCAAAGACAGATAGCAGAGTATGAGAAGCGTGACAAGGAAAAGGGTCAGAATGTTGCTGGCGGTAAGGGCCGAGGTGGTGAAGTAAATCGCCCCGGCAAACCCTTTCGGAACCAAGGAAAGCCTATGAGAGGTCGAGAGAAGGAAGCCTGTGATGATGAGAGTAATGGAGGGGATGAAGAGGAAACCAGTGAGCAAGGGTTTCAGAAGGCCACTGACGCCCTGTGCATTGACGGGGGTGCATCTCTGCACACCTCTCACCGTGAACTCGAGCAGTGGGCGCGAGAAGTCAATGTCGTGGAACCAGCGCCCGAGGCTCAGAAGCCGCTCAAATGGTCCTGTACGCCCCACATCTTTGACGAGGAGGATCATCCTAGCCGTACCACTACGGTAGGGTGTTTGCCATTGTTGGTCTCCCCAACAATTCGCAACCTCAAGGTCACAAAGATGTTGGTGGACGGCGGGGCCGGATTGAATCTGATTTCCCCCAGCAGTTATTTGCAAGCTTCAGATATAGCAGAGGAAGAGCTAGAGGTTACGAGCAGGTTTCAAGGAGTTAATCCCGACAGGAGCCATCCTAAGGGAAAGATCATGTTGCCGGTAACGTTTGGGGGAGAATTGAACTACCAGACTGAGAGGATTGTTGTCGGCGTCCTAGAAACGGGGGTACCCAGACTTGCCTGCCTGCGGGCTTGTGCGTGGCTCCACCAACGGTCTGGTACGACTCATCTTCAGTAGAAACCACTCAATACCCTCGCAAGGGACCAAGCCTCACGAGGCGGACGACACCAAGACCTCCTCAGGGGCATCCTCACTAGGCTGTCTCCCGAGGGGCGGAGATCTCTATGCAAGGGATACCTCGCGAGGTTCACGTGACGTGATCCATGACGACCGAGGGCAGGCGGGCGCCAGCGGGCGCAATGTACCAGTTTCCTCTTTGGTGCTAAAGAGGAAAGCGCAGGCGAGGAGTCCCGAGGCGTCAGGCAAAGGTTTCCATATAGGTGCAACAAGACCAAGGCCAGCAGTGCGGCAAGACGGAGGTCACCGCGGAGCCCACGACAGCGTCACCAACAGAGCCTTTGGCAGGCGAAGACCACCTTTTGTCAGGACAGCTTGTACTAGTTGTCCCCCTTCAAACTTGACCGTTGTGGGATCCCTTCCCGCCTAACATTTGGGAAGAGGACCAGTGTAACGCCCCGAGTCCGATGCGCCAGGTGTCTTCCAGTTATTCGCCGTCATTGCCATGTCATCGCTTGCGTGTTGCACTTTGCCATGTCATCATGTGCATTTCATCTGCATGTTTTTCAAAACTTGCATCCAGTCACTTTCTCCGTTGTCCGTTTCAGAGTCCGACACTCTCACATGCACCTGTTGCACCTCTTAGATCTCGTTTCTTGAGCGGGAGAAAAACGGTCTCGAAATGAGCCGAGAGTTGACATGTGGTCTCCACCTCGACATGTATTTCTCGAGTTCTAAGGAGTGTTGTACAATTAGCTATGGCTCCACAAAAGCATCGAGGCCCTGACGATCTGATTCTTCCTAGGGCTTATCTTGGGTTTACAAAGTTGGTAGTTCTGTCATAAGATTTCGTTGAGGATCGCCATGAGAAATAATTTCAGTGATTAAATAGGACTAGGAGATGTCTAGGGACAATATTTTGGCCATATGGTTAGTAATGTGAAGGGAATATGAGAGATTAATTCAAACTGAATGTATGTTTGTAACTGAACTTTTTTGACAGTGTGTTAACTGAATTTTTGCACAACAGTGATCTGAATGTCACTGAATTTTTTTGTGCGTGCTTGCTTCATAATGATATGACCAAAGGAAGATGGCTTTTCTGTGCATTGTTCTTTGTCCTGTTAATTTGTGCAAACAAAACCTGAAGCAAAACAGAGGCAAAAGACTGAAAATTGGCACCTCAAAAGCAACATTTCCATTCAACATTCTTGACATTCAGTACAAGAAACTGAAAATGGTATTCCGTACCAGAAATAGTACTACTCCTCCATTCATTACATTCGAAAGCCAAAAATCATGAAAACAGCAAAGAGAAGCATCCTATCCCTACAGTCCAGCATCTCCTTGTTCATCCTTCACATGATCTTCTTCTCCATTTTGTGCCCATCCTTCTCAGCAACCTTCTACGCTCCACTCTATTCCATTGTAGCTGGGATCAAACTGGTACAGCGACAATCCAATCGAACTCGGGGATCACATCCTCCTGAAAATCAAGAACATTTCACTTTCATTTTCACTAGACTACCCTACAAACTACCAAGACAGAGAGAGGGTGGAGAGATACAACACCTGCGCTTATTTCTAGCTCCTCCTCCTTGAGCTTCGGATCGACCTTGCCGCTCATCTCAGCTACATCTGGTGGCTGCCGCCAAATCCGCACCGCCGGCCTGAAAATCCGCACTGCCGCTGGCGACCTGAAATATCCACACCGCCACCGCCGGCCTAAGATCCGCACTGCCGCCGGTGACCTGAAATATCTGCACCGCCACTGCCGGCCTAAAATCCGCGCCACCGCCACCGTTGACTATCTATATCTACAGGGGTCGTGGGGAATAGAACGTGATTTGGGACCTGGGAATTATGACCTGACCTTAGAGCAACTCTAACAGACCCCGCATCCTCCCGGCCCGTAAAACATGTTTGCACTTCACGCAAAAACACCTTTGCGGACCGGCGCAGACGGCCATAGTTGCAGACCGCGCATAATGAACCTGTAAAAAAGGATATTTTCGGAATATTTTTTTTACGGGTCGGCTTTGCGGCGTCTGATCTGGCGTAGCTCTTCCAGGCCCGCAAAACTTAAATTTGCAACTTAAATTGATCTAGCATAATGCATTCCTTTGCTTTTGCAACAACATTAGATACAAAAGACATCACCAAATCTTTGCTAGAATAGCAAAACCGAAGAAAACAAGAACCACAAATATGCATTTCAAAAGTTTTCCAACTTCCATAACTGCTCCCACAAGTTGGACTAATATCTTCTCCATGCATTCATTGTTGATCTGCGGATTATTGATTTTGCATTCTTCTTTCTTCATCTTTGGTTCGAAAGAAGTAGATGTTGCTTCCCCTCTAGTTGCACATGCAGCCGCATCATTGCCTTCGATTGTACTAAGGAGTGCACTAACATCTATTAAGTTTCTTTCTATCAACAAATCAATGTATTGGCCTTCCCAAAACTAAAATGAGCATCCATCGTCCTACACAAAAGAATGAGCAACCTCGAAGTGAGCTGCCGCAATTGAACTAAAGAATGAGCTATGAAATGAGCTACCGCAAGTGCACGTACCCTGTTGTTTTCGCATTTGAAGAACACCCATCCGGGGTGCTTCGGCGTGCCCGAAGTGAGCCACAGCACTTTCCACGTGCAGTCGTCGCACTGTATGAGCGGCATGGGCAAGCCACAAAGACGATGCGCGAGCGCCGAACCCGGTGGACGGCCGGACGAATCCATGCCCGCAAACCTTCGGCGGCGGCGGGCGGACGAACCCGTACCTGCATGCAGCAACGCGCACTTGCCTGGGCTGCGGGAGAGGCTCCCCGACCACTCCATCGCTTGGGGCAGCAACCGGCGTCCGGAAAAAGCCAAATCCGGTGGCCCGCGATGAAGTGCCACAAATCTGCAAATCCGACGGCCCGCCGACGCAGGGGGGAAGGGAGGGGAGGCCTCGTGCGCGTGGCGGCCTTCCGGCGTGCTTCTGCCGGTTGCTTTCGCCGGAATCTTGGGCGGCGGCCGGCGGCGACGCGAGGGGGGAGAGGAGAGGTGGTTGGTGGGGGAAAGCACGGGATGAAATGTCCTCCCACCAACCGCTTCCGCTTATATGCAGGGCATCGCAGCCGCGAGGGGGAAACCCGTGTTTTTCCAGGTTGGGGTCGGGATTTTTCCGCGTCCCCTAAATTTTTTTGCGGGCCGGGGCGAGATGCGGGGTCTGTTCGGGCTGGTTTTTCCGCCCGACCCGCATTTTGACGGTTATTTTACAGGTTGGGACGGGATGCGGGGTCTGCTAGAGTTGCTCTTATAACGCTATTTGAGGATTTATTATGATAATCCACAATAAATCAGGAGGCCATCTATGAAAAACCAAACTCTAGCCAATGACAGTGGGACCCACCGCCACGCTGTCACGCCCAGCTGGCGTTGTGCACGGCCTCATCTGGCTTTTGAATCGTACGTGCACCAAAACACAAGTTTGTGCACCGGTTTTGTGTATTTTTCAATATCAAGCACCAAACTGGTCATCACGTGCAACTTGTTGTACCTCTGATGTATTTGCCTTTAAATTTTTATAGTGGAAAAATACTTATGTAAAAATAAAAATGTTCATGTGACGGGCTTCTAGTTGTTGATTGGTTGTGCAAAACCATGCATATGCGATTTGTGCCAATGCCCTGGCAGCGTGGCAACCTGTGCGACCGTAAGGCCGAAATAGTCTCGCGTGACCATCTTCATCATGACATCATCCCTGCGCCGAGGGTAGCCCGGAGCTCCCCTGGCTCCCTCCGCCGCGGTCACCTCGACTGCGGCGGCCCCCAGCCGACGTCTAGTCCGGCTCCCCGCCGGCCTCGGCCCATCCCGTGCCCGGCCATGTCGTAGCTCCTGGCCTCACTCTCTTTCGGCCGCCGCCTGCGGCTGTGTCACGCCCAATATGCGACCCTATCCAAAAGAAACTCGACGGTCCCACCAAGGATAGACCCGCATATTGAAACGCTTTTGCAAGGTGGATATCATTACATCAACATTACATAATAGATGGGGATACATACATAAGGCACAAATGCCACAAGAATACATCAACATCATATACAAGATCAACATCCGACTACGGATGAAACATAAACAGAAACTCAAACAATATCCACCACTGCTAGCCCAGGCTGCCGCCTGAACCTATCCCCGATCGAAGAAGAAGCGAAAGAAGAACTCCAACACAAGCAAACATCGCTCTCGCGTCATGATCATCGCAAACCTGTACCTGCAACTGGTGGTGTAGTAATCTGTGAGCCACGAGGACTCAGCAATCCCATTACCATGGGTATCAAGACTAGCAAAGCTTAAATGGGAAAGGAAGGGGTAAAGTGGTGAGGTTGCAGCAGCGACTAAGCATATATGGTGGCTAACACACGCAGATGAGAGCGAGAAGAGAAACTAAGGAACGGTCGTCAACTAGTAATGATCAAGAAGTGATCCTGAACTCCTACTTACGTCAAACATAACCCATAAACCGTGTTCTCCTCTCGATCAACCCCGAAAAGAGACACTCACGGTTATGCACACGGTTGGTGTATTTTAATTGAGATCAACTTCGGGTTTTCTACAACCGGACATTAACAAATTCCCATCTGCCACATAACCGCGGGCACGGCTTTCGAAAGTTCAAAACCTGCAGGGGTGTCCCAACTTAGCCCATGATAAGCTCTCGCGATCAACGAAGGATATTCCTTCTCCCGGAAGACCCGATCAGTCTCGGAATCCGGCTACAAGACATTTCGACAATAAATAAAAAGACCAGCAAAGCCGCCCGATGCGCCGACAATCCCGATAGGAGCTGCACATATCTCGTTCTCAGGGCAACACCGGATGAGACATCCTCTGAGTAAAACCAAACCTCGAGTTGCCACGAGGGGCCCCTTGATCTACTCGGTTCGGGCCAGCACTTAGAGAAGCACTTGGTCCGGGGGCTAAATAAGATGACCCTCGAAAGCGACTCCCAAGGGAAAAGTAGGTGGTGGTGAGGCAAATGGTAAAACCAATGTTGGGCCTTCTGGAAAAGTCTTATTCAAAGCGAACTGTCAAGGGGTCCCATAAATCACCCGACCGTTAGGGACGCAAAATCCGGGAACATAACACCGATATGATGGAAAACTAGGGCGGCAAGAGTGGAACAAAACACCAGGCATAAGGCCGAGCCTTCCACCCTTTACCAAGTATATAGATGCATTAATTAAATAAGATATATTGTGATATCCCAACAAGTAAACATGTTCCAACAAGGAACAACATCTCCATTTTCCAACAAGGAACAAACTTCATCTTCACCTGCAACTAACAACGCTATAAGAGGGGCTGAGCAAAGCGGTAACATAGCCAAACAACGGTTTGCTGGGAAGGGTGACAACGAGTTAGAGGTTCATGGCAATTTGGGATGGCTTGAGGAACAAGTGATAGGTAGCGCAGCATAGCGATAGAACGAAACAACTAGCATAGCAATGATAGTAATGAGATCCAGGGTAGCGGTCATCTTGCCTGAAATCCCGCAAGGAAGAAGAACGAGTCCATGAGGAAGACGAACGGATGAAGCCGAACCAAGCGTAGACGAACGAATCCTCACGTTCGCAACGAAACAGGAACTAACAAGAAGAAGCACACAACATAGTAAACACACCACACATGAACATGGCAAGATGCACAACAAACATGATGCATGACCAATCTAGATGAAGCTACTCATGGCAATAGATGATGCAAACAAGAGCAACACATCAAGGCAAGTTTAAATGAGGCCGGGAACAACATATAACAATTCTGGTAAGTCCTCATATGCAAATTTCGAAATTGGTCCAGATCTGAATAAACCTTATGTTCAAGTTGTTAAACAGCAAGTTAAGATGCACCACGATGATCTACACGATATTCTAGTCAAGTTACATATAAAGTTCATTTAATTCGGAGCTACGGCCTAGAAGATATGAGCAAAACAAGATAAACATGGCATTGGTGCAAAATGCACTCAAACATCAAGCAAACACCTCAAAACAAGGATGCAACATGATAATATGAAGCTACATGCAAAATCAAGCAAGTTTCATATAGAGCACACTTAAAACGGAGCAACGGTTCAACACATACACTCTATACAAGGCATAACAACAATCTGTCCAAAACAGCAACTAGGCATATTGAAAGCATCAAAACAACATGCTACAGGACCTCAACATAATAACAAAAGGCATGGGCATGATGTACAGGTAAAGCATTACAAAACATGAACACTGAGCTATCTCCAGAAACAACTAGAACATGCTCAAAATGACATGGCAAGATTGCAAGTAATAACAGTTTCAGACTTTAGCAGAAATAACATCTGGTTGCAATGTTTAGAGCTATCAAACAACATTCTACAGGAACTTATCATGGCAAACAAAGGCATGGCATGATACTACTAAATGCATAGAACAAAAGTCCTTACTGACTATAAGCCAAAAAGGATCAGAAGATATGATGGCATCCATGTAAACATGGCAAGTTATATTACAGATTCAAACATGGCAGGAACAACAATAAGTAGGCATGTTGGTGAGCTTAAATCACTCACCACAGAGCAATACATGGCATGGCAAGGCAACAAACAGTAATAAGACATGTTATAGAAGCTATACACGGCAAGAACAACAACATAGCATGCAAGGATCAACTACAACAACCTTGGCAAAATTGAATAACATGTAAACAATCTACCAGGAACATTTTATAGCAAAGGTAGAGCTCGATTGACTCAAGCTATGGCACTCCATAATTGCAAGCAAGGGCATGGATGGATAGAGCATAACATGTATAACAAAACATCCTTACTGAAGTATCTCAAAATAAGCATGGATCTCTCGGTAGCATCAAGTTAACATGGCATAAAAATATCAGCAGAACAGGGCTGAAATCAGCAACATCATGAAGCCTAGTTTGCATGCTTGTGCTAGTCACCACAGAGATCACAAAAATACATGGCATACACCCCTGTAAAGATGGCATGGCATATTACAAAACACATGTAGGACTCAAGTTCATAGGATGCACACATCAATCATGGCAAAAATGACAAAAGTGCATGTTCTGTTAAGAAACAGAAACTAACATCACATAGCCCTCTTCCAATAGCATTTCGGGCATTAGGATGAGCTCAAATAAAAATAATGCAATGAGATGAAATGATCTACTCATCGAGACGAACATTTTGACATATTACACACGCAAAACGGAGCAACGATGACAGAGTTATGGCATGACGAAAATGCATGAAAATAATCACAGATTCGAGACAGCAGTTTTTTACCCTCTTGAAAAGTCAACGGGACGGAGTTGTGCGGGATGGCGAGATCCGGGACGGAGGCCGGGCGCGTTTGGATCGTGGGACGGGTGGATCTCATCCCACCCGTCCGGATCTGGCCGGAGCGGCGGTGCTGGCTCCGGCGAAGCGGGCGGCTGGCGGCGAGGGCCGACGACGGGCGGGGCGGCGCTGGCTGGGCGGAGGAGGCCGGGCGACGGAGGAAGAGGCGGCGGCGCCCGCCCGCGGCGGGCGGCGGGAGGCGGCCGGCGGCGACGCGCACGGAGCGCGCGGGGCGCCAGCGCGGAGCAGCCGGGCGGCGGCGCTGGCGAGAGCCCAGCGGGCGAGGGCGGCGGAGGGCGCGGGGACCAGCGGCGCGCGGTAAAGGCGCTGGAGCGCGCAGCGCGCGGCGGACGGGGAGGCGGTCGCGGGGCCGCCACGGCCCGGGCGGCCGGGGCGCTGGAGGCGGCGGCGCGCGCACGTGGCAGCCCCCGATTGGCGCGGGGCGGCGGCGCGATTCCGTCCGGTCCGGGACGGACACGTCCGGCGCGAAGAGGGGAATTTGCTAGGGTTTCGGGGGGGATTGATTCGCGAATTCGGAGGGGGAGGTGCATTTATAGATAGAGGGAGCTAGGAGAGTCCAAATGAGGTGCGAACGCGATCGTGATCGAACGACCGAGAGCATGGAGGGGAGTTTGCTGGGTTTTGGGCCACTTTGAAGGGGGTGTTGGTCTGCAAAGAGAAGGAGGCTTTTACGGTTACCTAGTTAACCGTTGGAGTATCAAATGACCTCCAAATGGCACGAAACTTGACAGGCGGTCTACCGGTGCTATACCAAGGCCGCTGGACAAACCTCGGTCCATTCTGAGACCGTTTAACACCCGCACATGAAAAGAGGTAAAAGGGGGCGCCGGGAGACATAGGAGTGCCGGATTGGAAAACAGACAACGGGGAAAATGCTCGGATGCATGAAACAAACACTTATGCAAATGCGATGCACATGATGACATGATATGAAATGCAGATGAAGACATGGCAAAATGCAACACGCAAGCAAATGACATGGCAAAGAAGGCGAATAACTGGCAGACACCTGGCGCATCGAATCCGGGGCGTTACAACACTCCTCCACTAACAAGAGATCTCGTCCCGAGATCTTAGGACCGAGACGGAAGAGAAAAGGGATGAGGAGAAATCAAGAACTCAAAGAAAAGCAAGGAATCAAGAGCACTCAAGAATAAGAGAGGAACAACGAGAATGACGAGAATCGAAAGCTCACGGAATCAAGATAGACTCTGAAAGCACTCCTTCTAACCGGAGTGGTTAGAATGAGAAAAGAAACGAATAAGACTGAAACGATTTAGGCAGCGCACCGGTTACAACATGGAGGAATAGAACTTGAACTTGAGAGGATGGAATGATACTTGATGAACTCTTGAAGAATGAATTAAATCATGAAGAAACACCATGAAGAACTCCGGTGACAAAAGATGATGAGATAGAATGAAGGAAGAAAGAATAAGATGAGCATTGCGATGATTTAGACGGAGGTTCCGACGAAATGGCTGAGGAAATTGAACTCCGGAAAGAAAAGATGAAGACACTTGGAACTAGAATTTATTCCTCACGAACAAACTCTGAAGGAGGGGATTAAACACTTGGATGAAATAAGAATAAGATTTATTGTATGCTTATCCTTCATCAAATTAAATTGATGACCAACAATGGATTTTACATACTACTTATTCTTCTTGAAAAAGAATTAAGGGAAACATGGCGCAAAACTTGAGAAAGTCTTCATGAACCACTGGTAGAATTGAAAAGAAACGAACGAATTGATACGATACCAACAGAAAAGAAATCTTGAACGAACCACCGTTAGGAATGAAAATGAACGAAGAAAAGAGATCGAATCGCCGGAAATAATTAGAAACCACGAAGATACTTGAGGGAAAATTAGAGATAAGAGAACGAAGAGATCGCGAACTGATTAACGAATGCTTGAACGCAGCACCGGAAGAATATTGAGACAAACGAAGGGGCACGGATATAGAATAATTGAGAGAACGAAGCTGAAAACTTAGAATGAAGAAATCTTCCGAAAAGATGGCCTCCGGATGATCGAGAGAGAAAGCAACTCCTGAAATGCTCCGGATGGATGAAAAGAATTTGCATGACTGGAAACAATTAGATAGGATAACATCGAGCTAGCACCATGAATCTACGGGGAAACGGACAAGATTTAAGAGAAACTCTACTTCGGTCTTCAAATGACGACGATAAACATCACCAAAATTAATGAGATACTCCGGGAGAATGAAAACCGAAAAGGTTGAGGCAACAATGAAATGATTTGAAATCGATCTTGGAAAAGGCATGTGATTGATGAGATTCATTCTTACTTCAAACTCCGAAAAGAATTGAGAATGGCTCCGGAATAATTAGAAGAGTCAAGTAAGATCCTGGGAAAAGACCTGTGGGTTAGGGCCCACTGAAGAGATAACACCGTTGGAAAGGGATGTTGAATAGATAGATGATGCACCGGAACAAATTAAATATTTGAATGAGGTGACAACCTCGAATTAATTAGAACACAGACGAATCTCCTGAGATGTCTTGAACACTCCGGAAGGATAAACTGGTGAGAGGCGAACGAGCAAGGGGAAAACATTTGAGCCGAGGAAAAGAATATGATCAATCCAAAAAAAAAGTTGAATTGAGTGCACCGGAAAAAGAAAGGGATGAAGAATGACGAACAAGACGAGAATTCACCGGTTGAAATAATTGATGGAAGACTGAAGAGGCTCCACACGAATGAAATAGCTGGTCGAGAGAGAGTCAGACTCCGGGAAGAAAAAGGGTGGGAGGGCGGGAAAACAAAGACAACTTTGAAGGGGAAACCGACGAATATCTTGAAGAGAAAACACCGGTTGAAGAAAGCAAAGGCTTCACACGAGTAGGATGGATACTCGATTACAGACTCCGATTCCGACAAGAAAAAGGGTGGGTGGGTGGGAAAAGAAAACAATTGAGGATTGAACTTGCAAAACAAAGAGGGTCGAATCACCATGACGAGAAATGCACCGGATACAAAGAGCTGAGGAACAACGATCGAAAACCAACTGCGTGAACCTAAAGAAAAATTTGAAGGGGAAGAGAAGTAATTCAAAACACCTACGTCAAGATTCCTCACCAGAGCGACGAAGAGGCACAGGAGTAAAAAGAATTCCTACTCTCCGATATAACTAGACTCGGAAAATAGTTTTATTCTAGACTCGACAACGGCCAAACTACAGGATCAATCAAGGGGGCTCCTAGGGTCGGTCGAGGCTCTGATACCAACTTGTCACGCCCAATATGCGACCCTATCCAAAAGGAACACGACGGTCCCACCAAGGATAGACCCGCATATTGAAACGCTTTTGCAAGGTGGATATCATTACATCATCATTACATAATAGATGGGGATACATACATAAGGCACAAATGCCACAAGAATACATCAACATCATATACAAGATCAACATCCGACTACGGATGAAACATAAACAGAAACTCAAACAATATCCACCACTAGCCCAGGCTGCCGCCCGAACCTATCCTCGATCAAGAAGAAGCGTAAGAAGAACTCCAACACAAGCAAACATCGCTCTCGCGTCATGATCATCGCAAACCTGTACCTGCAACTGGTGGTCTAGTAATCTGTGAGCCACGAGGACTCAGCAATCCCATTACCATGGGTATCAAGACTAGCAAAGCTTAAATGGGAAAGGAAGGGGTAAAGTGGTGAGGTTGCAGCAGCGACTAAGCATATATGGTGGCTAACACACGCAGATGAGAGCGAGAAGAGAAAGTAAGGAACGGTCGTCAACTAGTAATGATCAAGAAGTGATCCTGAACTCCTACTTACGTCAAACATAACCCATAAACCGTGTTCTCCTCTCGATCAACCCGAAAAGAGACATTCACTGATTACGCATTACGGTTGGTGTATTTTAATTGAGATCAACTTCGGTTTTCTACAACCGACATTAACAAATTCCCATCTGCCACATAACCGCTGGCACGGCTTTCGAAAGTTCAAACCTGCAGGGTGTCCCAACTTAGCCCATGATAAGCTCTCGCGATCAACGAAGGATATTCCTTCTCCCGGAAGACCCGATCAGTCTCGAATCCTGGCTACAAGACATTTCGACAAAGAATAAAACAAGACCAGCAAAGCCGCCCGATGCACCGGCAATCCCGATAGGAGCTGCACATATCTCGCTCGAGGCAACACCGATGAGACATCCTACGAGTAAAACCAAACCTCGAGTTGCCACGAGGGGGCCCCGCAGTCTACTCGGTTCGGGCCAGCACTTAGAGAAGCACTGGTCCGGGGGGGCTAAATAAGATGACCCTCGAGAGAGCGACTCCCAAGGGAAAAGTAGGTGGTGGTGAGGCAAATGGTAAAACCAATATTGGGCCTTGCTGGAAAAGTCTTATTCAAAGCGAACTGTCAAGGGGGTCCCATAAATCACCCGATCGCGTTAGGGACGCAAAATCCGGGAACATAACACCGATATGACGGAAAACTAGGGCGGCAAGAGTAGAACAAAACACCAGGCATAAGGCCGAGCCTTCCACCCTTTACCAAGTATATAGATGCATTAATTAAATAAGATATATTGTGATATCCCAACAAGTAAACATGTTCCAACAAGGAACAACATCTCCATGTTCCAACAAGGAACAAACTTCATCTTCACCGCAACTAACAACGCTATAAGAGGGCTGAGCAAAGCGGTAACATAGCCAAACAACGGTTTGCTCGGGAAGGGTGACAACGAGTTAGAGGTTCATGGCAATTTGGGATGGCTTGAGGAACAAGTGATAGGTAGCGCAGCATAGCGATAGAACGAAACAACTAGCATAGCAATGATAGTAATGAGATCCAGGGTAGCGGTCATCTTGCCTGAAATCCCGCAAGGAAGAAGAACGAGTCCATGAGAAAGACGAACGGATGAAGCCGAACCAAGCGTAGACGAACGAATCCTCACGTTCGCAACGAAACAGGAACTAACAAGAAGAAGCACACAACATAGTAAACACACCACACATGAACATGGCAAGTGTCAGGACCCCGATCCCAAGTCACATCGACCTAGCTGGTAACACCTCATATCACTTTGCGGCCTCACGCACGGTATTCCCACGGGTGTCGCCTTACCATGGCCCGGGACCGCTTATGCGTCTTTTGGCTCACGATATGATAGTGTCGCTAGCATCCACATGACAAAGAACCCGGCCGACATGGCTAGTCGTGAACCCAAAGCGGCACTAACCTATGGGGACAGCATACATGAAACACTTGAGCATGTCGGTCATCAACGTATGAACTCGGGCTGTAGCACTGGCTAACAGGACTCCGGTATCCCGGCTGTAGTAGGCTAGGCAGGACTCCAAGTATCACCGCGTGACATTTCCCGAGGGAACGGACATAGGAACGAAATGAATCACATGCCGGCCATCAAGTGTCCAAGCAAGAGTCTTTGGGCTAGCAGACTCCGTGAACCGGGCTGTAGCGGACTACTATCGCCGTAAGCACGAGACTACATTTCCCCATATGAGAGGCTGCCAAGGATAAACAACTAGATTGTCGGATCCCACTCATACCAAGCATTTCAATCATACACATAATATGCCCGATATGAGTAAATACAACAAGGCATCACAACAAAACTCTACAACTCAAGTACTTTATTTAAGAGGCTCCGAGGAGCCATACACAACATAGTCATACAGGTAGGGGTCACATGACCCAACACTCAAGTCATACAATCATACAAGCACATGCGGAAGCAAAGTAGTGCAGATGCAGACTCTAGAAAGAAAGAAAGCTTGTTGGAGCCTTTCTATCTACAATGGCCCTTCACAAGTCTTAGATCGCCACCTGGGTGGCTAGCTTACTCGTCGAAGTCAACATCTACATAGAATCCGTCGGAGGGGGTAGTATAGTCCTCTGAAAAATATTAATTAAGCAAACATGAGTACAAAAGTACTCAGCAAGTCTTACCACGTAATCCTATCATACATGCACATTCTCAAGAAGGAGGTGGAGTTAATTGCAGCAAGCCAGCTTTGACTCTTGGCTAAGCTATCCCGTGACACACTTTGTAAAGCATTTTGTCGCATACAGAGTCCACTATCCACCATCACAATACTCCACCGTGGATCCTCTCTCGTCATCCCCGAGAGGGCCATCCACGATACTCACACTTATCTTGAGGCTTTTAGTAGTAATCATTTACTTGTCTATGAACTGATATAGGTAACCCGAAGTCCTTTTCCGTGGACACGGCTATTCAATAGATCATATTTAACCCCGCAGGGTGTACTTCTTCACACACGCTCACCACTTATCGTCGTTTACGACATGTACTCGCAACCTTCAAGCGGAAGCCCAACGTGGGTGTCGGCCACAGCCTACCTAAACACTCAAGTCCCTAGTCCAGGTTTATCGCCTATTCGGGTTCCATCCGCAGGAGTCCGGCCGAGGTTTCCCATACAGCCCGAACGATGTGTGCAGGGTTCCGAGATACCAAACGGGCACTGGTACACGGGCCACAGTGCCTACCGCAACACAACCCACCCCTAAGGTCAGCGTTGCGTGCGGCCCCACATGCTACAAACACGAAACTACTTGCAACTCCGGACTATGAACAGGGGTGGTTAAGAAGCGAGAGGGTCAATTAAGGATCCCAATGTGTGGTAGTAGCTAGTTCATGGATCACAAACACAGATCTCAGTTCTTAAGTTCGGCTTCAATGAAACAACCCACCATGTACTCCTACATGGCCTCTCATCGATACCTTTACCAAATCGTGTTCAACACTTACACTCCCGAACCAACACAACCTTTCACTCCAGTTCATCTTCCCGATGAGCCAGACCTGACACAACTCTAAGCATAGCAAGCATAGCATGGTAGGAATCACAAACATGGCTCAATCAACTCCTACACATACTAGTGGGTTTCATCTAATTCTTGTGGCAATGACAGTCATGCAAAGGAAGTGGGTTCAACTACCGCAGCACACAACAGTTGAATCGCGTTGTCTTAATGCAGTAAACGAGAGCGAAGCGAGAACATGGGTTTGTATCGGAATGATCAATGAATTGCTTGCTGATGGGCTGGGGTAGAGAACGCCCTTCGGATGGGTAATCGAGGTTATCTTGAGGGCGAACCTATCATGAAACACACCAAAATAAATATACAAACAATATGCAACAATATGATGCATGCTATGACATGGCAATATGGATGTGTGTTGGCCTAATGCAAGTTAAAGGGATAGGGATGAACTCATTTGAATCAAAGGTTCAAATGATAGTTCATGTGAGTTAGGCCTAATGGTGCAAAATCTTAATCTGGTTATTCAGCATAGTTAACTTGTTTTAACATGCATGAAACCTGTACCAATGGATAGAGTGTATTTTTCGATAAATTTTCATATATAAATCTTTGCATTTGGAGTTATAGAATAAAAGTTATAAGCATTTGAAATTTGAATTATATTCGGATTTATTATATAAAATTAATTCCAGAATTTGAATTAATCGTCGCCAAGATGAGGTCAACATGACGTCGAGGGGTCAACGGGGTCGTCCAGGTCAAACTGACCAGTGGGACCCGCATGTCAGAGTTAATTTAACTAATTAGTTTTAGTTAGAACTAATCCCAATTAGTTTAACTGGAGGGGGCCCCACTTGTCATTGACTCAGAGAGTCAACAGGCCCACGGACGGGGTCAACTCACGGCGTCTAGCCGCCGCCGAGGCCGACGCGTGGAGCAAGTGCTTTTGCACTTTCCGGGCTCCAAATGGGCGCGGGGAGCACCTCGTGTGGTGGAGGTGAGCAGCGGTTAGTGGTGGAGTTAGTTTGGGTCGGGATGGCGGAGTGGGCGCCCGGCGACGAGTCGGGTGGCGACCGGGTTCGCCATCGGCGGGTTTGGGGTTAGCGGCCTCGGCGTGGGGAGTGCAGTTAGGCCCGTGGGGCGCGGTGAGTGTGATGGGCGTGGTGGCGGGCCGTTAGGTGGCGGAGCCTCGTCGGCGACGAGCTCCGCGGCGGTGGGTTCGGTGATCATCGTGCGCTCGTGGTGGTGCAGAAGAGGAGAGCGGAGAGGACGGGGAGTATCGGGCTCACGGTGAACCTGTGGAGAGCTTCGACGGGGTCGGGGGTGGACTGATGCGGCGGCGACGGCGATGGGGATCTCCGGCGGCCTTGAGCTCGGTCGAGGTCGGAGTAGTGGCCTCGGGATGCTTAGAGCAAGGGGGATTAGGCTAGCTAGGGGTAACGGGGTGCGGCGGAGCTGCTAGACATGGCGGGGAGGAGCGTGGACGGCGGGGAGCACGGCGTCGACGGTGGCGTGGCGCGATGGCGATGCGTCGGCCAGGTTGGGGCGAGCGAGAGAGAGGGCGGGGGAAGTGAGGTGTCCGGGGGTCGGGCGACGACGCGGGTCGCCCCAGGCGGTGGCGGCGAAGGATGAGGCGAGCGGCGGCCAGCTGCGTGGCGCGCCCTCGCTCGCCAAGCCGGCACCAGAGCTACTGCTGGCCGAGCCAAGCAGCTCATTGGCCAGCGCTCTTTGGCTGGGCAGCCGGGTGGGCGATCATGATGACAGTAGGTTTTTCCTTTTTTTTTAAAGTTTTTTCTATTTCGCAACTCTGTTTAGGGTTTTAAAAATACCAAAACTATTTCAAAAATTACCAAAATGCTCCTGGTCACTTGTTGGAATATTCCCAACATGAAACATTTTAGTTTGACAATTTTGAACATTTAAAATATTTTTCATAATTTAAAATGCCCATTTCAAAAACTTGTGAATTAAATCTAGAACCCTTAGGTGACCTAGAAAATGTTCCACCTTCTTTGACATGGTTCCTGAACCCAAACAAAGAGGATGAGCATTTTGAAGGGCATTTCGGATTCATTGAAATAAATTTTAGTAAACCCTAGTTATTTTAAGGGGGTGTTCGGGTTTCTGCCTTCCCATTTCAAATTCAGATGAAATTTAAACATGATGCACACCCTAATGCATGGTCTATCTGGGATGTGACAACTCACCCCCACTCAAAAGAATCTCGTCCCGAGATTTAGGATCTATTGCGAAAAAGGTGGGGTACTCAAGTCGAAGACGATCCTCCCTTTCCCAAGTTGCTTCTTGCTCGGAATGGTTTGACCATTGAACCTTTAGAAACTTGATATTCCGACGTCGAGTGGTACGCTCGGTTTGATCGAGGATACGAACGGGATATTCTCGATAGGTAAGGTTATCTTGGAGATCAAGCGTTTCGTGGTCTACTCCACGGATAGGATCCGAGAAGCAACGCCTGAGTTGGGAAACGTGGAAGACATCATGGACCTTGGAAAGATGCGGAGGTAGTTCTAATTGGTAGGCAACTTCCCCTCGTTTGGCAAGAATGCGGAAGGGTCCAATGTAACGAGGAGCCAACTTGCCCTTGATACCGAATCGATGGGTTCCCTTTAAAGGAGTAACCCGGAGGTAAGCCTTCTCGCCAATTTCATAAGTCATAGGCTTATGCTTGCGGTCATATTGGCTCTTCTGACGAGATTGGGCTGTTTTCAATTTCTCACGAACAACGCGAACCTGCTCCTCTGCTTCCTGAATCATATCCGGGCCAAAGAGTTGTCTCTCCCCGGTTTCTGACCAGTTAAGAGGCGTTCGACATTTTCGTCCATAAAGAACTTCAAAAGGGGCTTTGCCTGTGCTTGATAACTATTGTTATAAGCGAACTCGGCGAATGGGAGGCATTTCTCCCAACTCATGCCGAAAGAGATGATAGAAGCTCGGAGCATATCCTCTAGGATTTGATTGACTCGTTCTACTTGACCACTTGATTGGGGATGGAAAGCGGTGCTAAAGGAGAGCGAGTTCCCATAGCATTTGGAAACTTTCCCAAAATCGGGAGGTGAAGAGACTCCCACGGTCTGAGTTAATTTCAATGGAACACCGTGAAGAGACACTATTCGAGAGATGTACAAATCAGCTAGCTGGCTAGCGGTTATACTCATGAACGGGTAGGAAGTGGGCTACTTTGGAAAGGCGATCAACGACAACGAAGATAGCATTATTCCCTCTCTTGGTCCTGGAAACCCGGTAATGAAATCCATACCGATTTTATCCCATTTCCATTCAGGAATTTCCAAAGGTTGAAGGGTACCAGAGGCCGTTGATGCTCTGCTTTAACTCGACGACGAGGCGTCGCGATTAGCAATGTATTGAGCGATTTCTCTCTTCATCCTAGTCCACCAAAACCTCTGGCGTAGATCTTGATACATTTTAGTACTACCGGGATGAATGGTGAGAGGAGAGTCATGAGCTTCCTTAAGGATCAATTGCCGTAGCTGTTGTTTCTTGGGAACCACCAAGCGGTTTCGAAGAAGACAACACCTCGTTCATCTATGGAGAAACATTTAGCAGCTCCGCTAACGATGTTCTCCTTGATCCGAGATATCCCTCTATCATCTTCTTGAGCAGCTATGATTCGATCCGTGAGTCGGGTTTCGCCACCGGGGTGGAAAGAAATCCTCGAGGAACAATGTGAAGATTAAGCTTACGAAATTCCTCGTGGAGAATTGGTTGACCTTGTTGTAACATCAAATTATTACAAGAAGATTTGCGACTTAGTCGTCAGCCATGACATTAGCTTTGCACAGGGTGTAGGATATTCCTAAGTCGAAATCTGTAATCAACTCGACCCAACGTCTTTGCACGAGATTCAAATCCGGTTGGGTGAAGATATATTTCAGACTTTGGTGATCATGTAGATTTCGCATAGCGATTACCCGTAAGGTAATGTCGCCAGGTTTTGAGTGCATGAACCACTGCTGCAAGCTCTAGATCGTGTGTGGGATAGTTATCCTCATGTGGGCGAATCGTCGAGAAGCGTGAGCAATCACATGACGATCTTGCATGAGTATGCAACCTAGTCCTTGTCGCGAGGCGCCGCAATAGATAATAAAGTCCTTAGAAATCTGGTGGAACAAGTACGGGAGCAGATGTCGAGCGTCTTTTCGCCTCGAAAGCTGATCTCGCCTTGTGGCGTCCATTCGAACTTCTTATCTTTCTTGAGGAGTTCGGTTAGAGGTTTAACAACTTTAGAGAAATTCTCGACGAAGCGGCGGCAATAGCTCGCTAAACCGAGGAAACTCGAACTTGCTTGACCGATTCGGTGGAGTCCATCAAGGACGGCTTGAACTTCGCTTCGGGATTGACAGCAATACCCTTACCGGAGATTACATGTCCTAGATAGGTCACTTCTGGTAACCAGAATTCACACTTAGAGAATTTGGCATAAAGGCGGTGCTCTCGAAGTTTCATCAATACTAGCCTTAGGTGTTCGGCATGTTCTTCCTCATTCTTGGAGTAGATGAGTATATCATCGAGGTATACCACGACGAATTTATCCAAATACTCCATGAAGATTGAGTTCATTAACCGAGAGAAAGTGGCTGGTGCATTGGTTAATCCGAAGGACATGACGGTGTACTCGTATTGGCCATAACGAGTGACAAAGGCCGTTTTAGGTATGTCCCGTTTTTATTTTGATTTGATGGTAGCCCAACCTCAAATCCATCTTGAAAAAATCGAGGATCCAGCGAGCTGATCATACAGTGTCGTTGATCTGAGGAGCGGATACTTGTTCTTGATAGTGACCAAATTGACGGTCGGTAATCTACAACCATCCGATCCGTACCATCCTTCTTCTTGACGAAGAGGACGGGCAAGCCCATGGAGATGAACTAGGACGGATGAAACCTTTTGCAAGGACTCATCGAGTTGTTTCTTAAGTTCAGCTAGTTCTAGGGGTGCCATATTATAAGGTCTTCTAGAGATTGGGGCGGTTCCGGAATAAGATCTATCACGAACTCGACATCCCCGCGGGTGGAACACCGGCAGTTCTTCGGAAAGACATCCGGAAATCACGGACTACCGGAATATCTTGAGATCCGGAAGAGGGTTGGCATTTAAGGAGTAAAGTCGGCGCTTAGACACTCGGGTTAAAACATCCACCGTTTTGCCCAAGGATGGAATAAGTTGAACAGTTCTAGTAGAACAATCAATCTTAGCATAATGGGCTGACATCCAGTCCATACCCAAGATGATGTTTATGTCCGAGGACTTAAGAGCTATTAGAGATGCGAGAAAGACTAATCATCGACAAGAATTTCATTCCCATGACTTATTCTAGAGGTTTGCCATCTAGAACCGGGGTTTAATTTCCATGGAGGTAGGCATGTCACAGAATGTGGTGTTGTGCAATCGAGCATAGCTCTCAGAAATAAATGAATGAGATGCTCCAGTATCAAAAAGAACAGTTGCCGGGTGGCAATTAACAAGAAGCGTACCGAGGACGACGTTGGGATCCTCATGGGTTTCTTCAGCAGAGACATAGTTAACATGGCCACGAGCGGTGGCAACTGGCTTGGCATAGGGAACCTTTCCGGCTGGCTTGCCGCGACCAACAGACTTTCCAGCTTGATTGGGGTTGTTCTGGGGACACTCTCGAATATAGTGGCCCGTCTCTCCACATTTGAAGCAAGTGATCACATTTGGCCGTGGAGCAGCACTAGCAGTTGGACCTCCATAAGTCTTGGGTGGAAAATACGGCTGGTTGGGGCGCGGCTCGAAGGATGGCCTCGGGGTGTACACTGGTGGTAGAGCCGTGTTGGGACCCAAACCCGCGCTTCGGGACCCAGAGCGGATGGCGATCGAGAATCACGGATGTGCTTGCGTGAAGCCTCGAAGTCGATCTGCCCGATCTCGGCGTGATAGCCTTATTGACTAGCCGGGAAAGAGGTACATTCATGCAGACGGAGATCTCGGCGTAACTCGTGGCTAAGTCCTTACGGAACCTCGCCTGCTTCTTAGCATCGGTAGAAACTTCTTGGGCATAACGTGCTAACCTCCCAAATTCACGGTAGAGGCATCCACCGTCACCGCCTTGGGTGAAACTGCAAAATTCCTCACGTTTGCGGTCCATAAGACCTTCGGTATATGGTGCTCACGGAGGCGGCACTCAATTCATCCCAAGTTGTAACTTGTCCAGCCGGACGCATAGCCTCATAATTTTCCCACGGTGGCGGGACCTTCCGGATGATAGGCGGCAAAGATAACCTTGTCAGCCTCAGCCACATTGGCGGAGCGCAGCTTGTGGTGGATCTTTGCGGAGCCAATCATCTGCGTCGAGTGGCTCGACGAGACATTTGAACTTTGGAGGATAAAGCTTGACAAAATCATTGGTGAAACCCCATCGTTTCTTGGCTGGCGTGCTGTGTTTTGTTCAATCCGCTCCAATAAGCGGTTGGTTTCAGCGCTTATTGCGTTACGCTTCGGCATCACCTCGGCCAAAGATGGCGGTTGCGGCGATTCACATTTCGGCTGCATGGCCTCTCCTGCTCTCGGAACAGCAGGAGAATTTGAGTGTTGACCATCACGGGAGACAAAGCAAAGGTTTAAACCAGGATGGCAGAGTTTAACAAGGAAGTGCGGAAGGTAATGGACAGTATGGAATGCAAAGATGTTCATCCGTATGACATGGTAATATAAACTGCCATATATATATATACCAACGGTCATACACACCATTCATAGTTTAGTACAAGCCTGACGGAGTACAACTATAAGGAAGGCGTTACATCTCATCGGAAGCATTCCAACTCCTATACATTATTTTTCTACACTTCCGGAACGATACACACTAGGTCGTATTCCACGAGTCACGCAAGACGGTGGAAACACAACTGGTACCATACTAGGAATACTACTACTATCTCAGGCAGCTCCATAGTAGTCCTCATAGAAGTCACCACCCAGACCTGGAAGTGGAACATGATCGTCCGGAAACAGACAATCCTGTGGGGCCTGTGGACCATAAGGACTCGGATGTGGCCGTGGACCCACAAATGGTGGCAGAAGAGGCCCACGAGGAGGAGTGATGCCTCCAACCTCACGCCACTCCATGAAGTCCGCAGACTCGCCCTTGCAGGGTACAAGTCTCTCATGTCCATACATCCGCTTGCACGGCAGTGCAAACCTAGTCGAGTAGCCCAAAGGTCGAGCGGGCATTAAATAGCTCCATACGCAAGGCCCGGTTCTCACGGTCCTTGTCCTCCAACAACTTCAGAGTAGTAGTGCGGAGTGAGTCCTCATGGGAGGCATCGCTGTACAACCCCTGAAGGTAGCCATGCGCCCCAGGAAGAGATGCTGGCATATAGCGGAAATCAGTGTTGCTCAACAAAGCAGTCCTGGCTCGAATGATAGTCATCATGGAATAGGCTGCATCTTGTACAGACATTCCAATAGTGATTCCGAGCCCATAAGAACGGTGAAGTGGCTCAGTAGCTCCGGGATAGGATGGATAAATCCGGACCGTGCATAGGTATTGGCTTTGATTGAAATCCCTGAACTGCTCCTCGACGGTATATTCAGGATACCATCGATAACCAGCCTCAATCATCACCCTAACCAACATGGCCGTGTGACCGCACACATCAATGCAGCGGGTCAGGCGAACCACTTGGTTCTGGGAACGGGTGGCCATCTGAAAGCACAGCCATAATGCAAAGGCATTAGAATTTCTAGGGAAAATCGGGCAGCATAACATCTGTAAATGCTCAAATCAAATTTGAGACATTCAAAATCAGATTTGCAAAACCACTCAACAACATCATATCAAGGTTCTGGTTCAAATGGTAGCATACTAAAATTTAGTAACACTGAACTGAGGATGTAACCAACAATCCTATAAGGTACTACGGATTAGTAACACGTGAGCCTGATAGAGAGAAGAGAGCCTAGTCCTATACCCACGTTGAATGAGAGGAGGATGACTCAGATCAGAGGGCATAAGGTAAAGGAATAAAAGAGCCTTCGTTCCTCCCACAATCAATTCCCTATATATAGCTAAAGCATTTCTAGACTCAACTTGACCAGTTTGGCTTAGCGAACCTACAGGCAGCCCTCTCGATGCCAGCGCTGTCGGACCCGATCCCAAGTCACATCGACCTAGCTGGTAACACCTCATATCACTTTGCGGCCTCACGCACGGTATTCCCACGGTGTCGCCTTACCATGGCCGGGACCGTTTGCGTCTTTTGGCTCACGTATATGATAGTGTCGCTAGCATCCACATGACAAAGAACCGGGCCGACATGGCTAGTCGTGAACCCAAAGCGGCACTAACCTATGGGGACAGCATACATGAAACACTTGAGCATGTCGGTCATCAGCGTATGAACTCGGGCTGTAGCACTGGGCTAACAGGACTCCGGTATCCCGGGCTGTAGCAGGCTAGGCAGGACTCCAAGTATCACCGCGTGACATTTCCCGGAAGGGACAGACATAGGAACGAAATGAATCACATGCCGCCATCAAGTGTCCAAGCAGTAGTCTTTGGCTAGCGGGACTCCGTGAACCGGCAGTGGCGGACTACTATCGCTCGAAGCACGAGACTACATTTCCCCATATGAGAGGCTGCCAAGGATAAACAACTAGATTGTCGGATCCCACTCATACCAAGCATTTCAATCATACACATAATATGCCCGATATGAGTAAATACAACAAGGCATCACAACAAAACTCTACAACTCAAGTACTTTATTTAAGAGGCTCAGGAGCCATACACAACATAGTCATACAGGTAGGGGTCACATGACCCAACACTCAAGTCATACAATCATACAAGCACATGCGGAAGCAAAGTAGTCCAGTACAGACTCTAGAAAGAAAGAAAGCTTGTTGGAGCCTTTCTATCTACAATGGCCCTTCACAAGTCTTAGATCGCCACACAGGTGGCTAGCTTACTCGTCAAGTCAACATCTACATAGAATCCGTCGGAGGGGTAGTATAGTCCTCACGAAAAATATTGATTAAGCAAACATGAGTACAAAAGTACTCAAGAAGTCTTACCACAGAATCCTATCATACATGCACATTCTCAAGAAGGAGGTGGAGTTAATTGCAGCAAGCCAGCTTTGACTCTTGGCTAAGCTATCCTACGTGACACACTTTGTAAAGCATTTTGTCGTACACGAGTCCACTATCCACCATCACAATACTCCACCGTGGATCCTCTCTCGTCATCCCGAGAGAGGCCATCCACGATACTCACACTTATCTTGAGGCTTTTAGTAGTATCCATTTACTTGTCTATGAACTGATATAGGTAACCCGAAGTCCTTTTCCGTGGACACGGCTATTCAATAGATCATATTTAACCTGCGGGGTGTACTTCTTCACACGCTCTCACCACTTATAAATCGTTTACGACATGTACTCGGCAACCTTCAAGCGGAAGCCCAGCGTGGGTGTCGGCCACAGCCTACCTAAACACTCAAGTCCCTAGTCGGGTTTATCGCCTATTCGGGTTCCATCCATGAAGTCCGCCGAGGTTTCCCATACAGCCCGAGCGATGTGTGCAGGGTTCCCGAGATACCAAGCGGGCACTCGGTACACGAACCCACAGTGCCTACCGCAACACAACCCACCCCTAAGGTCAGCGTTGCGTGCGGCCCCACATGCTACAAACACGAAACTACTTGCAACTCCGGACTATGAGCAGGGGTGGTTAAGAAGCCGAGAGGGTCAATTAAGGATCCCAATGTGTGGTAGTAGCTAGTTCATGGATCACAAACACAGATCTCAGTTCTTAAGTTAAACGGCTTCGATGAAACAACCCACCATGTACTCCTACATGGCCTCTCATCGATACCTTTACCAAATCGTGTTCAACACTTACACTCCCGAACCAACACAACCTTTCACTCCAGTTCATCTTCCCGATGAGCCAGACCTGACACAACTCTAAGCATAGCAAGCATAGCATGGTAGGAATCACAAACATGGCTCAATCAACTCCTACACATACTAGTGGGTTTCATCTAATTCTTGTGGCAATGACAGTCATGCAAAGGAAGTGGGTTCAACTACCGCAGCACACAACAGTTGAATCGCGTTGTCTTAATGCAGATAAACGAGAGCGAAGCGAGAACATGGGTTTGTATCGGAATGATCAATGAATTGCTTGCTGATGGGCCTGGGTAGAGAACGCCCTTGGATGGGTAATCGAGGTTATCTTGAGGCGAGAACCTATCATGGAAACACACCAAAATAAATATACAAACAATATGCAACAATATGATGCATGCTATGACATGGCAATATGGATGTGTGTTGGCCTAATGCAAGTTAAAGGGACAGGGGATGAACTCATTTGAATCAAAGGTTCAAATGATAGTTCATGTGAGTTAGGCCTAATGGTGCAAAATCTTAATCTGGTTATTCAGCATAGTTAACTTGTTTTAACATGCATGAAACCTGTACCAATGGATAGAGTGTATTTTTCTGATAAATTTTCATATATAAATCTTTGCATTTGGAGTTATAGAATAAAAGTTATAAGCATTTGAAATTTGAATTATATTCTGGATTTATTATATAAAATTAATTCCAGAATTTGAATTAATCTTGTCGGCATGAGGTCAACATGCCGTCGAGGGGTCAGCGGGTCGTCCAGTCAAACTGACCAGTGGGACCCGCATGTCGAGTTAATTTAACTAATTAGTTTTAGTTAGAACTAATCCCAATTAGTTTAAGCTGGAGGGCCCCACATCATTGACTCGAGAGAGTCAGCAGGGCCTGGACGGGGTCAACTCACCGGCGTCTAGCACTTGGCCGAGGCAGACAGCGGAGCAAGTGCTTTTGCACTTTCCGGGCTCCAAATGGGCGCTGGGAGCACCTCGTGTGGCTGGAGGTGAGCAGCGGTTAGTGGTGGAGTTAGTTTGGGTCGGGATGGCGGAGTGGGCGCCCGGCGACGAGTCGGGCGGCGACCGGGTTCGACCATCGGCGGGTTTGGGGTTAGCGGCCTCGGCGGGCGCGGAGTGCAGTTAGGCCCGTGGGGCGCGGTGAGTGTGATGGGCGTGGTGGCGGGGCCGTTAGGTGGCCGGAGCCTCGTCGGCGACGAGCTCCGCGGCGGTGGGTTCGGGTGATCATCGTGCGCTCGTGGTGGTGCAGGAAGAGGAGAGCGGAGAGGACAGGGGAGTATCCAGGCTCACGGTGAACCTGTGGAGAGCTTCGTCGGGGTCGGGGGTGGACTGATGCGGCGGCGACGGCGATGGGGATCTCCGGCGGCCTTGAGCTCGGTCGAGGTCGGAGTAGTGGCCTCGGGATGCTTAGAGCAAGGGGGATTAGGCTAGCTAGGGGTAGCGGGTGCGGCGGAGCTGCTAGACATGGCGGGAGGCGTGGGGCGGCGGGAGCACGGCGTCGGCGGTGGCGCGTCGGCGATGGCGTCGGCCAGTTGAGAAGCGGCGAGAGAGAGGCGGCAGGGGGGAAGTGAGGTGTCCGGGGTCGGGCGACGACGTGGTGGTCGTCCCGGCGGCGGTGGCGGCGAAGGATGAGGCGAGGCGGCGGCCAGCTGCGTGGCGCGCCTGCGCTCCGGCCCGACACCAGGCTACTGCTGGCGAGCCAAGCAGCTCATTGGCCTTGCTCTTTGGGCTGGGCAGACAAGTGGGCGATCATGAGCGACAGTGAGTTTTCCTTTTTAAAGTTTTTCTATTTCTGCAACTCTGTTTAGGGTTTTTAAAAATACCAAAACTATTTCAAAAATTACCAAAATGCTCCTGGTCACTTGTTGGAATATTCCCAACATGAAACATTTTAGTTTGACAATTTTTGAACATTTAAAATATTTTTCATAATTTAAAATGCCCATTTCAAAAACTTGTGAATTAAATCTAGAACCCTTAGGTGACCTAGAAAATGTTCCACCTTCTTTGACATGGTTCCTGAACCCAAACAAAGAGGATGAGCATTTTGAAGGGCATTTCGGATTCATTGAAATAAATTTTAGTAAACCCTAGTTATTTTAAGGGGGGGGGTGTTCTGGGGTTTCCTGCCTTCCCCATTTCAAATTCAGATGAAATTTAAACATGATGCACACCCTAATGCATGGTCTATCTGGGATGTGACAGCAAGATGCACAACAAACATGATGCATGACCAATCTAGATGAAGCTACTCATGGCAAGAGATGATGTAAACAAGAGCAACACATCAAGGCAAGTTTAAATGAGGCCGGGAACAACATATAACAATTCCGGTAAGTCCTCATATGCAAATTTCGAAATTGGTCCAGATCTGAATAAACCTTATGTTCAAGTTGTTAAACAGCAAGTTAAGATGCACCACGTTGATCTACACGAAATTCTAGTCAAGTTACATATAAAGTTCATTTAATTCGGAGCTACGGCCTAGAAGATATGAGCAAAACAAGATAAACATGGCATTGGTGCAAAATGCACTCAAACATCAAACAAACACCTCAAAACAAGGATGCAACATGATAATATGAAGCTACATTCAAAATCAAGCAAGTTTCATATAGAGCACACTCAAAACGGAGCAACGGTTCAACACATACACTCTATACAAGGCATAACAACAATCTGTCCAAAACAGCAACTAGGCATATCGCAGGTATCAAAACAACATGCTACAGGACCTCAACATAATAGCAAAAGGCATGGGCATGATGTACAGGTAAAGATTACAAAACATGAACACTTAGCTAGCTATCTCCAAAAATAACTAGAACATGCTCAAAATGACATGGCAAGATTGCAAATAATAACAGTTTCAGACTTTAGTAGAAATAACATCAGGTTGCAATGTTTAGAGCTATCAAACAACATGCTACAGGAACTTAATATGGCAAACAAAGGCATGGCATGATACTACTAAATGCATAGAACAAAAGTCCCTTACTGACCATAAGCCAAAAAGGATCAGAAGATATGATGGCACCCATGTAAACATGGCAAGTTATATGACAGATTCAAACATGGCAGGAACAACAATAAGTAGGCATGTTGGTGAGCTTGAATCACTCACCACAGCGCAATACATGGCATGGCAAGGCAACCAACAGTAATAAGACATATTATAGAAGCTATACATGGCAAGAACAACAACATAGCATGCAAGGATCAACTACAACAACCTTGGCAAAATTGAATAACATGTAAACAATCTGCCAGGAACATTTTATAGCAAAAGTAGAGCTCGATTGACTCAAGCTATGGCACTCCATAATTGCAAGCAATGGCATGGATGGATAGAGCATAACATGTATAATAAAACATCCTTACTGAAGTATCTCAAAATAAGCATGGATCTCTCGGTAGCATCAAGTTAACATGGCATAAAAATATCAGCAGAACAGGGGCTGAAATCAGCAACATCATGAAGCCTAGTTTGCATGCTTGTGCTAGTCACCACAGAGATCAAAAAAATACATGGCATACACCCCTGTAAATATGGCATGGCATATTACAAAACACATGTATGACTCAAGTTCATAGGATGCACACATCAATCATGGCAAAATGACAAAAGTGCATGTTACATTACGAAGCGAAACTAACATCACATAGCCCTCTTCCAACAGCATTTCGGGCATCAAGATGAGCTCAAATGAAAATGATGCAATGAGATGAAATGTTCTACACATCGAGGCGAACATTTTGACATATTACACACGCAAAACGGAGCAACGATGACAGAGTTATGGCATGACGAAAATGCATGAAAATAATCACAGATTCGGGACTTAGCAGTTTTTTACCCTCTCGAAAAGTCAACGGGACGGAGTTGTGCGGGATGGCGAGATCCGGGACGGAGGCCGGGCGCGTTTGGATCGCGGGACAGGTGCATCTCATCCCACCCGTCCGGATCTGGCGGGCGGCGGTGCTTGAACTCCGCGTGGCCAGGGCGGCCGGGCGGCAGGCAACGACGACGCATGGCGGCGCCGGCTGGGCGGAGGCGGCCGGGCGATCGAGGCGGCAGAGGCGGCGTGAAAAAGCGCGGCGGGCGGCGGAGGCCGCCGGCAGCAACGCGGCACGGAGCGCCAGCCTTGCCAGCGCAGCAGCCCAGGGCGCGCTGGCGAGCCGCGCCGGCGAGGGCGGCGGAGGCGGACCGGAAGGCGGCGGCCTTGGGCAGCAGGCAGGGCGGCGAGCGGGAGGCGGGCAGGGGGCAGCCACGGCCCGGCGGGCAGCGGCGCAGAGGCGGCGGCGCCCACGTGGCAGCCCGATTAGCGCGGCGGCGCGATTCCGTCCGGTCCGGGACGGACACGTCCGGTGCGGAGAGGGGAATTTGCTAGGGTTTCGGGGGGGATTGATCCGCGAATTCGGAGGGGGAGGTGCATTTATAGATAGAGGGAGCTAGGTGAGTCCAAATGAGGTGCGGTTTTCGGCCACGCGATCGTGATCGAACGACCGAGAGCATGGAGGGGAGTTTGCTGGGTTTTGGGCCACTTTGAAGGGGGTGTTGGTCTGCAAAGAGAAGGAGGCTTTTACGGTTACCCGGTTAACCGTTGGAGTATCAAACGACCTCCAAATGGCACGAAACTTGACAGGCGGTCTACCGGTGCTATACCAAGGCCGTTTGACAAACCTCGGTCCATTCCGAGACCGTTTAACACCCGCACATGAAAAGAGGTAAAAGGCGCGCCGAGACATAGGAGTGCGGATTGGAAAAGCGGACAGCGGGGAAAATGCTCGGATGCATGAGACGAACACGTATGCAAATGCGATGCACATGATGACATGATATGAAATGCAGATGAAGACATGGCAAAATGCAACACGCAAGCAAATGACATGGCAAAGACGGCGAATAACTGGCAGACACCTGGCGCATCGAATCCGGGGCGTTACAGGCTGGCAGCCCCTTTGTCGTCGCTACTCGCTCCATCCACGACGAACACCAACCCATGGCTGCCTCGGCCTCCACCCTCACCTCGCCCTGCCCCTCCCCACCACCACCACCAGGCTCCCATCACGCCGCCGCCATTGGCGCCCCGTCTCCAGTGGCCCCGCCAGGTTCGACTGTGGTGGGCGCACGCCCTCTCCCTGATGGCCCGCAGTCGTCGGATGATTTCTTCGGGTTCCTCTCCCCCTCAACTCCGATGGTGCTTCGATCGGGCCTCCCTGCTGGTATGGGATCGACGCCAGGTGATGCTCTCCTGAAGTTCGCGCTGGAAAACTTCTCCTCGCCGGTATGCTCGCTGCTTGACCCGCACTCGAAGTTGGTTTCTCCTACTTCGGTCTGGATCAAGATGCTTCCCCCCTCCCCAAGTCTTGATGATTTAGCTGTTTTCTCTTTGCTTAAGTTTTGGCTAGGGTCTCGGTCTGAGATCCTTATTATTCGTTCGTTCGGTGCGGGCTTATTTTCCTTAACAGTGGCTAATGCGGATGTAGCCATGTTTATTGTCTCTCTCGGTGGAATCAGTGACGGCCTAGTTCGGCTGTCTTTTCACGTAGGCCCCCCAGTCGGCTCCGGCTCGTCTTTTTCTGGGATTCAAATCTCCGACAAATTCGTCTTTTTGCCTGTCCATGGCTGCCAGGGAGAGATCTCCTTCTTAAATGCCGCGTTTGTCCGCTCTCCATCTCCTGTTGCGCGTGCCCCTGCTCCTCTATCCACCGCAGCACCTCCACCCAATCAGGCGCCTCCCGCTCCCCCTGCTTCGTCGGCCTACGGGCCCGCGGCTCCCGAGGCAAGGCTGGACGTTTGCGCCACGGACCCCGCCGCTCTCCATGCGTCAACGCTGCCCACATACGACAACCCCTCCCACGAGACTTGCTGCATGCCTGATCCCTCTGCGTCTAGCCCAGCTCTCAACCAATCAGCCGGCCTTCCGGGATCCCTCGCATGCTTCCAACCGCGTCCCTTCAACCCCTCTGTCGCTGACCCTCAGCCTGTCGCTGCTCCCAGGCCGGCCCGCAACCAATCAGGCGGCCTCCCAGGATCCCTCGCTTGCAACCACCCGCGTCACTACAAATCTCTGGCCGCTGACCCTCGCCCTGACGTGTCACCCCGGCTGGCCCGTCCTCGTTTCCACCGCCGGCGGCCCATGCCCATCGACTGTCGCGTGCGTGGCATCTTGGATACGCCAGAAGGGCCCCTCCCATGGATCTCGCACCGCGATCCACCTCCTCTCCTATCAGAAACCTTTTTTCCCTCGTTGTCCCTCGCGGTCTTGACCAACAACCCAGTTGGGCAGCGCGTCGCCCCTCCCCCCCCGTCTGGCCCGCCTCCCCCGACCGAATCTCGCGGTCTCGATCCCTCCCTATCGGCTCCTACGCCCATGCCCTCGTGCATGGCTCTACGTGCTCCACCACCCACACTTCCCCCTCCTTGCATGCAGTCCCTCAGCCTCCTTATAACCAGCCCCTCCCAACCAACTTCTCCATGCGCTGCTTCCGCTGCCTTTCTCTTGACCACCGCGTCCAGCATTGTAGAGATCCGGTGCGTTGCAGGAACTGCTGGGTCTCCGGCCACCGCCAGCGCGACCGTAAGCGTCCATCTCGTTTTCCTCTCGTTTCTTCCCCTTCTCCTCTTCCACGGCCGACTGAGTCCCCCGCTCCCTCGTGTCCCTGCCCTCGCCCTTCCTCAGGTCCGATGGCCGACTTCATCCCGCTGGTTGACGAGGTGGGCGCTGCTGATCCGGTGCCTGCCCCGGCCGCCCCGCCTTCCCCCGCCCTCCCAACATCCCCTCCCTCGGTCGTTGTCATCTCTGACGACGAGGCGGTGGAGGAAGACCCCGAGGAGGTGGAGTTCGCCTCCGTAGATGAGTCTACGGACTCCGACGAGGCGTCCGTCGACATCGACATGAACCCGCCCCACTCCCGCCCGGACTGCGTCAACGTCTTCATGCCATACGTACCCCTCGAGCACTTCGACAACATCGCCTACGCCTACGTCAACCCTCCCGCTGACAACCCGGCGCCTCTCGTCCATCGCGCCTTGAGGGAGGAGGCCGGCAACCCTTCATGCACGCTGGTCACTGCCTCGCATGGGGTTGGCATGCTCGTTTTTGCCACCCCCGACGACCGTGAGCGCGCTATGGGGGACGGCCCCTTCCTGGGTCGCGAGCACACCGTCTACCTCAACCGGCACAACGAAACTGACAACTGCTTCCTCTTCCCCCACCACGACCTCGCCGCCCTCGCCATCGAGGACTACCCCATCGAGCACTGGTTCCCGCAGCACATCCTGCACACCACCGGCCCCTTCGCCAACCCGTTCGACATCAACCCCATCTGCCTGGCCGGCGTCGACTACTCCGCGGTTCTTGTCACCGTCAAGGCTCGAGACATCAACGACGTCCCCCATGCTCTGGCCATGCATGGCTTCAACAGCATTGGGGCTCTTGCCTCGGTCTCCATCATCTCATGCACCAACCTGCCCGCCGCCGGCTTTGACTTCGCTTCCGATCCCCCCTCCGATGACTCCGCCAATGGTGACTTCCCCGCTGATATGGACACCAACCTCGCTCCTCCTCCGCCGCCGCCGGCCGGTAACGACGACGGTGGTAGGGTCGCGGAGCTCCCTGGGGACCGCACCATGTGGGCTTCCCCCTCGCCCGCGGTCAAGGCCAAGCCGCTTCTGGAAAAACCCGCCAACGTCCTCGTCTACATGCGCCCCGGCTTCTTCGACGTGTTCGTCATCAGCTCGGCCGGCGATCGTGGGCTCTACCGCATCCCCATGCAGGCGGCTGGGTCCGCTGTCGGCATGTTCGTCGCCAACTTTGCCACCGCCTCCATCGGCCAGCTCTCAAAGATCGCCATGGTGGGACCCTCCAAAACCCTCGTCACCTCCGTCGACGTCATCTGTCGCGACTCCCCCGCGTTGCCCGCCCCTGGGGTCGATGCCTCCTCCCAAGGCCCACCAGTCCCCGTCATCGACAACATTGACCTCTCCTGGCCCTCCACCCCTCTGGTCGAGGAGGAGGTCACTGCGGATGCTGGCCTTGTCCCTGCTGAGGGGTCGGCGATGCCTCCTTCCCTGACGTCCCCTCTCGGCCGGCGTCGGAGCGCTCGTCTTGCTGGCATTGAGCCTCCTATCTACACCACCATTCTGCAGAAGGCCACCCAACGCATGTGCTCTCTCAAGGAAGGCAAGCTCTCCGCTGGGGGCAAGAAGCTGATCCCGGCTGCGCAACTCCTCTCCATGGCCGGAGAAGTCTCTGCTTCTCTGCCACGCCGCGATGTGCTGGAGCTGGCGGCCGCCTGCGACGTCCCTGTTTCTGCTCTCGATGGTGGCTGCATCAGTGACTAATGTATTTGCACGTCTTGCTAGACCTTTCTGTGCTCGCAATCCCTAATCGCCGCCCTGCTACGATTTGTATCCGTTCTAGTTCGGCTCTGGTCATAGGTTATTGCTCTCCCGAGCTTGGCCGGAGCCCTTTCCCTTCGTCGGCCACCTGTTACTTAGGCCTTTCTCCTCTTCTTGGTTGGTTCGCTCGAGTGGCCCAGTCCGGCCTTGTATCGCTTGTCCCCTGGTGGTTATTTAGTTTCCCATGAATCACAAAACTAGTTTCGTTTCGTGGAATGTTCGTGGTCTCGGAAGGAACAAAAAATGTGTTGATGTTAATTCTGCTTTCTCGGGACTAGATGCCTCGTTCATCTGCCTTCAAGAGACTAAACTCGACGATATCTCAGTCTTTAAGGCTGCCTCTTTCCTCCCTCCCAGTCTTCGCTCATTCCACTATCTGCCCTCCATTGGTTCGGCCGGTGGCATCCTAACTGCCTGGAACGACCAAGATTTTGCCTGCTCCTCGGTCATCTCTCTAACCTACTCTCTAAACTTACGCTTTGAGGCCAGAGCTAATGATGAGGCCTTCTCAATCCCCAATATTTATGGCCCCTGTGGCAGCGTCGACAAACAAGCTTTTGCCGATGAGCTTCTTCTCCTTGGGAGGTCCGTTTCTGGGCCTTGGGCGCTTTTGGGAGACTTCAACTTTACGCTCAGGCCCTCTGAACGATCCAACGACAACTTTAATCATATCGAAGCTGCTTTGTTTTCCTCTACCCTTAACCTCCTTCATCTTCAAGAGCTTCCTCTTTTAGACAGGCTCTTTACGTGGTCTAACCAACAAGATTCGCCTATCCTAGTTCGCCTTGATAGGGTCTTTGTCAACACCAACTGGCGCTTCCTCTTCCCAGATTCAGCTCTCACCTATGCTTGCCGCTCCACTTCGGATCACGTGCCGCTCACTCTCACCGCCTCCTCCAAAATTCCCAAGCCCTCCATATTTAGGTTCAATAATGGTCTCTTGCATCTCGTCCCTTTCAAAAACATCATCTTACAGAATTAGAATAGTGTTCCCCCCTCTCAACACTTGGGATCATTATGCCTCAAGCTCAAACGTGTCCGCGCTGCCGCCAAGTCCTGGGCCAAGCACTCGAGAGCTCCGATCGTGTTTGCTAAAAACTATCAAACGGTCATCACCTTCCTAGACAAGGTGGAGGAACATCGGCCTCTCTCCTTGCTGGAACGCTTGCTCCGCACCCAAGCTGCCCTCTCTCTCCACCGTCAAAATGCCCTCACCGCCTTATACTGGTGACAGCGTGCCAAAATCAAAGACTGCCGCCTTGGGGATGAAAACTCAGACTACTTCCATCTGTGTGCCACTGTGAGAACGCGTAAGAACCACATCAAAGCTTTGGTTTTGAATGGGGTTGATGTGACTTCTAACTCTGGAAAACACCGTGCCCTTTGGGATTACTTCAAGAATATTATTGGTTTCCCTCTTGTGTGCGAGTCTCTCCCGAATCTCCCCGACCTAGTCTCTTCTTCACGCCTCACCACGACACAGGCTGATGCTCTAACCACCCCCTTCACGCTTGACGAGATAAGAAAAGCTTTATTCTCCATGAATGACAATGCTAGTCCGGGTCCAGACGGGTTCGGGCCGGCCTTCTACAAAGCTAACTGGGACCTTGTTAAACACGATCTTTTACACCTTCTCTCTTGCCTCCATGCTGGCACTGCTGATCTTGAGCGCATTAACAAGTCCTATATTATCTTAATCCCTAAGCAGATCGGGTCCTCTAACCCTGATCATCTGCGTCCTATCTCTCTTCAAAATTGCCCGGTTAAACTGTGCTCCAAATGCATCACTAATCGAGTGCAACCTCTTATCCCAGACCTTGTCCACCCTGACCAATCAGGTTTCATTAAAGGTCGTAATATAGCCGAAAACTTCATTCTTGCCGCTGACATCGTTCAAGCGTGCCACAAACGTAAATGCCCGTTCATTGTGCTGAAATTAGATTTCAAGAAAGCCTTCGACTCGGTCGCCTGGGACAGCCTATACTCTATCCTAAATGCCAAAGGCTTTCCAGACAAGGTTATTCATTGGATTAAGGTGTTAAATAACTCCAGCCAATCGGCGATTCTTCTTGACGGTACCCCCGGCGGCTGGATTCACTGCAAACGTGGCCTCAGACAGGGCGACTCTTTATCCCCCTACCTCTTCATAATCATTGCCGACGTCCTACAACACATGATCCTCGACGCTGCGTCCCACGGCCTCTTAGAGCATCCCATCATCGCCAACTCCCCCTGTCCTGTTCTGCAGTATGCCGACGACACCCTAATTATTCTTAAGGCCGACGAGAACCACCTCCAAACCTTAAGTCCGTTCTTCAAGACTTCTCTCTAGCCACTGGTCTCCAAATTAACTACCATAAAAGCACTTTTGCCCCGATCCATGTCGATCCCCACACTGCTGCCCGTATGGCCAATATGTTGGGGTGCTCGGTGGCCTCCTTCCCCCAAACGTATCTCTGCCTCCCCCTGTCTACCCACAAGCTATGCCTCCTGGACTTTCATCCTCTCATCGCTAAGGTAGACAAGCGGTTGGCCGGCTGGCATGGCCACCTCCTGTGTGCGGCAGGCCGGGCTGTCTTGGTCAAATCTGTTATTCGGGCTCTTCCCACATACGCTATGAGTGCTATGCTCCTCCATATCGGTACCATCCTAGAAATAGATAAGAGATGTCGCGCTTTCTTCTGGGCCGGCGAGGATCATGTCAATGGAGGGCAATGTAAGGTAGCTTGGTCCGATGTTTGCGCTCCTCTGGCCAAGGGGGGGCTAGGCTTTCGCTGCCTTCGTACTCACAACATTTGCCTTCTTCTCAAATCCCTAAACAAAATTCACTCCCCCGATAATGGCTCTTGGGAATCCAGGCTTGCCAACTCCTACGGATGGGAGGGCGGCCACTCTATAGGTGACTGCTCTCGTTTGCACTCCAACGTCTGGAAAGATCTCACTTTCGGCCTCTCCTTCTTTAGGTCGATCACCCATGTTAGACTCGGCAACGGCATCTCTATCGCCTTCTGGCTTAACTTATGGATCGGCCCAGTCACCCTCGATGTTCGTTTCCCGTGCCTCTTCACTCACACCACCAAACCAAATGCCTCGGTCGCGTTTGTGCTCTCTGCTGCGGACCTACGTCTCTCGCTTCAACCGCGCTTGTCCAACGCTGCTTCCTCGGAACTTCAATCCATGTGTGACCTGCTTGCCTCTGTTATCTTAATGTTGCACACACCGGACGAAAGATTATGTAGGGTCAATGACAAGCCCATGTCCGTTGCTTATGCTTATGAAGCTGCTTTCTCTTCTAGACCGGAGGATCTGTTCGCAGATTTTATCTGGGGGAAGAACTATGCGACTAACCGCTGCAGGTTGTTTATCTGGCTAGCGCACTGCGGGAGATTGTTCACCAATGAGCGTCGATTCCGGCGGAATTTGACAGACTCCGACTTATGCCCTTTCTGTACAAGCACAGAATCGATGGCCCACATGCTTCTCCACTGTTCTACTGCCGCCAATGTTTGGTCGACGGTCGACTCTCTTAACATCAACCCCGTCCTCTGCGCCTCCATTGAAGATCTACTGGGGCCTCAACCTGGCTGCAAGGTTCGCAACACGGTTATTATGGCTCTCCTCTGGAGCTTATGGAAAAGACGAAATGCTAAAGTATTCAGAAACGAAGTCGAATCCACAGGTCTTGTCCTGCGGCGTGCTGCTCAAGACATTTTTCTTTGGTCCAGTAGGTGTGTAAAAGCTGCTCGAAAGCAAACTTTAGTCGATTGGGGGATCATGTTGTCCCGGCTAGATGTAGCATAGAGTTCCTGTCGTTCTCCCATCCCTCAACCCCTCCTCGCTTTCTTTGTACATTATCTCTGTAAAACCACAAAATTAATAAAGCGTTCAGGCTGGCTTTGCCGCCGTAGTTCCCTCAAAAAAAAAAAGAAACAGTCTCGCATAGTGGGGTTCTGAAACAAGCGTTACTCCCTCCGTATTATGGGACGCTATAGTATACGCTCTTATTTTATGGGACGAAGGAGTAGTATATTTAAAAATAAATATTAATTTTTTATTTTCAAATGTTTCTACATATGAAAAGAATTGTTCATGCATTTGAAAAAAGGTTCATATGTTTTGAAGAAAAAAGTCATACATGTCATAATATATGTTCCCAAAAGAGCAACAGAAAGTAAAAGAAAACAGAGAAAAAGACAAAGAAGAAACAATAGAAAAAGAGAATAAAAATGGAAATAGCCCCTTGTTGGGCATTAGTGCACGGGGAAAATCCTATTTTGGGCTCATCGCAATGTATAGTCGATGAAACATGCACATCTGTTCATCCTTTTTTGTCTCAAAAAAAATCTATTCATCCTTTTCTCTTTCCTTTTTGTTCTTCTTCTTTTCTCATTGTTTATTTTCCCTCCATTTTCGCTTGGTATACCTTTCTTTGTCTTCAATTTGTTTTTTATTTTCACTTCTATCTGTTATCATATTTACTGCAAACATGCGAACATTTTGTTTGAAGTACATTAACATATATTTGCATGTGCATGGACATTTTTGTTATGAACTTTTGTAGTGCTTGAATATCATGTTTTGTATAAGAGAATAGTTTTTCAGAAACAAGATTATCATTTTATTTCATACAAATGAATATTGTATCAAGGTATATAATTTCTTTTTCTTGTTCTGCAATATGATTTTCTGTTTAAAATGAGTTTTCGTTAAAAAAAATTAGAAATTCAGTGCAGCAAAATACCACTATTGTTTTTAAAAGGGAATAAAAACTAAATTTGAACGTGCCATGGGCCTCATTCAGGAAGGCTTTGTTCCGTACAGGCGAATCCCATTTATTATGTGCATAAAGAAAGTACTATAAGTAAAGAGACCACCTATACGGCACCTTAGGCGCCAGTTCGCCCCGCTAGCGCTCACGTGCATGGCCAGCTGGGCCGGCAAATTAAGTCCAACGCTCGCTCGATCACTTGGTCAGCTGGATCGCCCTCCTATATCTCATCTGAGCAACCCGTACTTGGGAATGAGCTCTGTTGTTATTCAGGACATCAAAAAGAAGATGGAAGCATTTGACTTTCTATGCTTTGAACACGAGAAGAAAGACATGAATTGGGAAGCTCATGAGCTGATCAAGCCTTCCGATTTCTTATGTATTGAACGACTTGTTGTGATTGAATTAAAGGGAGTGATTGATCCTTAAAAAAACTTGGTCGCACGCAGGGCTCGCTCGCTCACTCAATTTCTTTCCTGGCTCAGTCGGTTGCTCACATGTTGACTCTTGACTATTGACATTCAAAACTTTGAACAAATTCAAGAATTTCTAAAAAGTTCAGGAACTTAAAATAAGTTCATGAATTTAGAAAAAAATCATGAAATACAAAAATTTCATGAATTTCAAAAAACGCAAACACAAAACTGATCATGAATTTGGAAAAAAGTTAATGAAAATACAAAAAAGGTTGAGGAATCTGAAACGAAAAGTTCACAAGTTAGAAAAAACGTTCACAAACCTGGAAAATTATATGAAAATAAAAACAATCATGAAAACTAAAAAAATGCAATAGAAAATGAAGAAAATGAATAGAAAATAAGAACAAAATAATCTAGAAAAACTCGTCCTAGTAAGAGAGGAACCCAGAGGACGTATCTAGTGCACCGGAGCTTCTTGTGCTACCGGTTCACCGGACGTGTAAAAATATTAAAAAAATCCAAGAAAAAATTAGTGTATTGATAAAACACCAATCTATGTTGTCACAAAAATTCAAGTTAAAATTTGAAACATTGCTTGAGATATAAAAATGACAATGTGACATCAATGTGATAATGGGCCAAATCAAAAGCCCAACTCATTTTATGTACTACTCAATGTCAAATTTTCATTTTTTTTATCTTGAGCTATGTTTTGAATTTTGATTTGAATTTTTGTGACAATATATATTAATGTTATGTTGTTGTGCTAAATTATTTTCAGACCTTTTGAGCATTTAAAAATGTGCTAAGCAAGTCTGGTGCACCGGTAGCACAAGAAGCTCCGGTGCACTAGATACGCTCTCGAGGAACCCAGCCCGAAATAAAAGTAGTTGAACCCGGAAAAAAAAGAATAAACACACACAAAGGAATGTTCCCCAAAACTAGAAACTCCCCGCTATATGGGTAGGGCCATTTAAGATTATAGGTAACACTGTTTATATTAATCGTATATTTGAAAAATACAAAAAAAGTTTTTGATGTATATGGAAAACGTACATTGCGTGTGAACAAGGTGGACATGTATTGAAAAAAAGGAAAAGGAGAAAAAAATGAAAATCAAAATAAGAATGAAAATCCGAAAGTAAACAGCGGAACGAAGTGAAACCTAATAAACCGGTGAAATGGAGAAAGAAACAAATAAACCCAAAAAATAAAACGAAAAACCCAAAGAAAAAACATAAACCGTTGCAAACATTGGAACAGTACCGGACCGGCCTGACAATGTCCTGGCTAACGGGCCTCTCACCATGTCGACTCCCGCTCTAGTGGGTCGGGCTGAGGACCCCTAGGTCGTTTCCGCCCTGGGCCATCATGGCGACCCATGACGCACTACAAAGAAGACATCGGAAGACTTGCTATTCAAGACAAGGAGGACTTCTCTCCCTGACTTAGCATACTAGGACTTTTATAATCCTAGGCCTCTAAATCTTATATAAACGGACTCTAGACTAGTCGATAGAACACATCTTACCTTACAATCTCGTGGTAGATCACCTGCATTTTGTACCCCCCAACGCAACAATGCAATCAGAAGCAGGACGCAGGATATTGTCTCCTCAAAGAACCCGAACCTGGGTAAAACCTTATATCCATGTTAGCATCGCTCTTAGACGCCTGCTTAGGACCCACTACCCTGAATTTGCCGGATTTAGCTGTTGGAGTTATTGGGCTTAGCCAATTTAATATTTCAGGATATTGCCAATAATTCATAGTTAATCCTAGAGGCCCATGTGGCCCATTCATGCATGACAATGCTAGTGAAGGAAGTGTGAGACCACTTTACAAGGGGAGTTGTACCAAATACCACTAAGAACTTGAGAACAGAGCACATACACATGTACTCCTCTTTCACCGCCTTCACACGCGGGGGGGGGGGGGAATGAGCCGAGTCGTTGTCATGTTCTTTGTCATGCATGACTGGTGGATGAAAGGTCGCACAGGAGCTGAAACATTTTGCTATAGTGGAGATTGAATATGAATGTTGTTCAGTTTCAACTACTGCCTATTTGTTTCACCTCCCATCTATTCGTTTCACATCATGTCACCTCCTCATGTGCCTATAAAACAGAGACCGCTCCTCTCCATGGGGACACAACACAAGCACTTGCTTCACGCCATCTTCGAGCCTTGCGTCGACTATCTCTTTCCCATCTCGCTTCCCGGCGTGCACTAGGGAGTGAGACAACATGCCTCTGAAATCCCATCTCTTGTGATTCTGTTTGGGAGAGGGCCAATTAGGTTTTTGGAGAGTGCTTCCACACGATTGTTGTGAAGGAAATATGCCCTAGAGGCAATAATAAAGTTATTATTTTATATTTCCTAATTCATGATAAATGTTTATTATTCATGCTAGAATTGTATTGATCGGAAACCCAAATACATGTGTGAATACATAGACAAACATTGTGTCCCTAGTGACCCTCTACTTGACTAGCTCGTTGATCAAAGATGGTTAAGGTTTCCTAACCATGGACATGAGTTGTCATTTGATAACGGGATCACATCATTAGGAGAATGATGTGATGGACAAGACCCACTCGTTTGCTTAGCATATTGATCGTTCAGTTTTATTGCTATTGCTTTCTTCATGTCAAATACATATTCCTTCGACTATGAGATTATGCAACTCCCGGATACCGGAGGAATACCTTTTGTTTTGTGTTATCAAACGTCGCAACATAACTGGGTGATTATAAAGATTCTCTATAGGTATCTCCGGAGGTGTTTGTTGGGTTGGCATAGATCGATACTAGGATTTGTCACTCCGAGTATCGGAGAGGTATCTCTGGATCCTCTCGGTAATACACATCATAAGAAGCCTTGCAAGCAAAGGGAATAATGAGTTAGTTGCGGGATGATGTATCACGGAACGAGTAACGGGACTTGCAAGTGACAAGATTGAACTAGGTATGAAGATCCCGGCATCGAATCTCGGGCAAGTAACATACCGATGACAAAGGGAATAATGTATGTTTTCATAACGGTTCGACCGATAAAGATCTTCGTAGAATATGTAGGAGCCAATATGAGCATCCAGGTTCCGCTATTGGTTATTGACCGGAGAGGTGTCTCGGTCATGTCTACATAGTTCTCGAACCCGTAGGGTTCGCACGCTTAACGTTCGTTGACTATATAGTACTATATGAGTTATGTATGTTGGTGACCAAATGTTGTTCGGAGTCCCGTATGAGATCACAAGACACGACGAGGAGTCTCTAAATGGTCGAGAGGTAAAGATTGATATATAGGATGATAGTATTCGGACACCGGAAGTGTTCTGGAGAGTACCGGGTACATATCGGGTCACCGGAAGGGGTTTCGGGCACCCTCGGCAAAGATATGGGCCTAATGGGCCAAGAGGGGAAACGGAGCAGCCAGTAGGGGTTGTTGCGCCCCCCCCCCCATATGGGCCGCACCTTAGGAGGAAGGAAATAGGGAAGACAGAAGGAAGGGGAGGGATTCTGCCTCCCGCTTCCTTCCCTCCTCTTTCCTTCCCCCTCCGGTGAATATGGTAGGGGGGGGGACGAATTGGACAAGGCCCCCAAGTAGGATTCCTCCTACTTGGGGCGCCCCTTGGCTGCTCCCTCTCCCTCCCACCTATATATATGAGGGGGGGAGGTGCCTAGAACACACAACAACATCTATTAGCCGTGTGTGGCGCCTCCCTCCACAGATTACACCCTCGGTCATATTCTCGTAGTGCTTAGGCGAAGCCCTGCGCGGATCACTTCACCATCACCGTCACCACGTCATCATGCTGACGAAACTCATCTACTTCATCGACACTTTGCTGGATCAAGAGTTCGAGGGACGTCATCAAGCTAAACGTGTGTAGAACTCGGAGGTGCCATACATTCGGTGCTTGATCGGTCGAAACGAGAAGAAGCTCGCCTACATCAACCGTGTTTTCAAACACTTCCGCTTTCGGTCTACGAGGGTACGTAGACACACTATCACCCTCTCGTTACTATGCATCTCCTAGATAGATCTTGCGTGAGCGTAGGGAATTTTTTGAAATTGCATGCTACGTTTCCCAACAGTGGCATCCGAGCCAGGTCTATGCGTAGATGATATGCACGAGTAGAACACAAAGAGTTATGGGCGGTGATAGTCATATTGCTTGCCACGAATGTCTTATTTTCATTCGGCGGTATTGTTGGATGAAGCGGCCCGGACCAACCTTACATGACCACGTTCATGAGACTGGTTCCATCGAGAGACATGTAACTAGTTTTACATAAAGGTGGCTGGCGGGTGTCTGTTTCTCCAACTTTAGTTGAACCAAATTTGACTGTAGCCGGTCCTTGTTGAAGGTTAAAACAGCAAACTTGATAAATCATAGTTGTGGTTTTGATGCGTAGGTAAGAACGGTTCTTGCTAGAAGCCCGTAGCAGCCATGTAAAACTTGCAACAACAAAGTAGAGGACATCTAACTTGTTTTGTCAGGGCATGTTGTGATGTGATATGGTCAAGACATGATGTGATATACGTTATTGTGTGATATGATCATGTTTTGTAGAAGTCACTAGCAACCGGCAGGAGCCTTATGGTTGTCTCTCTACCATATGAAATACAAACGCCATGTAATTGCTTTACTTTATCACTATGCATTAGCGATAGTTGTATAAGCAATAGTTGGCGAGACGACCACAACGCTACGATGGAGATCAAGGTGTCAAGCTGGTGACGATCATGATGATGCTTTGGATATGGAGATCAAAGGCACAAGATGATGATGGCCATATCATGTCACATATTTTGATTGCATGTGATGTTTATCTTTTACACATCTTATTTTGCTTAGTACGGCGGTAGCATTATAAGATGACCCCTTAACAAAATTTCAAGGTATAAGTGTTCTCCCTGAGTATGCACCATTGCGACAGTTCGTCGTGCTGAGACACCACGTGATGATCGGGTGTGATAGGCCCTACGTTCACATACAACGGGTGCAAGACAGTTTTGCACATGCGGAATACTCGGGTTAAACTTGACGAGCCTGGCATATACAGACATGGCCTCGGAACTCTGGAGAACGAAATGTTGAATGTGAATCATATAGTAGATATGATCAACATAGAGATGTTCACCATTGATGACTACTCCATCTCACGTGATGATGGAACATGGTTTAGTTGATTTGGATCACGTATCATTTGGATGACTTGAGGGATGTCTATCTAAGTGGGAGTTCTTAAGTAATTTGATTAATTGAACTTAATTTATCGTGAACTTAGTGCTGATAGTATTTGCATATCTATGTTGTAGATCAATAGCTCGCGATATAGCTCCTATATTTTTTTGATATGTTCCTAGAGAAAACTAAGTTGAAAGATGATAGTAGCAATGATGCGGACTGTGTCTGTGATCTGAGAATTATCCTCATTGCTGCACAGAAGAATTATGTCCTTGATGCACCGCTAGGTGACAAACTTGTTGCAGGAGCAGATGTAGACGTTATGAACGTTTTGCAAGCTCGATACGATGACTACCTGGTAGTTTAGTGCGCCATGCTTTACGGCTTAGAACCGGGACTTCAAAAACGTTTTGAATGCCACGGAGCATATGAGATGTTTCAAGAACTAAAAATTGGTATTTCGGCTTCATGCTCGTGTCGAGAGGTATGAGACCTCTGACAAGTACTTTGCCTACAAGATGGAGGATAATAGCTCAGCTAGTGAGCATGTACTCAGAATGTCTGGGTACTACAGTCACTTGAATCAAATGGGAGTTAATCTTCCAGATAAGATAGTGATTGCCAGAGTTCTCTAGTTACTATCACCAAGCTACTAGAATTTCGTGATGAACTATATTGTGCAAGGGATAACGAAAAAGATTCCTGAGCTCTTCGCGATGCTGAAATCGGCGAAGGTAGAAATCAAGAAAGAGCATCAAGTGTTGATGGTTAACAAGACCACTAGTTTCAAGAAAAATGGCAAAGGAAAAGAAAGGGAACTTCAAGAAGAATGACAAGCAAGTTGCCACTCCCGTGAAGAAGCCCAAAGCTAGACCTAAGCCTGAAACTGAGTGCTTCTACTGCAAAGGGAATAGTCACTGGAAGCAGAACTACCACAAATACTTGGCGGATAAGAAGGATGGCAAAGTGAACAAAGGTATATTAGATATACATGTTATTAATGTGTACTTTACTAGTGTTCATAGTAACCCCAGGGTATTTGATACGATTTAGTTGTTAAGATTAGTAACTCAAAACAGGAGTTGCAAAATGAACAGAGACTAGTTAAGGGTGAGGTGACGATGTGTGTTGGAAGTGATTCCAAGGTTGATAAGATCACCATCGCACACTCCCTCTACCTTCGGGATTAGTGTTGGACCTAAATAAATGTTATTTGGTGTTTGCGTTGATCATGAATATGATTGGATAATGTTTATTGCGATATGGTTATTCATTTAAGTCAGAGAATAATTGTTGTTCTGTTTACATGAATAAAACCTTCTATGGTCATAAACCTAATGTAAATGGTTTATTGAATCTTGATCGTAGTGATACACATATTCATAATATTGATGCCAAAATATGCAAAGTTGATAATGATAGTGCAACATATTTTTGGCACTGCCGTTTAGGTCATATTGGTGTAAGGCGCATGAAGAAACTCCATATAGATGGATTTTTGGAATCATTTGATACTTGCGAACCATGCCTCATGGGCAAGATGACTAAAACTTCGTTCTACGGAACAATGGAGCGAGCCAATGACTTATTGAAAATAATACATACTGATGTATGGGGTCTGCTGAGTGTTGAGGCACGTGGCGAGTATTGTTATTTTCTTACCCTCACAGATGATTTGAGCAGATATGGATATATCTACTTGATGAAACACAAGTCTGAAACATTTGGAAAGTTCAAAGAATTTCAGAGTGAAGTGGAGAATCATCGTAACAAGAAAATAAAGTTTCTACGATCTGATCACAGAGGCGAATATTTGATTTACGAGTTTGGCCTTCATTTAAAACAATGTGGAATAGTTTCACAAACTCATGCCACCTGGAACACCACAGCATAATGGTGTGTCCGAACGTCGTAACCGTACTTTATTAGATATGGTGCGATCTATGATGTCTCTTACCGATTTACCACTATCGTTTTGGGGTTATACATTAGAGACAACTGCATTCACGTTAAATAGGGCACCATCTAAATCCATTGAGACGACACTGTATGAACTATGGTTTGGCAAGAAACCTAAGATGTTGTTTCTTAAAGTTTGGGGTTGCGACACTTATGTTAAAAGGCTTTAGCCTGATAGGCACGAACCCAAACCGGAGAAGTGCATCTTCATAGGATACCCTAAGGAAACAATTGGGTACACCTTGTACCACAGATTCGAAGGCAAGATCTTTGTTGCCGAGAATGAAACCTTTCTAGAGAAGGAGTTTCTCTCGAAAGAAGTGAGTGGGAGGAAAGTAGAACTTGATGAGGTAATTGTACCTTCTCTCGAATTAGAAAGTAGCACATCAGTGAAATCCGTTCCCGTGATGCCTACACCAACTAGAGAGGAAGCTAATGATGATGATCATGAAACTTTGGATCAAGTTACTATTGGGGAACGTAGTAATTTCAAAAAAATTCCTACGCACACGCAAGACCATGGTGATGGCATAGCAACGAGAGGGTAGAGTGTCTGTCCACGTACCCTCGTAGACCGAAAGCGGAAGCGTTATGACAACGCGGTTGATGTAGTCGTACGTCTTCATGATCCGACCGATCCAAGTACCGAACGTACGGCACCTCCGAGTTCAGCACACGTTCAGCTCGATGACGATCCCGGGCTCCGATCCAGCAAAGCGTCGGGGATGAGTTCCGTCGAGACGACGGCGTGGTGGCGATGATGATGCTCCACCGACGCGGGGCTTCGCCTAAGCTCCGCGACGATATGACTTCACCGGCGCGGGCTTCGCCTAAGCTCCGCGACGATATGACCGAAGTGGAATATGGTGGAGGGGGCACCGCACGGCTAAGGAGCGATCCGTAGATCAACTTGTGTGTCATGGGGTGCCCCTGCCCCGTATATAAAGGAGGGAGGGAGGAGGAGGCCGGCCCTAGGAGGGCGCGCCATGGGGAATCCTACTCCCACCGGAGTAGGATTCCCCTTCCTAGTCCAACTAGGAGTCCTTCCATGTATTAGGAGTAGGAGACAAGTAAGGGAAGAGAGAAGGAAAGAAGGAAGGGTCGCCTCTCCCTAGTCAATTCGGACTAGGCCATGGGAAGCGCGGCCTGCCCTAGGCAGCCCTTCTCTCTTTCCCGCAGGCCCAATAAGGCCCAATACTTCTCCCTGGCGAATTCCCGTAACTCTCCGGTACTCCGAAAAATACCCGAATTATTCGGAACCTTTCCGAACTCCGAATATAGTCGTCCAATATATCGATCTTTACGTCTCGACCATTTTGAGACTCCTCGTCATGTCCCCGATCTCATCCGTGACTCCGAACTCCTTCGGTACATCAAAACTCATAAACTCATAATATAAGCATCCATCGAAACCTTAGCGTGCACGGACCCTACGGGTTCGAGAACTATGTAGACATGACCTAGAACTATTCTTGGTCAATAACCAATAGCGGGACCTGGATGCTCATATTGGCTCCTACATATTCTACGAAGATCTTTATCGGTCAAACCGCATAACAACATACGTTGTTCCTTTTGTCATCGGTATGTTACTTGCCCGAGATTCGATCGTCGGTATCAATACCTAGTTCAATCTCGTTACGGCAAGTCTCTTTACTCGTTCGTAATGCATCATTCCGTAACTAACTCATTAGCTACATTGCTTGCAAGGCTTATAGTGATGTGCATTACCGAGAGGGCCCAGAGATACCTCTCCGACAATCGGAGTGACAAAACCTAATCTCGAAATCGCCAACCCAACATGTACCTTTGGAGACACCTGTAGTACTCCTTTATAATCACCCGATTACGTTGTGACATTTGGTAGCACCAAAGTGTTCCTCCGTAAACAGGAGTTGCATAATCTCATAGTTACAGGAACATGTATAAGTCATGAAGAAAGCAATAGCAACATACTAAGCGATCGTGTGCTAGGCTAACGGAATGGGTCAAGTCAATCACATCATTCTCCTAATGATGTGATCCCGTTAATCAAATGACAACTCATGTCTATGGCTAGGAAACATAACCATCTTTGATTCACGAGCTAGTCAAGTAGAGGCATACTAGTGACACTATGTTTGTCTATGTATTCACACATGTATTATGTTTCCGGTTAATACAATTTTAGCATGAATAATAAACATTTATCATGATATAAGGAAATAAATAATAACTTTATTATTGCCTCTAGGGCATATTTCCTTGATCTCCCACTTGCACTAGAGTCAATAATCTAGTTCACATCGCCATGTGATTTAACAGCAATAGTTCACATCACCATGTGATTAACACCCATAGTTCACATCGATATGTGATCAACACCCAAAGGGTTTACTAGAGTCAGTAATCTAGTTCACATCGCTATGTGATTAACACCCAAAGAGTACTAAGGTATGATCATGTTTTGCTTGTGAGATAATTTTAGTCAACGGGTCTTTCACATTCAGATCCGTTATGTATTTTGCAATTTTCTATGTCTACAATGCTCTGCACAGAGCTACTCTAGCTAATTGCTCCCACTTTCAATATGTATCTAGATCGAGACTTAGAGTCATCCAGATCGGTGTCAAAACTTGCATCGACGTAACCCTTTACGACGAACCTTTTGTCACTTCCATAATCGAGAAACATATCCTTATTCCACTAAGGATAATTTTGACGCTGTCCATGATCTACTCCTAGATCACTATTGTACTCCTTGCCAAACTCGTGTAGGGTATACAATAGATCTGGTACACAGCATGGCATACTTTATAGAACCTATGGCCAAGGCATAGGGAATGACTTTCATTCTCTTTCTATCTTCTGCCGTGGTCGGGTTTTGAGTCTTACTCATTTTCACACGTTGTAACACAGGCAAGAACTCTTTCTTTGACTGTTCCATTTTGAACTACTTCAAAATCTTGTCAAGGTATGTACTCATTGAAAAAACTTATCAAGCGTCTTGATCTATCTCTATAGATCTTGATGCTCAATATGTAAGCAGCTTCACGAGGTCCTTCTTTGAAAAACTCCTTTCAAATACTCCTTTATGCTTTGCAGAATAATTCTACATTATTTCCGATCAACAATATGTCATTCACATATACTTATCAAAAATGTTGTAGTGCTCCCACTCACTTTCTTGTAAATACAGGCTTCACCGCAGGTCCATATAAAACTATATGCTTTGATCAACTTATCAAAGCGTATATTCCAACTCCGAGATGCTTGCACCAGTCCATAGATGGATCGCTGGAGCTTGCACATTTTGTTAGCACCTTTAGGATTGACAAAACCTTCTGGTTGCATCATATACAACTCTCTTTAATAAATCCATTAAGGAATGTAGTTTTGACATCCATTTGCCAGATTTCATAAAATGTGGCAATTGCTAACATGATTCGGACAGACTTAAGCAACGCTACAGTTGAGAAAATCTCATTGTAGTCAACACCTTGAATTTGTCGAAAACCTTTCTGCGACAAGTCGAGCTTTGTAGATAATAATACTACTATCAGCATCTGTCTTCCTCTTGAAGATCCATTTATATAATATGGCTTGCCGATCATCGGGCAACTCCATCAAAGTCCACACTTTGTTCTCATATATGGATCCCATCTCAGATTTCATGGCCTCAAGCCATTTCGCGGAATCTGGGCTCATCATCGCTTCCTCATATTTCGTAGGTTCATCATGGTCTAGTAACATGACTTCCAGAACATGATTACCGTACCACTCTGGTGTGGATCTTACTCCGGAAGACCTACGAGGTTTGGTAGCAACTTGATCTGAAGTTTCATGATCATCATCATTAACTTCCTTACTAATTGGTGTAGGAATCACTAAAACTGATTTCTGTGATGAACTACTTTCCAATAAGGGAGAAGGTACAATTACCTTATCAAGTTCTACTTTCCTCCCACTCACTTCTTTCGAGAGAAACTCCTTCTCTAGAAAGGATCCATTCTTAGCAACGAATGTTTTGCCTTTGGATCTGTGATAGAAGGAGTACCCAACAGTTTCCTTTGGGTATTCTATGAAGACGCACTTCTCCGATTTGGGTTCGAGCTTTATCAGGTGAAAACTTTTTCACATAAGCATCACAACTCCAAACTTTTAAGAAACGACACTTAGGTTTATTGCTAAACCATAGTTCATACGGTGTCATCTCAACGGATTTAGATGGTGCCTTATTTAAACGTGAATGCAGCTGTCTCTAATGCATAGCCCCAAAACGATAGTGGTAAACCGATAAGAGACATCATTGATCGCACCATATCAAAATAAAGTGCGATTCTGACGTTCGGACACACCATAACGTTGTGGTGTTCCAGGTGGCGTGAGCTGTGAAACTATTCCACATTGTTTTAATTGAAGACCAAAACTCGTAACTCAAATATTCGTCTCCGCGATCAGATCGCAGAAATTTTATTTTCTTGTTACGATGATTTTTCTACTTCACTCTGAAATTCTTTGAACCTTTCAACTATTTCAGACTTATGTTTCATCAAGTAGATATACCCATATCTGCTCAAATCATCTGTGAAGGTCAGAAAATAATGATACTTGCTGCGAGCCTCAACACTCATCGGATCGCATACATCAGTATGTATTATTTCCAATAAGTCAGTTGCTCGCTCTATTGTTCCGGAGAACGGAGTCTTTTTAGTCATCTTGCCCATGAGGCATGGTTCGCAAGCATCAAGTGATTCCAAAATCCCATCAGCATGGAGTTTCTTCATGCGCTTTACACCAATATGAACTAAACTGCAGTGCCACAAATAAGTTGCACTATCATTATTAACTTTGCATCTTTTGGTTTCAATATTATGAATATGTGTATCACTACGATCGAGATCCAACGAACCATTTTCATTGGGTGTGAAACCATATAAGGTTATATTCATGTAAACAGAACAACAATTTATTCTCTTTACTTAAATGAATAACAGTATTGCAATAAACATGATCAAATCATATTCATGCTCAACGCAAACACCAAATAACACTTATTTAGTTTCAACACTAATCCCGAAAGTATAGGGAGTGTGCGATGATGATCATATCAATCTTGGAACTACTTCCAACACTCATCGTCACTTCCCTTCAACTAGTTTCTTTATTCGTAACTCCTGTTTGAGTTACTTGATCTTAGCAACCTAACAAGTATCAAATACTCAGGGGCTACTATAAACACTAGTAAGGCACACATCAATAACCTGTATATCAAATATACTCTTATTCACTTTGCCATCCTTCTTATCCACCAAATATTCAGGGCTTTTCCGCTTCGGTGACCATTTCCTTTGCGATTATAAGCACTCGGTTTCAGGCTTTGGTCCAGCTTTGGTATTCTTCACGGGGCGACAACTTGCTTGTCATTCTACTTGAAGTTCCCTTTCTTTCCTTTGCCCTTTTCTTGAAACTAGTGGTCTTGTCAATCATCAACACTTGATGCTCTTTTCTTGATTTCTACCTTCGTCGATTTCAGCATCACGAAGAGCTTGGGAATTACTTTTGTCATCCCTTGCATATTATAGTTCATCACGAAGTTCTACTAACTTGGTGATGGTGACAAGAGAATTCTGTCAATCACTATCTTATCTGGAAGATTAACTCCCACTTGATTCAAGCGATTGAAGTACCTAGACAATCTGAGCACATGCTCACTAATTGAGCGATTCTCCTCCATCTTTTAGCTATAGAACTTGTTGGAGACTTCATATCTCTCAACTCGGTATTTGCTTGAAATATTAACTTCAACTCTGGAACATCTCATATGGTCCATGACGTTCAAAACGTCTTTGAAGTCCCGATTCTAAGCCGTTAAGTATGGTGCACTAAACTATCAAGTAGTCATCATATTGAGCTAGCCAAACGTTCATAACGTCGCATCTGCTCCTGCAATAGGTCATCACCTAGCGGTGCATTAAGGACATAATTCTTACGTGCAGCAATGAGGATAAACCTCGGATCACGGATCCAATCCGCATCATTGCTACTAACATTTTTCAATACAATTTTCTCTAGGAACACATATAAAACCATAGGGAAGCAAAAACATAGGGAAGCAACAACGCGAGCTATTGATCTACAACATAATTTGCAAAATACTATCAGGTACTAAGTTCATGATAAATTTAAGTTCAATTAATCATATTACTTAAGAACTCCCACTTAGATAGACATCTCTCTAGTCATCTAAGTGATTACGTGATCCAAATCAACTAAACCATGTCCGATCATCACGTGAGATGGAGTAGTTTCAATGGTGAACATCACTATGTTGATCATATCTACTATATGATTCACGTTCGACCTTTCGGTCTCCGTATTCCGAAGCCATATCTGTTATATGCTAGGCTCGTCAAGTTTAACCTGAGTATTCCGCGTGTGCAACTGTTTTGCACCGTTGTATTTGAGCGTAGAGCCTATCACACCCGATCATCACGTGGTGTCTCAAAGACGAAGAACTTTCGCAGCGGTGCATACTCGGGAGAACACTTCTTGATAATTTTAGTGAGAGATCATCTTATAATGCTACCGTCAATCAAAGCAAGATAAGATGCATAAAGGATAAACATCACATGCAATCAATATAAGTGATATGATATGGTCATCATCATCTTGTGCTTGTGATTTCCATCTCCGAAGCACCGTCATGATCACCATTGTCATCGGCGCGACACCTTGATCTCCATCGTAGCATCGTTGTCGTCTCGCCAACTATTGCTTCTACGACTATCGCTACCGCTTAGTGGTAAAGTAAAGCAATTACATGGCGTTTGCATTTCATACAATAAAGCGACAACCATATGGCTCCAGCCAGTTGCCGATAACTCGGTTACAGAACATGATCATCTCATACAATAAAATATAGCATCACGTCTTGACCATATCACAACATACCCTGCAAAAACAAGTTAGACGTCCTCTACTTTGTTGTTGCAAGTTTTACGTGGCTGCTACGGGCTGAGCAAGAACCGTTCTTACCTCGCATCAAAACCACAGCGATAGTTTGTCAAGTTGGTGCTGTTTTAACCTTCGCAAGGACCGGGCATAGCCACACTCGGTTCAACTAAAGTGAGAAAACAGACACCGCTTTGTCACCTTTAAGCAACGAGTGCTCGAAGCGGTGAAACCAGTCTCGCGTAAGCGTCTGCGTAATGTCGGTCCGGCCGCTTCATCTCACAATACCGCTGAACCAAAGTATGACATGCTGGTAAGCAGTATGACTTATATCGCCCACAACTCACTTGTGTTCTACTCGTGCATATGACATCAACGCATAAAACCTGGCTCGGATGCCACTGTTGGGGAACGTAGTAATTTCAAAAAAATTCCTACGCACACGCAAGACCATGGTGATGGCATAGCAACGAGAGGGGAGAGTGTCTGTCCACGTACCCTCGTAGACCGAAAGCGGAAGCGTTATGACAACGCGGTTGATGTAGTCGTACATCTTCATGATCCGACCGATCCAAGTACCGAACGTACGGCACCTCCGAGTTCAGCACACGTTCAGCTCGATGACGATCCCCGGGCTCCGATCCAGCAAAGCGTCGGGGATGAGTTCCGTCAGCACGACAGCGTGGTGACGATGATGATGCTCCACCGACGCAGGGCTTCGCCTAAGCTCATGACGATATGACTTCACCGCGCGGGCTTCACCTAAGCTCCGCGACGATATGACCGGAGTGGAATATGGTGGAGGGGGCACCGACACGGCTAAGGAACGATCCGTAGATCAACTTGTGTGTCATGGGGTGCCCCCTGCCCCGTATATAAAGGAGGGAGGGAGGAGGAGGCCCTAGGAGGAGGGCGCGCCATGGGGAGTCCTACTCCCACCGGAGTAGGATTCCCCTTCCTAGTCCAACTAGGAGTCCTTCCATGTATTAGGAGTAGGAGACAAGTAAGGGGAAGAGAGAGGGAAAGAAGGAAGGGTGCGGCCTCCCCTAGTCCAATTCGGACTAGGCCATGGGGCGCGCGCGGCCTGCCCTAGGCAGCCCTTCTCTCTTTCCCTTGAGGGCCCAATAAGGCCCAATACTTCTCCCGCGAATTCCCGTAACTCTCGGTACTCGAAAAATACCTGAATCATTCGGAACCTTTCCGAACTCCGAATATAGTCGTCCAATATATCGATCTTTACGTCTCGACCATTTCGAGACTCCTCGTCATGTCCCCGATCTCATCCGGGACTCCAAACTCCTTCGGTACATCAAAACTCATAAACTCATAATGTAACTGTCATCGAAACCTTAAGCGTGCGGACCCTACGGGTTCGAGAACTATGTAGACATGACCTAGAACTATTCTTGGTCAATAACCAATAGCGGGACCTGGATGCTCATATTGGCTCCTACATATTCTACGAAGATCTTTATCGGTCAAACCGCATAACAACATACGTTGTTCCTTTTGTCATCGGTATGTTACTTGCCCGAGATTCGATCGTCGGTATCCAATACCTAGTTCAATCTCGTTACCGGCAAGTCTCTTTACTCGTTACGTAATGCATCATTCCGTAACTAACTCATTAGCTACATTGCTTGCAAGGCTTATAGTGATGTGCATTACCGAGAGGGCCCAGAGATACCTCTCCGACAATCGGAGTGACAAAACCTAATCTCGAAATACGCCAACCCAACATGTACCTTTGGAGACACCTGTAGTACTCCTTTATAATCACCCAGTTACGTTGTGACGTTTGGTAGCACCCAAAGTGTTCCTCCGGTAAACGGGAGTTGCATAATCTCATAGTTACAGGAACATGTATAAGTCATGAAGAAAGCAATAGCAACATACTAAACGATCGTGTGCTAGGCTAACGGAATGGGTCAAGTCAATCACATCATTCTCCTAATGATGTGATCCCGTTAATCAAATGACAACTCATGTCTATGGCTAGGAAACATAACCATCTTTGATTCACGAGCTAGTCAAGTAGAGGCATACTAGTGACACTATGTTTGTCTATGTATTCACACATGTATTATGTTTCCGGTTAATACAATTTTAGCATGAATAATAAACATTTATCATGATATAAGGAAATAAATAATAACTTTATTATTGCCTCTAGGGCATATTTCCTTCACATAAAATGGAATTGAGTTTGTCTCATACGCTTCACCTTTTTAATATCTTTCGTGAGTATGATGGAAAGGAAAATTGTGCCAAAGTGTTAGAAGAAGAATGCATTAAAATGTTTGGCACTAAATATGTGAATGATGAGCATGATTGCAATGTTATTACTATGAATTCCTTGAATATCCATGATGCTAATGATATGCAAAGCCACAAGCTTGGGGAAGCTATGTTTGATGAAGATGATATTTTTTGTCCCCCAAGCTTTGATGAGCAAATTTACTATAATGAAAGCATGCCTCCTATCTATGATGATTATTGTGATGACACGTATGCTTTAAAGAATAATGATAACCATGAAACTTGTCATCTTGATCTTAATTTTCAATCACATGATAGTTATTTTGTTGAGTTTGCTCCCACTATTATTCATGAGAAGAATTTTGCTTATGTGGGGAGTAATAAAATTTCTATGCTTGTAGATCATGAAAAGAATGCTTTAGATGCTGTTTATATTGTTGAATTCATTCATGATGCTACTGAAAATTATTATGAGGGGGGAATATATGCTTGTAGGAATTGCAATAATATCAAGTTTCCTCTCTATGTGCTTAAAGTTTTGAAGTTATGCTTGTTTTGCCTTCCTATGCTAGTTGATTGTTGTTCCCATAAGTTGTTTGCTCACAAAATCCCTATGAATAGGAAGTGGGTTAGACTTAAATGTGCTAGTCATATTCTTCATGATGCTCTCTTTATGTTTCAATTCTTATCTTTTATGTGAGCATCATTGAAATCATAATGCCTAGCTAGGGGCGTTAAACGATAGCGCTTGTTGGGAGGCAACCCAATTTTATTTTAGTTTCTTCCTTTTTGGTTCTGTTTAGAAATAAATAATCCATCTAGCTTCTTTTTATATGTGGTTTTATGTTTTAATTAGTGTTTGTGCCAATAAGAACCTTTGGGAAGACTTGGGTGAAGTTTTTATGATCATGCTGTAAAAAACAGAAACTTTAGCGCTCACGAGATTAGCTAGAACTTTTTATTGGAGAGTGCTATTTAGTTGATTCTTTTTGCAGATGATTACTAGTCAAATTATCAGGTCCACCAATTTATTTTAGAATTTTTGGAGTTCCAGAAATTTGCGTTAGTTACAGATTACTACAGACTGTTCTGTTTTTGACAGATTCTGTTTTTCGTGTGTTGTTTGCTTATTTTGATGAATCTATGGCTAGTAAAATAGTTTATAAACCATATAGAAGTTGGAATACAATACAGTAGGTTTAACACCAATATAAATAAATAATGAGTTCATTACAGTACCTTGAAGTGGTGTTTTGTTTTCTTTCGCTAACGGAGCTCACGAGATTTCTGTTAAGTTTTGTGTTGTGAAGTTTTCAAGTTTTGGGTAAAGATTCGATGGACTATGAAATAAGGAGTGGCAAGAGCCTAAGCTTGGGGATGCCCAAGGCACCCCAAGGTAATATTCAAGGATAACCAAGCGTCTAAGCTTGGGGATGCCCCGGAAGGCATCCCCTCTTTCGTCTTCGTTCATCGGTAACTTTACTTGGAGCTATATTTTTATTCACCACATGATATGTGTTTTGCTTGGAGCGTCATTTTATTTTATTTAGCTTTGCTTGCTGGTTGAATACAGTACCAAGATCTGAATTCTTAAATGTTAGAGAGTCTTCACATAGTTGCACAATTATCCGACTACTCATTGATCTTCACTTATATCTTTGAGAGTAGTTTGTCATTTGCTCTAGTGCTTCACTTATATCTTTTAGAGCATGGTGGTAATTTTATTTTGAAGAAATAGATGAACTCTAATGCTTCAATTATATTATTTTGAGAGTCTTAAATAGCATGGTAATTTGCTTAAATAATCCTAATATGCGAAGCATACAAGATTTGTAAGAATTCTTATGAGTGTGTTGAATACTAAGAGAAGTTTGATGCTTGATGATTGTTTTGTGATATGAAGATGGTGATATTAGAGTCATGCTAGTTGAGTAGTTGTGAATTTGAGAGATACTTGTGTTGAAGTTAGCAAGTCCCGTAGCATGCACGTATGGTTAAAGTTGTGTAACAAATATGAAACATGAAGTGTACCTGGCTTGTGCATCCTTATGAGTGGCGGTCGGGGACGAGCGATGTTCTTTTCCTACCAATCTATCCCCCTAGGAGCATGCGCGTAGTACTTGATTTTTATGACTTCTAAATTTTTGCAATAAGTATATGAGTTCTTTTGACTAATGTTGAGTCCATGGATTATACGCACTTTTACCTTTCCGCCTTTGCTAGCCTCTTTGGTACCGTTCATTGCCCTTTCTCACCTTGAGAGTTGGTGCAAACTTCGCCGGTGCATCCAAACCCCGTGATACAATACGCTCTATCACACATAAACCTCCCTATATCTTCCTCAAAACAGCCACCATACCTACCTATTATGGCATTTCCATAGCCATTCCGAGATATATTGCCATGCAACTTTCCACCGTTCCGTTCATCATCATCATGACATACTTTACTTTTGTCATATTGCCATTGCATGATCATGTAGTTGACATCGTATTTGTGGAAAATCCACCATGCATTATTTTTCATACATGTCACTCTTGATTCATTGCACCATCCCGGTACACCGCCGGAGGCATTCATATAGAGTCATACCTTGTTCTAGTATCGAGTTGTAATCATTGAGTTGTAAATAAATAGAAGTGTGATGATCATCATTTAATAGAGCATTGTCCCAAAAAAAGCCAAAAAAAAAGAAGGCCCAAAAAAAAGGGAGAAATTTTTTAAAAAAGGGGCAATGCTACTATCATTTTTCCATACTTCTGCTTCAAAGTAGCACCATGTTCTTCATATAGCGAGTCTCATATATTGTGCTTCAAAGTAGCACCATGTTTTTCATATAGAGAGTTTCATATGTTGTCACTTTCATATACTAGTGGGAAGTTTTCATAATAGAACCTGGCTTGTATATTCCAACGATGGGCCTCCTCAAGTGCCCTAGGTCTTCGTGAGCAAGCAAGTTGGATGCACACCCACTTAGTTTCTTCTGTTGAGCTTTCATACATTTATAGCTCTAGTGCATCTGTTGCATGGCAATCCCTACTCCTCATGTTGACATCAATTGATGGGCATCTCCATAGCCCGTTGATTATCCTCGTCAATGTGAGACTTTCTCCTTTTTTGTCTTCTCCACACAATCCCCATCATCATATTCTATTCCACCCATAGTGCTATATCCATGGCTCACGCTCATGTATTGCGTGAAGGTTGAAAAAGTTTGAGATTATTTAAGTATGAAACAATTGCTTGGCTTGTCATCGGGGGTATAGAAGTTGGGAACATCTTTGTGTGACAAAAATGAAGCATAGCCTAACTATATGATTTTGTAGGGATGAACTTTCTTTTGCCATGTTATTTTGAGAAGACATAATTTCTTTGTTAGTATGCTTGAAGTATTATTATTTTTATGTCAATATGAACTTTTGTCTTGAATCTTTCGGATCTGAATATTCATATCACAATTGAGAAGAATTACATTGAAATTATGCCAACTAGCATTCCACATCAAAAATTATCTTTTTTATCATTTACCTACTCGAGGACGAGCAGGAATTAAGCTTGGGGATGCTTGATACGTCTCCAACGTATCTATAATTTTTGATTGCTCCATGCTATATTATCTACTGTTTTAGGCAATATTGGGCTTTATTATCCAATTTTATATTACTTTTGGGACTAACCTATTAACCGGAGGCCCAACCCAGATTTGCTGTTTTATGCCTATTTCAGTATTTCGAGGAAAAGGAATATCAAACGGAGTCAAAACGGAACGAAATCAACTGGAGAAGTTATTTTTGGAAGGAAACCCACCTGATGGACTTGGACTCCACGTCAGAAGATACGGGAGGTGCTCACAAGGGTGGGGAGCGCGCCCACCCCCCTAGGGCGCGCCCCCTGCCTCGTGGGGCCCCCGTAGCTCCACCAACGTACTCCCTGCACCCATATATACCCACGTATCCTAAAACTTCCAGAACAGAGATTAGATCGGGAGTTCCGCCGCCGCAAGTGTCCAGAGCCACCAAAAACCAATCGGGGCCCTGTTCTGGCACCCTGCCGGAGGGGGGAAACATCACCGGTGGCCATCTTCATCATCCCGGCGCTCTCCATGACGAGGAGGGAGTAGTTCACCCTCGGGGCTGAGGGTATGTACCAGTAGCTATGTGTTTGATCTCTCTCTCTCGTGTTCTTGATTTGCCACGATCTCGATGTATCGCGAGCTTTGCTATTATAGTTGGATCTTATGTTTCTTCTTCCCCTCTACTCTCTTGTAATGAATTGAGTTTTCCCCTTGAAGTAATCTTATCGGATTGAGTCTTTAAAGATTTGAGAACACTTGATGTATGTGTTGTCGTGCGTATCTGTGGTGACAATGGGATATCACGTGCCACTTGATGTATGCTTTGGTGACCAACTTACGGGTTCCGCCCATGAACCTATGCATAGGGGTTGGCACACGTTTTCGTCGTGATTCTCTGGTAGAAACTTTGGGGCACTTTTTGAGGTTCTATGTATTGGTTTGAATAGATGAATTGAGATTTTGTGATGCATATCGTATAATCATACCCATGGATACTTGAGGTGACATTGGAGTATCTAGGTGACATTAGGGTTTTGGTTGATTTGTGTCTTAAGGTATTATTCTAGTACGAACTCTAGTGCTGTTTGTGGCACTTATAGGAATAGCCCAACGGATTGATTGGAAAGAATAACTTTGAGGTGGTTTCGTACCCTACCATAATCTCTTCGTTTGTTCTCCGCTATTAGTGACTTTGGAGTGACTCTTTGTTGCATGTTGAGGGATAGTTATGTGATCCAATTATGTTATTATTGTTGAGAGAACTTGCACTAGTGAAAGTATGAACCCTAGGCCTTGTTTCCTATCATTGCAATACCGTTTACGCTCGCTTTTACCATTTGTTACCTAGTTGTTTTTATATTTTCAGATTACAAAAACCTATATCTACCATCCATATTGCACTTGTATCACCATCTCTTCGCCGAACTAGTGCACCTATACAATTTACCATTGTATTGGGTGTGTTGGGGACACAAGAGACTCTTTGTTATTTGGTTGCAGGGTTGCTTGAGAGAGACCATCTTCATCCTACACTTCCCACGGATTGATAAACCTTAGGTCATCCACTTGAGGGAAATTTGCTACTGTCCTACAAACCTCTGCACTTGGAGGCCCAACAACGTCTACAAGAAGAAGGTTGTGTAGTAGACATCAACGGGGTACATGCTCTATTTGCAACCCGTCAAAGTGCTCCTCCAATCTCCTCACTTCCTTGACGTATGCTTCCATCAATGGGCTTTGATAATCCTTGTTGACTTGTCTCACCACAAGTTGTGAATCTCCTCGTATGATCAACTTCTTGATTCCCAATTCTGCTGCAATCCTGAGCCCGGCAAGGAGCCCTTCATACTCAGCTGTATTGTTGGTGGCTTCTTCCCGGGCAAAGTGCATTTGGATGACGTACTTCAAGTGCTCCCCGGAGGGGGAAACAAGAAGCACACCAGCCCCTGCACCCTCTAGGGAAAAAGCACCATTAAAATACATAATCCATTCTTGGGGCAATTCGTTGCCGCGGATTGCTGTCTCTGTCACTTCCTCATCAGGGGTTGGCGTCCATTCTACAATAAACTCTACCAGCACCCTGCTCTGAATAGTTGATGTGCTCACAAACTTCAAACCAAAGCTGGATAACTCCAAAGCCCACTCCACTATTCTGCCGGTAGCCTCAGGGTTTCAGAGTATCCTTTACAACGGAAAACGAGTAACAACCGTGATCTCATGGGCTTGGAAGTAGTGGTGCAGTTTCCTTGAAGCCATAATGAGACCCAAAGATCAACTTTTGCATGCCAGAGTACCTCGATCTAGCCCCCTGTAACAAGGAGCAGACAAATTACACTGGGCGCTGCACCACTTTCTTGCTTAAAGTGTCCTTTGGGTTGCTCTCGTTGCCGTGCTCACTACGGTTCTGATCCTTTTCTGACTCTGCCGTCATCTGTCCACTTTCGGCCTCATCCACTTCTCACTGTGCTACCAAGGCTGCACTGACCACTTGGTTGGTTGCCGCCAAGTATAGTAACAACGGCTCTTGGGGTTTGGGTGCAACCAAGGTAGGCACGAACGATTGATAGGCCTTCAACTCCTGCAGAGCTGCATCTGCCTCTGGGGTACACTTCATGGGTCTTGCCTTCTTCAAAAATTTAAAGAACGACAGGGCACGCTCGGCAGACTTGGAAATGAATCTACTTAGCGTGGTAACGCATCCCGTCAAGCGCCTCGCATCCTTAACTATTGGTGCTTGGATTTGCTCGATGGCTTTGATTTTGTCGGGGTTAGCTTCGATCCTCCGATGGGACACAAAGAAACCAAGAAGCTTAGCAAATGTCTCCTCCAAATCCCGGATTAGAGTGGTCTTATCCTTGGTTTTGACCACGATATCATCCATATAGGCTTCTATGTTTCTGTGTAACTGTGGCTCAAAACCAATATGAACTGCCCTTGCAAAAGTGGACCCAACACTCTTTAGTTCGAATGGCATGCGGACAAAGCAGTACGTACCACATGGAGTGATGAATGATGTCTTCTCTTCGTCTTCCTTGGACATGAAGATCTGGTGATATCCGGAATACACGTCCAGAAAGGAGACCAAATCACACCCTGAAGTGGAATCCACAATCTGGTCGATGCGCGGCAAGGGAAATGGGTCCTTCAGGCAAGCCTTGTTGAGATCTGTGAAATCAATGCAAAATATCCATTTCCCATTAGCCTTCCGGACTACCACTGGACTTGCTAACCATGTAGGATGCAGTACTCCTCTGACCAAACCAGCTGCCTACAGTTTCTTGATTTCCTTGGCAATGAACTGCTGCCTCTCCAAGGTCTCCTTCCGGACTTTCTGCTTGACAGGTCGGGCATGTGGGCAGACAGCAAGGCTGTGCTCGATTACCTCCCTGGAACACCAGGGATATCAGATGGTTGCCAGGAAAACACATCGATATTCGCCCGCGGGAAGGCAACGAGCACGCTTTCCTATTTTTCATCAAGGGTGGCGCTAATGGTGAAAGTACCGTCAACGCCAGCCAGCCCTGCCGGGACCTTCTTCACTTGGGGTGCAGCAACCTTGGATCTCTTGCTGTTGGAACACTCCGGCACGTCATCAAATGGTGTCGTGCACTCGGAGGGGGTGAGGGAGTCCTAGATTAGGGGGTCCCCGGGTGTCCAGGCTATGTGACATGGGCCAGACTGATGGGCCGTGAAGATACAAGATAGAAGGCCTTCCCCTGCGGCCGGATGGGACTCTCCTTTGTGTGGATGGCAAGCTTAGCGTCCGGATGTGTAGTTTCCTTTCTCTGTAAACCGACTCTATACAACCCTAGGCCCCTCCAGTGTCTATATAAATTGGAGGGTTTAGTCTGTAGAGGCTAAGACAAATCATACAGGCTAGACATCTAGGGTTTAGCCATTACGATCTCAAGGTAGATCAACTCTTGTAACCCCTATACTCATCAAAGTCAATCAAGCAGGAAGTAGGGTATTACCTACATTAAGAGGGCACGAACCTGGGTAAACATCGTGTCCCCTGCCTCCTGTTACCTTCGATCCTTAGACGTACAGTTCGGGACCCCCCTACTCGAGATCGGCTGGTTTTGACACCGACATTGGTGCTCTCATTGAGAGTTCCACTATGTCATCAACAAAAGGCTCGATGGCTCGTTCGATCATCTACAACGATGTTGTTTCCGGGGAAGCTTTCCTTCCCGGCCAGATTTTTGTATTCGGTGGCTTCGTTCTGCGTGCCAACTCGATTGGCTACCTTGAACAGATCGACAGCTATGCCCGTGGTCATCAGATCAGTTTCGAGAACCTAAATTATGTCGCTGACATCCGAGGAGACTTGATCTTCGAAGGGTTCGCGGCCCCGACCACTGCTCTGTCCTCAGATCCGGAGCAAACCACCAGGTTCGAAGATGGGAGTTTGGAGCCCACCGGACTCTCCGCTGCAAACCGCACTATCGCGGATCCGGAGGCGATTATGTCCATGGCAAACTCGGAATCAGACCGGGTTCCCCCTATCATTGAATGGCCGGACTCGCCCTCGGACTCTAGATCCAAACTCTCGAAGTCCGTGCCAAGCAGGCATGGCTAGGAGACTTTCACCCCGGCCAGCCCCGCGGACTCTCGCTTCCCTGTCCAAACCTCGCTCTTAAACGAGGCTCTGGACTTAATGCGATCCCTCGCCATTACAAAGGAATCGCTTCCGAATTACGCCTGGCCCAGACTAGGGGCTGAGAGCGCGGAATTTCACGTCCCACCCACCACCCACTTCATAGCCACTATCGAAGATTTAATTGACATGTTGGACTACGCCTCTGAAGACATCGACGGCATGGATGACGATGCCGGAGACGATCAAGGCCAAGACCCGCCGATCACCGGACGTTGGACGGCCACCTCCACATATGACGTGTATATGGTGGACACACCCAAAGAGGATGACGACGATGGCAGGAAGGATCCGCTTGAGGACAAGCCTGCTGAGGCACCTCCAAAGCGTCGACATCAGCGGCGCCGCTCAAAATCGCGTCACGACAAAGACAGCAATACTGGCATCGGGGACAATAACACTTCGGAGAACGCCGAAGACCCTGAAGCCCCTGTCGAGCCAACATCCGAACAAGATGATTGGGAGGATGGGCAAGTTAACCCTGACGATCCAGTCAGGAACGAGGACTCGGAGGATAGTAACTATCTACCAATCTTCAAGGATGATGTGAGCCTCAGCAACGAAGACTTCATCGTGCCAGAGGAACCACTCGAGCAGGAGCGCTTTAAGCGCCAGCTAATCACCACTGCGAGAAGCCTAAAAAAGAAGCAGCAACATCTCCATGCCGAACAACATACACTCAATGATAGATGGACCCAGGTCCTGGCTGCCGAAGGGTATGGCCTTCAACGCCCAGCAAGGATTTATCCGAAGCACCGGCTACTACCACAGTTCGATGATGAGGTCGTCGAGCCCATATCGTCAAGACATGACTGTGCTGATGAACCAGACTGGCCACCACGTGGACGAGATAAAGCGGCCACCTACACCGAACACCAACCCGCACCACCTCACCGTAGAGGCAGAGAGACAGCGGCTCCAGGATACACCTACTACCTACGACTGGACCTGGACAATAGAGCAGGCCAAGCCAGATCAACTTATGGATCAAGGGGTGATACGTCTCCAACATATCTATAATTTTTTATTGTTCCATGCTATTATATTATCTGTTTTGGATGTTTAATGGGCTTTAATATGCTCTTTTATATTATTTTTGGGACTAACCTATTAACCGGAGGCCTAGTGCCAGTTTCTGTTTTTTTGCCTATTTTAGAGTTTTGCAGAAAAGGAATACCAAACGGAGTCCAAACGGAATGAAACCTTCGGGATGATCTTTCTTGGACCGAAAGCAATCCTGAAGATTTTGAGTCGAAGTCTGGAACGCCACAAGGCAGGAGGGTGTGCCCAGGGGGGCAGGCGCGCCCCCACCCTCGTGGTCCCCTCGTAGCTCCACCGACGTACTTATTTCACATATATATACTCTTATACCCTAGAAACATCAGGGAGAGCCACGAAACCACTTTTCCACCGCCGCAACCTTCTGTACCCGTGAGATCCCATCTTGGGGCCTTTTCCGGCGATCCGCCGGAGGGGGAATTGATCACGGAGGGCTTCTACATCAACACCATAGCCTCTCTGATGAAGCGTGAGTAGTTTACCACAGACCTTCGGGTCCATAGTTATTAGCTAGATGGCTTCTTCTCTCTCTTTCATTCTCAATACAAAGTTCTCCTCGATGTTCTTGGAGATCTATTCGATGTAATACTCTTTTGTGGTGTGTTTGCTGAGATCCGATGAATTATGGATTTGTGAACAAGATTATCTATGAATATTATTTGGTTCTTCTCTGAATTCTTATATGCATGATTTGATAACTTTGTAAGTCTCCTCAAATTATCAGTTTAGTTTGGCCTACTAGATTGATCTTTCTTGCAATGGGACAAGTGCTTAGCTTTGGGTTCAATCTTGTGGTGTCCTTTCCCAGTGACACTAGGGCAGAAAGGCACGTATTGTATTATTGCCATCGAGGATAAAAAGATGGGGTTTATATCATATTGCTTGAGTTTATCCCTCTACATCATGTCATCTTGCTTAATGCGTTACTCCGTTCTTATGAACTTAATACTCTAGATGCATGCTGGATAGCGGTCGATGTGTGGAGTAATAGTAGTAGATGCAGAATCGTTTTGGTCTACATGACACTGACGTGATGACTATATTCATGACTATTGCCTTAGATGTCTTCATAACTATGCGCTTTTCTATCAATTGCTCGGCAGTAATTTGTTCACCCACCGTAATACATGCTATCTTGAGAGAAGCCACTAGTGAAACCTATGGCCCCCGAGTCTATTTCCTATTATATTACATCTCTTTTATTTACATCGCATCTCGTATACTATTTTGCAATCTTTACTTTCCAATCTATACAACAAAAATACCAAAAATATTTACTTTACTATCTCTATTAGATGTCACTTTTGCGAGTGACCGTGAAGGGATTGACAACCCCTTTATCGCGTTGGTTGCAAGGTTCTTGATTGTTTGTGCAGGTACTAGGTGACTTGTGCGTTGTCTCCTACTGGATTGATACCTTGGTTCTCAAAACTGACAGAAATACTTACGCTACTTTTCCGCATCACCCTTTCCTCTTCAATGGAAAACCAACGCATGCTCAAGAGGTAGCAAGAAGGATTTCTGGCGCCGTTGCGGGAGATCTACGCCAAGACAAGACATACCAAGTACTGATACATCTCCAACATATCTATAATTTTTTATTGTTCCATGCCATTATATTATCTGTTTTGGATGTTAATATACCTTTTTATATTATTTTTGGGACTAACCTATTAACTAAAGGCCCAGTGCAATTTTTTGTTTTTTTGCCTATTATAGTGTTTTGCCGAAAAGGAATATCAAACGGAATCCAAACGGAATGAAACCTTCGCGAGGATCTTTTTTGGAACAAACGTAATCCAGGAGACTTGGAGTGGATGTCAAGAAAGCCATGAGGCGGCCATGAGGCAGGAGGGCGCGCCCCAGGGGGGTGGGCACGCCCCCCACCCTCGTGGGCCCCTCGTAGCTCCACCGACCTACTTCTTTCGCCTATATATACTCTTATACCCTGGAACCTTCGGGGAGAGCAACGAAACCACTTTTCCACCCCCGCAACCTTCTGTACCTGTCAGATCCCATCTTGGGGCCTTTTCGGCGATCTGCCAGAGGGGGATTCGATCATGGAGGGCTTCTACATCAACACCATAGCCTCTCCGATGATGTGTGAGTAGTTTACCACAGACCTTCGGGTCCATAGTTATTAGCTAGATGGCTTCTTCTCTCTCTTTGGATCTCAATACAAAGTTCTCCTCGATCTTCTTGGAGATCTATTCGATGTAATACTTTTTGTTATGTGTTTGCCGAGATCCGATGAATTGTGGGTTTATGATCAAGATTATCTATGAACAATATTTGATTCTTCTCTGAATTCTTTTATGCATGATTTAAATATCTTTGCAAGTCTCTTTGAATTATCAGTTTAGTTTGGCCTACTAGATTGATCTTTCTTGCAATGGAAGAAGTGCTTAGCTTTGGGTTCAATCTTGCAGTGCTCGATCCCAGTGACAGAAAGGGAAACGAAATGTATTGTATTGTTGCCATCCAGGATAAAAAGATGGGGTTTATACCATATTGCTTGAGTTTATCCCTCTACATCATGTCATCTTGCCTAATGCGTTACTCTGTTTATATGAACTTAATACTCTAGATGCATGCTGGATAGCGGTCGATGTGTGGAGTAATAGTAGTAGATGCAGAATCGTTTCGGTCTACTTGTCACAGACGTGATGCCTATGTTCATGATCATGCCTAGATATTCTCATAACTATGTGCTTTTCTATCAATTGCTCGGTAGTAATTTGTTCACCCACCGTAACATATATGCTATCTTGAGAGAAGCCACCAGTGAAACCTATGGCCCCGGGTCTACTTTACATCATATAAGTTTCCAATTTACAATACTAGTTTAATATTTATTTTGCAATCTTTACTTTTCAATCTATACAACAAAAATACCAAAAATATTTATCTTATTATCTTTATCAGATCTCACTTTTGCAAGTGGCCGTGAAGGGATTGACAACCCCTTTATCGCGTTGGTTGCAAGGTTCTTGATTGTTTGTGCAGGTACTAGGCGACTTGCGTGTAGTCTCCTACTGGATTGATACCTTGGTTCTCAAAAACTGAGGGAAATACTTACGCTACTTTGTTGCATCACCCTTTCCTCTTCAAGGGAAAACCAACGCATGCTCAAGAGGTAGCAAGAAGGATTGCTGGCGCCGTTGCCGGGGAGATCTACGCCAAGTCAAGACATACCAAGTATCCATCACAAACACTTATCCCTCGCATTACATTATTTGCCATTTGCCTCTCGTTTTCCTCTCCCCCACTTCACCCTTGTTGTTTTATTCGCCCTTTTTGGTTCGCCTCTTGTCACTTGCTTCTTGTTTGCTTCTGTGTTGGATTGATTGTTTGTCACGATGGCTCAAGAAAATACTAAATTGTGTGACTTTTCCAATACCAACAACAATGATTTTATTAGCACTCCGATTGCTCCTATTACCGATGCTGAATCTTGTGAAATTAATGCTGCTTTGTTGAATTTTGTCATGAAAGATCAATTTTTTGGCCTTCCTAGTGAAGATGCTGCTACCCATCTAAACAACTTTGTTGATTTGTGTGATATGCAAAAGGAGTAAGATGTGGATAAGGATATTGTTAAATTGAAGCTATTTCCGCTTTCGCTTAGAGATCGTGCTAAAACTTGGTTCTCATCTTTGCCTAAAAATAGTATTGATCATGGAATAAGTGCAAAGATGCTTTTATCTCTAAATAGTTTCCTCCCTCTAAGAACATCTCTCTTAGAAATGATATTATGAATTTTAAGCAACTTGATCATGAGCATGTTGCACAAGCTTGGGAGAGGATGAAATTAATGATACGTAATTGTACACATGGTTTGAATTTATGGATGATTATACAAAAAAATTATGCTGGATTGAATTTTGCTTCTAGAAATCTTTTAGATTCGGCCGCGGGAGGCACTTTTATGGAAATTACTTTAGGAGAAGCTACTAAAATCTTAGATAATATTATGGTTAATTATTCTCAGTGTCACACCGAAAGATCTACTAATAAAAAGGTTCATGCGATAGAAGAGATTAATGTTTTGAGTGGAAAGATGGATGAACTTATGAAATTGTTTGCTAAAGAGTGTTTCTTCTTATCCTAATGATATGCCTTTGTCCATTTTGATTCAGAATAATAATGAATCTATGGATGTGAATTTTGTTGGTAGGAACAATTTTGGTAACAACGCGTATAGAGGAAACTTTAATTCTAGGCCGTTCCCTAGTAATTCCTCTAATAATTATGGTAATTCCTACAACAACTCTTATGGAAATTTTAATAAGGCGCCCTCTGATTTTGAGAGTAGTGTTAAAGAATTTATGATTTCACAAAAGAATTTCAATGCTTTGCTTGAAGAAAAATTGCCTAAGATTGATGAGTTGGCTAGGAAAGTGGATAGAATTTCTCTTGATGTTGATTCTTTGAAACTTAGATCTATTCCACCTAAGCATGATCTCAATGAGTCTCTCAAATTTATGAGAATTTCCATTGATGAGTGCAAAGAAATAACCGCTAGGATGCGTGCTAAAAAGATTGCTTTGTGAAAGTGTGTTCTTCTAGTTTCCATGATAATAATGATGAAGATATAAAAGTGATTGATGTGTCTCCTATTAAATCTTTGTTTTCCAATATGAATCTTGATAAATATGGGACTGGAGATGAGTCAACTTTAGTTAAAAGGCGTCCCAATGATTCGGAGTTTTTAGATCTTGATGCAAAAATTGGTAAAAGTGGGATTGAAGAGGTCAAAACTTTACATAGCAATGAACCCACTATTTTGGATTTCAAGGAATTTAATTATGATAATTGTTCTTTGATAGATTGTATTTCCTTGTTGCAATCCGTGTTAAATTCTCCTCATGCTTATAGTCAAAATAAAGCTTTTACCAAACATATCATTGATGCTTTAATGCAATCCTATGAAGAAAAGCTTGAATTAGAAGTTTCTATCCATAGAAAACTTTATAATGGGTGGGAACCTACTATTAAAATTAATATTAAAAATCATTAATGTTATGCTTTAAGTGATTTGGGTGCTAGTGTTTCCACGATTCCAAAAACTTTGTGTGATGTGCTAGGTTTCCGTGAATTTGATGATTGTTCTCTAAATTTGTATCTTGCGGATTCCGCCATTATGAAACCTATGGGAAGGATTAATGATGTCCTTATTGTTGCAAATAGGAATTATGTGCCCGTAGATTTCATTGTTCTTGATATAGATTGCAATCCTACATGTCCTATTATTCTTGGTAGACCTTTCCTTAGAACGACTGGTGCAATTATTGATATGAAAGAAGGAAATATTAGATTCCAATTTCCATTAAGGAAAGGCATGTAACACTTTCCTAGGAACAAAATTAAATTTCCTTATGAATCTATTATGAGAGCCACTTATGGATTGCATACCAAATATGACAATACCTAGATCTATTCTTGTTTATATGCCTAGCTAGGGGCGTTAAACGATAGCGCTTGTTGGGAGGCAACCCAATTTTATTTTTGTTCCTTGCTTTTTGTTCCTTTTTAGTAATAAATAATTCATCTAGATTATGTTTAGATGTGTTTTTATGTTTTAATTAGTGTTTGTGCCAAGTAGAACCTTTGGGAAGACTTGGATGAAGTCTTTGTGATCTTGCTGTAAAAAACAGAAACTTTAGCGCTCAAGATATTATCTGCCATTTTTTTTACTGGAGAGTGGTTTTAGGTTTATTATTTTTGCATATGATTAATATACAAATTCCTCACGTCCACCAATTTATTTCAGAATTTTTGGAGTTACAGAAGTACACGTTTGATACAGATTTCTACAGACTGTTCTGTTTTTGACAGATTCTGTTTTACATGCGTTGTTTGCTTATTTTGATGAATCTATGGCTAGTATCGGGGGTATGAACCATAGAGAAGTTGGGATAAAGTAGGTTTAACACCAATCTAAATAAAGAATGAGTTCATTACAGTACCTTATGTCGGTGATTTGTTTTCTTATACTAACGGAGCTCATGAGATTTTCTGTTGAGTTTTGTGTAGTGAAGTTTTCAAGTTTTGGGTAAAGATTTGATGGATTATGGAATAAGGAGTGGGAAGATCCTAAGCTTGGGGATGCCCAAGGAACCCCAAGGTAAAATTCAAGGAAAACCAAAAGCCTAAGCTTGGGGATGCCCCGGAAGGCATCCCCTCTTTCGACTTCGTCTATCGGCAACTTTACTTGAGGCTATATTTTTATTCACCACATGATATGTGTTTTGCTTGGAGCGTCTTGTATGATTTGAGTCTTTGCTTTTTGTTTACCACAATCATCCTTGCTGTACACACCTTTTGGGAGAGACACACATGAATCTAAATTTATTTGAATACTCTATGTACTTCACTTATATCTTTTGAGCTAGATAATTTTGCTCTAGTGCTTCACTTATATCTTTTAGAGCACGGTGGTGGTTTTATTTTATAGAAATTATTGATCTCTTATGCTTCACTTATATTATTTTGAGAGTCTTTTAGAACAGCATGGTAATTTGCTTTGGCTATAAAATTAGTCCTAATATGATAGGCATCCAAGATGGGTATAATAAAAACTTTCATATAGAGTGTATTGAATACTATGATACTTGATAGTTGTTTTGAGATATAAAGGTGGTAATGTTAGAGTCATGCTAGTTGGGTAATTGTGGAATTGATGAATACTTGTGTTAAGGATTGCAAGTCCCGTAGCATGCATGTATGGTAAACGTTGTGTGACAAATTTGAAGCATGAGGTGTTATTTGATTGCTTTCCTTATGAGTGGCGGTCGGGGACGAGTGATGGTCTTTTCCTACCAATCTATCCCTCTAGGGGCATGCGTAGTAGTACTTTGCTTCGAGGGCTAATAGACTTTTGCAATAAGTATATGAGTTCTTTATGACTAATGTGAGTCCATGGATTATATGCACTCTTACCTTTTCGCAATTTGCTAGCCTCTACGGTACCGTGCATTGCCCTTTCTCACCTCGAGAGTTGGTGCAAACTTCGCTGGTGCATCCAAACCCCGTGATATGATACGCTCTATCACACATAAGCCTCCTTATATCTTCCTCAAAACAGCCACCATACCTACCTATTATGGCATTTCCATAGCCATTCCGAGATATATTGCCATGCAACTTTCCACCATTTCGTTTATTCTGACACGTTCCATCATGACATATTGCTTTGCATGATCATGTAGTTGACATCGTATTTGTGGCAAAGCCACCTTCATAATTCTTTCATACATGTCGCTCTTGATTCATCGCATATCCCGATACACCGCCGGAGGCATTCACATAGAGTCATATTTTTGTTCTAGTATTGAGTTGTAATTCTTGAGTTATGAATAAATAAAAGTGTGACGATCATCATTATTATAGCATTGTCCCATGTGAGGAAAGGATGATGGAGACCATGATTCCCCCACAAGTCGGGATGAGACTCCGGACGAAATGAAATAAAATAAAAGGAGGCCAAAGAAGCCCAAATAAAAAAATAGGCCAAAGAAGCCCAAACAAAAAATGAGAGAAAAAGAGAGAAGGGACAATGTTACTATCCTTTTTCCACATTTGTGCTTCAAAATAGCACCATGATCTTCATGATAGAGAGTTTCTTATTTTGTCACTTTCATATACTAGTGGGAATTTTTCATTATAGAACTTGGCTTGTATATTCCAATGACGGGCTTCCTCAAAATGCCCTAGGTCTTTGTGAGCAAGAAAGTTGGATGCACACCCACTTAGTTTCTTTTGATGAGCTTTCATATATTTATAGCTCTAGTGCATCCATTGCATGGCAATCCCTGCTCCTTGCATTGACATCAATTGATGGGCATCTCCATAGCCCGTTGATTAGCCACGTCAATGTGAGACTTTCTCCTTTTTTTTCTTCTCACATAACCCCCATCATCATATGCTATTCCACCTATAGTGCTATATCCATGGCTTGCGCTCATGTATTGCGTGGGGGTTGAAAAGGCTGAAGCGCGTTAAAAAGTATGAACCAATTGCTCGGCTTGTCATCGGGGTTGTGCATGATGGGAGCATTTTGTGCGATGAAAATAAAGCATGGCCAAACTATATGATTTTGTAGGGATGAGCTTTCTTTGGCTATGTTATTTTGATAAGACATAATTGCTTGGTTAGCATGCTTGAAGTATTACTATTTTTATGTCAATATTAACACTTTGTCTAGAATCTTTCGGATCTAAACATTCATGCCACAATAAAGAGAATTACATTGAAAAATTATGTTAGGTAGCATTCCACATCAAAAATTCTATTTTATCAATTACCTACTCGAGGACGAGCAGGAATTAAGCTTGGGGATGCTTGATACGTCTCCAACGTATCTATATTTTTTGATTGTTCCATGCTATTATATTATCTATTTTGGATGTTTAATGGGCTTTAATATACCTTTTTATATTATTTTTGGGACTAACCTATTAACCGAAGGCCCAGTGCAATTTGCTGTTTTTTTTCCTATTTCAATGTTTCGCAGAAAAGGGATATCAAAAGGAATCCAAACGGAATGAAACCTTCGCGGGGATCTTTTTTGGAACAAACGCAATCCAGGAGACTTGGAGTGGACGTCAAGAAAGCCACGAGGCGGCCACGAGGCAGGAGGGCGTGCCCCAGGGGGGTGGGCGCGCCCCCCACCCTCGTGGGCCCCTCGTAGTTCCAGTGACCTTCTTCTTCCGCCTATATTTACTCTTATACCCTGAAACCTTTGGGGAGAGCAACGAAACCAATTTTCCACCGCAGCAACCTTCTGTACCCGTCGTATCCCATCTTGGGGCCTTTTCCGGCGATCTGCCAGAGGGGGATTCAATCACGGAGGGCTTCTACATCAACACCATAGCCTCTCCGATGATGTGTGAGCAGTTTACCATAGTCCTTCGGGTCCATAGTTATTAGCTAGATGGCTTCTTCTCTCTCTTTGGATCTCAATACAAAGTTCTCCTTGATCTTCTTGGAGATCTATTCGATGTAATACTTTTTGCAGTGTGTTTTCTGAGATCCGATGAATTGTGGGTTTATGATCAAGATTATCTATGAACAATATTTGATTCTTCTCTGAATTCTTTTATGCATGATTTAAATATCTTTGCAAGTCTCTTGGAATTATCGGTTTAGTTTGGCCTACTAGATTGATCTTTCTTGCAATGGAAGAAGTGCTTAGCTTTGTGTTCAATCTTGCGGTGCTCGATCCCAGTGACAGAAAGGGAAACGTCATGTATTGTATTGTTGCCATCAAGGATAAAAAGATGGGGTTTATATCGTATTGCTTGATTTTATCCCTCTACATCATGTCATCTTGCCTAATGTGTTACTCTGTTCTTATGAACTTAATACTCTAGATGCATGCTGGATAGCGGCCGACGTGTGGAGTAATAGTAGTAGATGCAGAATAGTTTCGGTCTACTTGTCACGGACGTGATGCCTATGTTCATGATCATGCCTAGATATTCTCATAACTATGTGCTTTTCTATCAATTGCTCGGCAGTAATTTGTTCACCCACTATAATATATATGCTATCTTGAGAGAAGCCACTAGTGAAACCTATGGCCCCCGGGTCTACTTTACATCATATAAGTTTCTAATTTACAATGCTAGTTTACTATTTATTTTGCAATATTTACTTTTCAATCTATACAATAAAAATACCAAAAATGTTTATCTTATTATCTTTATCAGATCTCACTTTTGCAAGTGGCCGTGAAGGGATTGACAACCCCTTTATCGCGTTGGTTGCAAGGTTCTTGATTGTTTGTGTAGGTACTAGGCGACTTGCGTGTAGTCTCCTACTGGATTGATACCTTGGTTCTCAAAAACTGAGGGAAATACTTACGCTACTTTGCTGCATCACCCTTTCCTCTTCAAGGGAAAACCAACGCATGCTCAACAGGTAGAAAGTACCCACAATAACTCTTCTCCCTCGCATTACATTATTTGCCATTCTCCTATCGTTTTCCTCTCCCCCACTTCTAAAACGATTTTCGAAAACCTTTGCCTTGTCTTCTCCCCACTTTCGTTTGTCTCTTTTCGCTTGCTTCTTGTGTGCCTGTTTGCTTTGATGGCTCTGCCAAAAAGCATTGATCCTCACCTTAGAAGGTTGGAAGAAATTGAAAACAACGTTAGAAGCTTTATGTCTTTGCAATTTGAGCATAATAATTTCTTCAGAAACGAGCTTAAAGAACAAAAAAGTTTTATGGAGTACATGAATAAAGAGCTCGATGATATGTCTAAGGAATTTTATGGTTTGAAATCTCAGTTTGCTCATCTTGAAAATTTAGTAGGCCAAATTTCGGATAAGCAAGCCACCTTAGTTAATAAGATGGCCGCTAAACCAGAAGATCTAGATGATAATAATGATGATCATCTAAAAGTGATTGATGTGACTCCTATTAAATCTTTGTTTTCCGATATGAATCTTGATAAAGATGGACTGGAGATGAGTCAACTTTAGTTAAAAAGCGTCCCAATGATTTAGAGTTTTTAGATCTTGATGCAAAAATTAATAAAAGTGGGATTGGAGAGGTCAAAACTTTACATAGCAATGAACCCACTATTTTGGATTTCAAGGAATTTAATTATGATAATTGCTCTTTGATAGACTGTATTTTCTTGTTGCAATCCGTGTTAAATTCTCCTCATGCTTATAATCAAAATAAAGCTTTTACTAAACATATCGTTGATGCTTTAATGCAATCCTATGAAGAAAAGCTTGAACAAGAAGTTTCTATCCCTAGAAAACTTTATGATGAGTGGTGTAACGCCCCAAGACCGACGCTCCAGACGCCTTCCTTGTTTTCGTTGTCGTTGTGTGTTTTATTTGTTTGTTGCATTCATCATCACATTGCATCCGCATGTTTTCATAAAACTTGTAGTTGCTCATAGTTGCCGCGTTCCCCTTGCCTTCGTTGACCGTTTCGAGACCAATCAGTTTTTGTTTCCCTCTTGCCTGGCTTCCTAACCTCTCTGCACATCCCGCAAACCCCTCGCGTGCGCGTCCGAAATTTCTCCGAACCCGACCCGCAAGGTCATGACCGTTGGATCCGGATCATCCCCAAACATCCCTAAATCATCATCGGTTTCTCGTTGGACTCTCCTAAGCTAATTATTATCGACCGTTCGATTTTAATCGGAGGTCCCAAATAGCCCTAACCAAAATTCCAATGCTATAAGTAGCAGTCTAACCCTAGCCCTGTCCCATCGATCCATCTAATCCTCCCACCGCCGCCACCCATGTTCCTCCGGAGTTTGTCCCATCGCCAACCAAATCCCCCTCGGGATCCATCCCTCACCAACCATCGCTCGCCACCAACAGCCTCCAGATCCCCTCGATCCACCTCGCCGGTGCCTCCTCCTCCAAATCCGATCAGGAGAGGAGCTCCCGATCTGAAGCTTCCTTGCGCGGTCCAGCGCGCCCGTGCCCAAGGCCTCGCCTCTTCCTCCTCTGCCCGACGCCTACCGTCCCCGCCATGGATTTGGAGTTTGCCTCCTCGCGCCCATCCCCGCCTGATTCTGCAGCAACCTCGCTGGAGACCAGCGCCGCTCCACCTCGTCTCCAACTCCGGTCACGGCTCCGCCCCGCTCGCTGCTTCTCCTTCCCGTCTCTCTTTTCCTCTCTGTCTCTAATATCTCTGCTCCATCTCTGCCGCCATGGACAGGGCTTCGACGCCGCCGCTGCCGTGTCTGCCTCGCTCCGCCTCGCCAAGTCCCTGAACCGCCAGGTCCGCAAGAGCCAAGCTCGCCGACGGCTTCCTCCAGGTCCGGCCGGACTCCTCCAGCCACGACCCTTCCCGATCGGATCCCGTGTTGTTGTTGTCCCTGCGCTTCAAGTCCCTCCCGCCGTCGTCATCACCCCAGCAGGTTGCCGCCGCCAAGTCCCTCGCCTCGCACACCGAGTTTCACCGTCGTCGCTTCCCTGCATCGCCGTTGCCTGCCCCTGCCTGCGTCCTCTGCTTCTTCCATGACGAGGCGCCCACTCGCCTGCGCCTCGCGTTGACGGAAAATCCTATATGCCGCTTGTTGCGTCAAACTGCCGGCGTTCCGCACAGGCGAGCGACCGAGCAGCGACGCAATGGGCTGGCCCGTTTAACCGTTCCTGCGCTCCCGGTTTTGGGAACCTTCTAGAAGTTTCCAGCTGGTTTTTTCGGGTTTTGGGAACCTTCTAGAAGGTTCCTGAACCGGTTTTTTATTTTCCTTTCTTTTTCTATTTCTGTTTTGTTTTTCTTTTCTTTTTTCTTTTTTCTTTTTCAAGTTTATGTTTTCTTTTTCAAAAAAATATTCGCATTTTTTGGAAAATGTTCGCGCTTTTACAAAATGTTCAGAATTTGAAAACAATTCTTGTCTTCAAATTTTGTTCACAAATTCAAAAACTGTATGCATTTTTTAGAAAATTTGTTCACAAATGTTTCTTTTCTTTTTTTAGTTTCTGTTTCTTTTCTTGATGTTTTTTTTCAAAATTTCAAAACTTTGCAAAATTTGTTTGCAAATCTAAGAAAAATGTTCGTTTTCAATTTTTCTTCGTGAGTTTCAATAAATGTTCCTATTTTTTGAATAAAAAAGCATTCACAAATTGTTTTGGAATTTCAAAAAGTGTTCCATCTTTCCAAATTTGTTCACAAATTTACAAAATGTTCATGCTTTCAAATTTTGTTCACAAATTGAAAAATGTTCGTAAATTCCATAAATTTGTTTGGGAGTTTGAAAAAGTGTTCCTGTTCAAAAATTTGTTCGAAAATTTAAAAAAATGTTCATATTTACAAGTTTTGTTCGGAGTTTTAAAAAATGTTCCGTTTCCGAAATTGTTTGCAATTTTAAAAAATGTTCGTTTTCTCAAATTTTGTTCTGCAGTTTCAAAAAATGTTCGCGTGAAAAAGTTGTTCATGTTTCCAAATTTTGTTTGGAAATTTGAAAATTTGTTCCTGTTCAATTTTTTGGGTAGTTTAAAAAATGTTTTCCGTTCTAAAAAATATGTTAGCATCTCCAAAATTCATTTGTGTGTTGAAAAATGTTTGAGTTTTCTCAGAATTTGTGAAAAAAATAATGTTCGCGTTTGATAAAATATTCACGTTTTCTTTTTGAGAAAAACGTTTTGTGTTCGAATTTTTAAAAGATGTTCGAATCGGCGTTTTAGTTTTCTTAAGATTTTGCAATGATGTTTGGTCAACAAAGCTAGCTAGCTCAAGTGGTTCGAGGTGCACGCACCTAAACAACAGGTCTTGTGTTCGATTCCTCGTAACGCACCTTTTTTATTTCCAGCATGAGCTACTGTTCGCGAGAGGGATGGGCTGGCCCAGTCTATCGATCCCCTATGCGATCGCTCGTATTTCTAGCATGAGCTACTGTTCGCGAGAGGGATGGGCTGGCCCAGTCTATCGATCCTCTATGCGATCGCTCGACTGCTTGACGCAGAGAGCGTCACATAGGAGCTCCCTTGACCGCGCCTCTCCAGCCGCAGCGCTCCAAGGTCCAGCCGCGGCCTGCCAGCTCCTCCACCAACCGGCCCATGCGGCTTGGTGAGCACCCAGATCCAGTGCCCTCTCCTGTACATGGTTGGGCCAGCCAGTTTCAGCCCATATCATGTTTTTTCCCGTTCTGTGAATTTGTCCAATTATCCAGAAAACTGCATGTTTACAGATTGCCCCTTGTTGTTCATGCATTCAATAACTAAATAACCATGCACTACATGTTAAAACTTCAAACATGTAAAATGTTTAGAATTCTGTCTTGTTTCATAATATGCTGTTCTCATCCATGTTTAAAATGTTTAAGTTGTTGTTTACATTTATTTTGCATAAATGCCATGCTAAATGATTTATTTCACTAGTAAGTATGCACGTGCAACGCACGTATCATATAGTTATAAAATAGAGAAAAATTTGGATCGCGGGAAGGGGAGCGGTGGCATAAGTGTCGAGGAGGAGGATTGATTATTGCGGCGGCCATGCCTGCAGGTTTCCTTTGTATTTTCAAGCTAATTTTAGTGACTCCTTTGATTATGTTGGACTATTGTGGAAAACATTATTGGGAACTTTTTTGTGTAAAATTAGTAATCAATAATTGGAAAACATGCCCGTGCTGCATGGAAGAGGTAAAAGAAATTTTCAAGGTAAGACCTGAAGCTTCCTTGAACTGAATGTTGGTTATGCAAGCAGTCGAAGTTAGGATCTAGCGTGTCAGTTATGCACTCGGATGAATGTAAATCTTTAAACTTGTCTATGAAGTCAAGGATACATGATCCAACTATCGACATACTTTATAAAATCTGTCAGAACACCATCTATAATAAATATAGCAAAAAAGCAAGCACAATGTCTTAAAATATCAAACTGTGTACAAGTCAATTTTACAGTGAAAGTAGAAATAGATTTTATGCACTATAAATGACAGAATCTACCAACAAAGCTTAAAGACACGGACCGGCAATATATATATGTGAACAGAACATGACATAAACTGGCAATATAACCTCACGCCACCGTTTAGAAATAAATATGATGCTACATGACATTAACATTAAAAGTAATGTTAAAGAAATTTCAAGCCATCTGACAAAAATAGAATATCACATTAACCAACAGCCTACCCTATTTTTCACTCTACTTTAAGGGAAATAAACATGTTTTTTACATGACAGGGAAGACAAATGACACATGCTCCTTTTCAGTGGCCAAACAATTTCACTCCTGAAGATAAGTGTTGGAAACATGCACATCTTCTTATTTGACACCTGAACAAGTGATTGGATTGCTTCGACCAAAGGTCATGAAACATCAGTGTGAATCCCATATCACATCAATTTGGATTTTCCCTTTCATATCTGCATTGTGTAAAGTTGGATCATATTGCCTCCATTATCCGATAATTCAGCAATATTTGTGTGCGGCGTGCCTCCATTATCACTCTGCCCTGTCACAACAACTTCGCACACGACACATGACAGCAGAACTGAATAATGGAAAACATCACAAAGTACTACTCCCTCCCGTCCATAATAAGTGTCACGGTTTTAAACTATATTTGATAAAGAAATACATGTGTGAATGAACTAACCTTTTCAATTCCTATTTAAGCCATCAGTAAGAGGAATCATTTCGACAACTCCATCATTCACAGCTATAAATTAGACAATGTTGTGCCTTAGTTTAAAACTGCGACACTTACTTTGGACTGAAGGGAATATTTGATAAAGAAAAACATGTGTGAATGAAATAACCCTTTCCATTCCTATTTGAGCCATCTGTAAGAGAAATCATTTCGACAACTCCATAATTCACAGCTACAAATTAGACAATGATGTCAGTTTCGAGGTTTTGTCAGACACATAGAATAATCTCAACCATGGGTCAGCAAAGTGCACAAACATGGACCTTTTGCAAACGTGTTTGTTATATCAGTAAACGGAGCACGTTCGCTCCTAACCAATCCGCTAGATGGTGTAGATGTCTTAGTTGCATCTTTTTTTACCTCGCGTGCTATTCGTAGTTTCTTTAGGTATTCCGCTTTCTTCTCACCAGACAGACGAGCATACCACCCTCCACCATTGCTCCGATTATTCTCCAAACCAGTACATGATTACGAATTCTGCAACAAATGGATTTTGAATCTTGATTAGCAAACAGAGAATAGTTATCACCGAAGAGCACTAAAGAAGGGAACATATAGGACGTTAGTTAGCTGTGAGCCCACTCAGATTCAGATTTGAATAATGCTCTCATGGATGGCTTTTGTAAAGTTAAAAAATTTGATAGTGCACAAAAAATTATCACTGGTTTTCTGAGATGGAGAACATAAAGTAGCACTTCTGAATTGAAAAATCTAATGTACTGCTTGTAGACGTTATGTCAGTTTGTTAGGTAGATGTAACTCGGCCCCAAAGTTTGTAGAAAGCAAAGCACATCACACTACTACCTTTTTAATTAATCTTTTCAAACTATTATTAGTAATCACCTGCTTCCGGTTAGCACACTCCAAAACCTTTAATAATAAATACAACACGTTCCGAAAGATCTAACAATTTGAGGGAACTAACAATGACACTGACAATTCGGTTTGAATTTATTTGGTCAGTACCCGCACCTTCGAATATGTTGGTCGGTCCCAGTGGATGTGATCCCCGACTGCATATCTTACGTAACACGTCCGCTTGCCCGCTCGCTCGTCGACGTAGCCGCTCAGGGCTGTTGAAACATCTGGCAAAAGATCAATATACAAAATATGCTGGATTCAGAATGCTAAACCAATTCACAAAGGAGCGGGAGCACAAGTACGCAAAGCTTTGCTCAAACAAGCAGAGAGGCGGGTTAACTGATATATTGTAGACAAGGCCGATACTGAGAATTCAGGCCCCGGGGCCCTTCGAGGCTCTTAGTATAAATGTGTAGTAGTAATTAACATACGTAGGAGATGTGCTCAAGATCTAACAATGAGAGAGGAAAGAAGGTTTATTTAATAAACACACAAATAAAAGCAAGCACCTCAATGCGTACTGAGCAAGCTGATTAAGCATATCCAAGTGTACCACTGTGACAACATTGCCAAGCAAGGCATTCAAGACCAGTTGCACTGTCGGCCTGTCTCCATAGGCTGAGGCCAACATCTTGCAGCGCGCACGCACCGTAGTACGTATGAACTGCGGCCTTTAAACAGTAAGGCTGTGTCATATGCTACAGGAAATCAGCATGTACGAGCAGTTTAATTAAGATTATCATCAAGTTCGGCAGCAGGCAGGCAGTAGGGATTGATGCTAAGTATGGGGCTATGCTCGTACCACAGTACCACGTATGAACTAGCTGCACCGAGCTTAATTACTATTGTTCCGCTTGCTGCGAAGGGATTCCCATCTTAACTGGATGGAGATTACGTGCGTGGCGTACGATATGCAGGCCCGGATCGATCGGGCGGATCCTTAGAGGGAGGTACGTCCGATCTCCCCGCAGCGAGCAGGCGTTTAAATGGAGCTGCGACGGGATCAGGCTTTAATTATTTGCCTGGCGCTGATCAGACATTTTGTTCCTCGAAAATGGATTTGAGTAATTAACAGTACATGCAAAGGCATAGGGCGCTGGGTGCGACTGCGTAAGGAGACGTGCTCGTACCTGTCGTGGCCGCGTAGCGCTGCAGGCCCACGTCGCCGTTGTTCCTCGGGACGAGAAGACCGGGAGAGTCAAACCAAAGTCGAGTCGTCGAAGACGACGAACACTCAAACAGGTGAACGAAAAGAAGGAAGTGACGGAAGTCAAGAACGATCGGAATCAAGGTCAGGGTTTGATCGATCCTGTGATCCGAACAAACAGGAAACGAGCGTTTTGGTTTCCACGTTATTCTCTGCCTACATGCGATCATGGCCATGCCTTTTTCTTTTTTCCTTCTATGTACACAGTACACAAGGCTGAGTTTCAAAAAAAATGATGGCGTAGATCATGGTAATTATTGCTAATTGATATTTTCCTTCTATGTACGCAACACACAAGGCTGAGTTTCAAAAAAAAATGATGGCGTAGATCATGGTAATTCTTGCTAATTGATATGATTAAAATAGGCCCAGGTTGGAGCGAGATTGTGGTAATTTTTGCGTAATTATGATGGCGTAGATCATGTTAATTATTGCTAATTGATTATGGTAAATTATGTGATACAACGTTAAGGCAATCTGGTCCATTGAGAGATGGAGGATGTGTGGCTGAGATGCAATGTTTCTGCCACAACTCGATTGTTTAATAGTAGTAGAGATAACTAAATAACCGTAGCTCCAAATTTAATAAACTTTATATGTAAAAGGGGTGGAAAATGCATAGATTAACATGGTAGCATTACTTTGCATGTTTAACAACTCTAAAATATGCTTTAGGACAGAACAGTACCAAATCTAAAATATGGACATGAGGATTTTCCGGTTGTTGTATGTTATTTCCGGCCTTATTTAAACTTGCCTAAATAGTTAGTTTACTTATGCTTCACATCTTGCCATGTTAATCAACATTTAACATTGTTGGGTACATAAATGGGAGGAAACTAAATATTTGATGTGGTGTTTCGTCAATATGCAACTCGTTGCATATTGAGCTCCACTTAACTTGTAGTGTTGTTTGTTGCATTTTGCCATGCCATGCCTCTTTAAACCGTACATGCATCATACTTGATTGTGCATCATGCCATGTTTATGTGATGGTTGTTTACCATGATGTTTGCTTCTTTCCGGTTGCGCTTCTCCTTGGTAGTTCCGGTAACGTTGCGATTGTGAGGATCCGTTCGACTATGTTGGTTCGTCTACTTCATGGACTCGTTCTTCTTCCTTGCGGGATCTCAGGCAAGATGACCATACCCTCGAAATCACTTCTATCTTTGCTTGCTAGTTGTTTGCTCTATTGCTATGTCGCGCAACCTACCACTTGCTATATCGTGCCTCCCATATTGCCATGTCAAGCCTCTAACCATCCTTTCCTACCAAACCGTTGCTTGGCTAAGTTACGCTTTTTCTCAGCCCCTCTTATAGCGTTGCTAGTTGCAGGGGAAGATGAAGTTTGTTCCATGTTGGAACATGGATATGTTGGGATATCACAATATATCTTATTTTAATAAATGCACCTATATACTTGGTAAAGGGTGGAAGGCTCGGCCTTATGCCTGGTGTTATGTTCCACTCTTGCCGCCCTAGTTTCCGTCATACCGGTGTTATGTTCCTTGATTTTGCGTTCCTTACATGGTTGGGTGTTATGGGAACCCCTTGACAGTTCGCTTTGAATAAAACTCCTCCAGCAAGGCCCAACCTTGGTTTTACATTTGCCTAACAACCTATTACCCTTCCCTTGGGTCGGCCAACCCGAGGGTCATCTTTATTTTAACCCCCCGGGGCCAGTGCTTCTCTAAGTGTTGGTCCGAACGGGGCAGCCTGCGGGGCCACCTCGGGGTAACTCGAGGCCTGGTTTTACTCGTAGCTTGACCTATCCGGTGTGTCCTGAGAACGAGATACGTGCAACTCCTATCGGGATTGTCGACACATCGGGCGGCTTTGTTGGTCTTGTTTTACCATTGTCGAAAAGTCTTGTAACCGGGATTCCGAGACTGATCGGGTCTTCCCGGGAGAAGGAATATCCTTCGTTGACTGTGAGAGCTTGTGATGGGCTAAGTTGGGACACCCCTGCAGTGTATTATCTTTCGAAAGCCGTGCCCGCGGTTATGTGGCAGATGGGAATTTGTTAATGTCCGGTTGTAGAGAACTTGACACTTGACTTAATTAAAATGCATCAACCGCGTGTGTAGCCGTGATGGTCTCTTTTCGGCGGAGTCCGGGAAGTGAACACGGTCTTGTGTTATGCTTGAACATAAGTAGTTTTCAGGATCACTTCTTGATCACTTCTAGCTGCACGACCGTTGCGTTGCTTCTCTTCTCGCTCTTATTTGCGTATGTTAGCCACCATATTTGCTTAGTGCTTGCTGCAGCTCCACCTCATTACCCCGTTCCTACCCATAAGCTTAAATAGTCTTGATCTCGCGGGTGTGAGATTGCTGAGTCCTCGTGACTCACAGATTCTACCAAAACAGTTGCAGGTGCCGACGATACCAGTGCAGGTGACGCAACCGAGCTCAAGTGGGAGTTCGACGAGGAACTTGGTCATTACTATGTTTCGTTTCCGGATGATCAGTAGTGGAGTCCAGTTGGGACGATCGGGGATCTAGCATTTGGGGTTATCTTCTTTTCATTTGGATTTGACCGTAGTCGGTCTATGTGTGTATTTTGAATGATGTATGATTTATTTAATGTATTTGTGTGAAGTGGCGATTGTAAGCCAACTCTCTTTATCCCATTCTTGTTCATTACATGGGATTGTGTGAAGATGACCCTTCTTGCGACAAAACCTACAATGCGGTTATGCCTCTAAGCCGTGCCTCGACATGTGAGAGATATAGCCGCATCGTGGGCGTTACAAGTTGGTAATCAGAGCCATCCCCGACTTAGGAGCCCCCTGCTTGATCGAATCGCTGACATTGTTGAGTCTAGAAAAAAATGTTCGGAGTCTTAGGATTATATATATCGGAGAGTAGGGTTCTTTTTACTCCTCAGTCCCTTCGTGGCTCTGGTGAGGCCTCCTGACGTAGATGTTTTGACTTTCCTCTCCTCAAATTTCACTAAATATTTTTTAGGATCACGCGGGTATCTTGGAATCATTTTGATGGTTTTGTGACGAGAACATTGTTCTTGGTGCCTCCTGAAATTTAGGGGTTGTGGCAGTGTCCCGGGGAGTTGAGCTCCGAGGTGTTGTCGTCACAATTTTATCGTTGCAGTTCTGGAATACCTGAGTTTCACCGACATTGAAAATATCTTTTATGCAGTTGTTGGTGAGATCACCTCGACGCCATCCAGTACTGGGGCGGGAGTTCGGGAGTATTGTCGTAACTCGTATAACGGATGCTTTTTGAAGGTTGAGGTACACGATTTCCGGAGTTTTCTTGGTTATGTGTTGACGGATGGATACAGCTGGATCTAGGTATTGTTAGTTTGGGTGAGATATATTGCGTCCCCTGTATCCCCAACACCAGATTGCATAACCAGAATGTTTCGGGAGTTTATAAGTGGGAATTCAAGTAGCTCCTAGAATATCTTTCCAACAGACACATGATATGATATGGGATCTATCATATGTTTGTTTCCGGCTTATTCTGCAAGCCAAATCCTTTGTTTTTGTTTTGTTTTGTGGTATTTGAGTTGCTTCAATGTCAAGTGTTGATTCCATACCTTATTCTAAACGGTGTTCTCATATTTCTATGTGGATGCTAATCCTTCTTGTTCATCAAGGTTGTCTTTTCAATCCTTTCGAACCGGCGTGCTTCTCTTCCAGTGGATCCGATCATTTCAACATTCGCAAGATCACCTCTCAGTTTCCCAACGTTGTTCGTTTCATCCGTCCCCAAGTTGCCATTGTTTTCCCACCCTCCCACACTTTTTCTTCAAGGACTCAGATTTTTTAATCAAGTATCCTTTTATTGAGGGGAAGTCTCTCCATTCCTTTCCGTCAATGTTCGTATCCGGTGATTCTCAGGAAGATGCTAAGGAAGTTTCAAGTTCATCATTCTTCATTCTCATTTTTTCTCCGGTGGTCTAAAAGTCAAGCTTCATTGTTGATCATATCTCTTCCTCTTGTTTCACATGATTTCCATGTTGGAAGTTCTTATCTAAGCATCTCATAATCGTGCTCTTCTCTCTATTCATGTGTTCTGGAGTACGGAAGATATCTCAGAAGATTCGCATTTCCATTTTTAATCCGTTCAAGCTATTTCGAGGTTGTTATCTCATTCAAGCCATTTAATTCAACCGGTGCAATATCTTTCAAGCAATCATTCAACGGTGTATCTTTTGAGTGGGCCCTAATCCACAGGTCTTTTCCCAGGATCTTACCTGACTCTTCTAATTTTCCCGGAGCTATTCCCAAATTCTTTTCGAAGTTTGACGTAAGAATGAAGTATCACCAGCCATATTTCTTCTCCAAGATCGCTTTCAAATTCTTTTCATCGTTGGTTAAACCTTTCTAATTTTCATTCTGGAGTGCCTCAACAATTCATAGTGGTGTCTCTTGTCGTCATTCTATGCATTTGAAAACTGAAGAAGATTTTCTCTTAAATCTTGCTTCGTTCTCTTGAAGATTCGTAGTTCAAGCTTCATGCCATCCTCTCATAATTGTTTTTGATTGTGAGACTTCTTTTCACCTATCCGGAGTAATTCCGAAGTATTTTCAGTTTGATTCTCCGGAACCATCATCTCAGAATTATTTATTCTCGGCTTCATCTCTCATTCTCCAAATCTTACCGGTGCATCATTCAATTATTCCCTAATCAGCTCGTGATCCATTCGTTCATTTGTATCTAAATTCCCTCAAGTATCAACATCGTTTTCTAATTCCTCCCGGTGATTCGTTCTCTTTTCTTCATTCATTTTCAATTCTTACGGTGGTTCGTTCAAGATTCCTTTTCCTATGTCCTCATATTAATGTATTCGTTGTTTCAATCCTACAGGTGGTTGGTTGAAGACCTTCCCAAGTTGACCAATATCTCTCTTCAATCCTTTTTCAACGAGAATAAGTAGTATGCAAAATCCGTTGCTTGTCATCAATCTAAATTGGTGAAGGATACGCATAACATAATTCTTGTTCTTGTTTCATCCAAGTGATTAATTCCTTCTTCCGGAGTTCCAAGTATTTCCGCATTATCTCGTCGCGAAGCTCCATCTAAATCATTGCAAGGCTTCACCTTGTGTTTTCAACTTCTCTCTCTTTCTATCATCCTTGTTTTACCGGAGTTCTTCATGGATGGTTCATCAAGGATTCTTTTCATTCTTCAATTGTTCTTCAAGATTTATCTCGAAGTTATGATCCGTCAAGCCATACTTCAAAATAAACATGGTGCTCAACACATGTTTTGTTTTGAGGAGTTCAAGTATTCTTCATCTTGCATTCCAAAGTGCAATTCTTTCTACAATATCTTTTGAGGTGGTGTTATGTCATTTTGACAGTTTCATTCATGTTTCATGATTCACATGTTGTGAAGAATGAGATATTTAAACCCATCATTTCTTCATTGGAGTTATCTTGGGTTATATTTCACCTAAAGCCTTCCATTGGGAATGTTGCTATTCGTGGTGCTTATCAATGATCCAAGTTTTCTCCTATTCTCTCGGCGAATCAAGTTTTCATCTCCGTGTTGTTCTCAAGCAATCAATTGCTTTCCGTAGTGGCATGTATACACCTCTAAGTTTTGAGTTATTTCCATAAGCCCACTTCAAGCTTATTCTTTTCGTTGCTAGTTTTCCAACAACTCCGTTCTAACCTTCTTGCAAGGAGGCTTTCCTAGTTCATTTGTGGCAGAAGTTGGCATTTCCTTCTCCATTCTTTTATTCTAATGATCTATCTTCTATTTCTTCTTCCGGAGGCAATGTGATGTTGCTCTCTTCGCTCATCATCTCGAATTGTGAAGATCGTGTTCTTTCCTTGCTTATCCATTTAACTAGTGTGTTGTGTTTTATTTTCAAGTTCTTTTCATCTTATCAAGTCTTGCATCTCTTTTCAACCGAAGTGTTGTTCGAATTTGTTCTCCCTTGATCCTTGTTTATCTCGTTTCAACCAGAGTGGTTTCAATTCCTTCTTGTCCATTTTGCTCGCCATTCATAGTTTTGCAAGCTCCAAGGTTCACATGGTGTTCCTTGTTTCTCTTTTCTACCGGAGTCTTCTCAATTTTGTTCAACTCTGTCGTATTCTTCTTTCAAGTTTTCAACCTCTCAAAGTTCATTGGTTTCACTCGTTTGTCAAAGAAGCAACTTGCTTTACCTGTTCCTCTTCCGTCTCTCCCCGGTGCCATCCTAGATCTTGGGACGAGATCCTCTTGTAGTGGTGGAGTGTTGTAACGCCCCAAGACTGATGCTCCAGACGCCTTCCTTGTTTTCATTGTCGTTGTGTGTTTTATTTGTTTGTTGCATTCATCATCACATTGCATCCACATGTTTTCATAAAACTTGTAGTTGCTCGTAGTTGCCGCGTTCCCCTTGCCTTCGTTGACCGTTCCGAGACCAATCAGTTTTTGTTTCCCTCTTGCCTGGCTTCCTAACCTCTCTGCACATCCCGCAAACCCCTCGCGTGCGCCTCCGAAACTTCTCCGAACCCGACCCGCAAGGTCATGACCGTTGGATCCGGATCATCCCCAAACATCCCTAAATCATCATCGGTTTCTCATTGGACTCCCCTAAGCTAATTATTCTTGACCATTCGATTTTAATTGGAGGTTCCAAATAGCCCTAACCAAAATTCCAATGCTATAAGTAGCAGTCTAACCCTACCCCTGTCCCATCGATCCATCTAATCCTCCCACCGCTGCCACCCATGTTCCTCGGGAGCTTGTCCCATCGCCAACCAAATCCCCCTCGGGATCCATCCCTCACCAACCATCGCTCGCCACCAACAGCCTCCAGATCCCCTCGATCCACCTCGCCGGTGCCTCCTCCTCCAAATTCGATCGGGAGAGGAGCTCCCGATCTGAAGCTTCCTTGCGCCCGCGGTCCAGCGCGCCCGTGCCCAAGGCCTCGCCTCTTCCTCCTCTACCCGACGCCTACCGTCCCCGCCATGGATTTGGAGCTTGCCTCCTCGCGCCCATCCCCGCCTGATTCTGCAGCAACCTCGCCGGAGACCAGCGCCGCTCCACCTCGTCTCCAACTCCGATCACGGCTCCACCCCGCTCGTTGCTTCTCCTTCCCGTCTCTCTTTTCCTCCCCGTCTCTAATCTCTCTGCTCCCTCTCTGCCGCCATGGACAGGGCTTCGACGCCGCCGCTGCCGTGTCTGCCTCCATCCGCCTCGCCAAGTCCCTGAACCGCCAGGACCGCAGGAGCCAAGCTCGCCGACGGATTCCTCCAGGTCTGGTCGGACTCCTCCAGCCACGACCCTTCCCTACCGGATCCCGTGTTGTTGCCGTCCCTGCACTTCAAGTCCCTCCCGCCATCGTCATCACCCGAGCAGGTTGCCACCGCCAAGTCCCTCGCCTCGCGCGCCAAGTTTCGCCGTCGTCGCTCCATGCATCGCCGCTGCCTGCCCCTGCCTGCGTCCTCTGCTTTTTCCATGACGAGTCGCCGCTCACCCGCGCCTCGCGTTGACCGCGCCTCTCCAGCCGCAGCGCTCCAAGGTCCAGCCGCGGCTTGCCAGCTCCTCCACCAACCGGCCCATGTGGCCTGGTGAGCACCCAGATCCAGTGCCCTCTCCTATACATGGTTGGGCCAGCCAGTTTCGGCCCATATCATGTTTTTTTCCCGTTCTGCGAATTTGTCCAATTATCCACAAAACTGCATGTTTAGAGATTGCCCCTTGTTGTTCATGCATTCAATAACTAAATAACCATGCACCACATGTTAAAACTTCAAACAAGTAAAATGTTTAGAATTCTGTCTAGTTTCATAATATGTTGTTCTCATCCATGTTTAAAATGTTTAAGTTGTTGTTTACATTTTTTTGCATAAATGCCATGCTAAATGATTTATTTCATAACTAAATAACCATAGCTCCAAATTTAATAAACTTTATATGTAAAAGGGGTGGAAAATGCATAGATTAACATGGTAGCGTTACTTTGCATGTTTAACAACTCTAAAATATGCTTTAGGACATAACAGTACCAAATCTAAAATATGGACATGAGGATTTTCCGGTTGTTGTTTGTTATTTCCAGCCTCATTTAAACTTGCCTAAATAGTTAGTTTACTTATGCTTCACATCTTGCCATGTTAATCAACATTTAACATTGTTGGGTACATAAATGGGAGGAAACTAAATATTTGATGTGGTGTTTCGTCAATATGCAACTCGTTGCATATTGAGCTCCACTTAACTTGTAGTGTTGTTTGTTGCATTTTGCCATGCCATGCCTCTTTAAACCGTACATGCATCATACTTGATTGTGCATCATGCCATGTTTATGTGATGGTTGTTTACCATGATGTTTGCTTCTTTCCGGTTGCGCTTCTCCTTGGTAGTTCCGGTAACGTTGCGATTGTGAGGATCCGTTCGACTACATTGGTTCGTCTACTTCATGGACTCGTTCTTCTTCCTTGCGGGATCTCAGGCAAGATGACCATACCCTCGAAATCACTTCTATCTTTGCTTGCTAGTTGTTCGCTCTATTGCTATGTCGCGCTACCTACAACTTGATATATCATGCCTCCCATATTGCCATGTCAAGCCTCTAACCTTCCTTTCCTAACAAACCATTGCTTGGCTAAGTTACCGCTTTTTCTCAGCCCCTCTTATAGCATTGCTATTTGCAGGGGAAGATGAAGTTTGTTCCATGTTGGAACATGGATATGTTGGGATATCACAGTATCTCTTATTTTAATTAATGCACCTATATACTTGGTAAAGGGTGGAAGGCTCGGCCTTATGCCTGGTGTTTCGTTCCACTCTTGCCGCCCTAGTTTCCGTCATACCGGTGTTATGTTCCTTGATTTTGTGTTCCTTACACGGTTGGGAGTTATGGGAACCCCTTGACAGTTTGCTTTGAATAAAACTCCTCCAGCAAGGCCCAACCTTGGTTTTACATTTGCCTAACAACCTATTACCCTTCCCTTGGGTCGGCCAACCCGAGGGTCATCTTTATTTTAACCCCCCCGGGCCAGTGCTTCTCTAAGTGTTAGTCCGAACCGGGCAGCCTGCAGGGCCACCTCGGGGCAACTCGTGGCCTGGTTTTACTCGTAGCTTGACCTATCCGGTGTGTCCTGAGAACGAGATACGTGCAACTCCTGTCGGGATTGTCGACACATCGGGCGGCTTTGTTGGTCTTGTTTTACCATTGTCGAAAAGTCTTGTAACCAGGATTCCGAGGCTGATCGAGTCTTCTCGGGAGAAGGAATATCCTCCGTTGACCATGAGAGCTTGTGATGGGCTAAGTTGGGACACCCCTGTAGTGTATTATCTTTCGAAAGCCGTGCCCGCGGTTATGTGGCAGATGGGAATTTGTTAATGTCCGGTTGTAGAGAACTTGACACTTGACTTAATTAAAATGCATCAACCGTGTGTGTAGCCGTGATGGTCTCTTTTCGGCGGAGTCTGGGAAGTGAACACGGTCTTGTGTTATGCTTGAACGTAAGTAGTTTTCAGGATCACTTCTTGATCACTTCTAGCTGCACGACCGTTGCGTTGCTTCTCTTCTCGCTCTTATTTGCATATGTTAGCCACCATATTTTAGTGCTTGCTGCAGCTCCACCTCATTACCCCTTTCCTACCCATAAGCTTAAATAGTCTTGATCTCGCGGGTGTGAGATTGTGAGTCCTCGTGACCCACAGATTCTACCAAAATAGTTGCAGGTGCCGACTCTACCAGTGCAGGTGACGCAACCGAGCTCAAGTGGGATTTCGACGAGGAACTTGTTCGTTACTATGTTTCGTTTCCAGATGATCAGTAGTGGAGTCCAGTTGGGACGATCGGGGATCTATCATTTGGGGTTATCTTCTTTTCATTTCGATTTGACTGTAATCGGTGTATGTGTGTATTTTGAATGATGTATGATTTATTTAATGTATTTGTGTGAAGTGGCGATTGTAAGCCAACTCTCTTTATCCCATTCTTGTTCATTACATGGGATTGTGTGAAGATGACCCTTCTTGCGACAAAACCTACAATGCGGTTATGCCTCTAAGCCGTGCCTCGACACGTGAGAGATATAGCCGCATCGTGGGCGTTACAAGTGGAACCTACTATTAGAATTAAGATTAAAGATTATGAATGCTATGCTTTGTGTGATTTGGTTGCTAGTGTTTCCACGATTCCAAAAACCTTGTGTGATGTGCTTGGTTTCCGTGAATTTGATGATTGTTCTTTAAATATGCATCTTGAGGATTCCACCATTAAGAAACCAATGGGAAGGATTAATGATGTTCTTATTGTTGCAAATAGGAATTATGTGCCCGTAGATTTCATTGTTCTTGATATAGATTGCAATCCTACATGTCCTATTATTCTTGGTAGACCTTTCCTTAGAACAATTGGTGCAATTATTGAAATGAAAGAAGGAAATATTAGATCCAGTTTCCGTTAAGGAATGTCATGGAACACTTTCCTAGTAATAAAACTAAATTACCTTATGAATCTATTATGAGAGCCACTTATGGATTGCATACCAAAGATGGCAATACCTAGATCTATTCTTGTTTTTATGCCTAGCTAGGGGCGTTAAACGATAGCGCTTGTTGGGAGGCAACCCAGTTTTATTTTTGTTCTTTGATTTGCTCCTGTTTAGTAACAAATAATTCATCTAGCTTCTGTTATGATTATGATTTTTATGTTTTAATTAGTGTTTGTGCCAAGTAAGACCTTTGGGATAGCTTACGGTGATAGTTGATTTGATCCTGCTGAAAAACAGAAACTTTTATGCCCAGGAGATTAGTTTTAATTTTTAACAGAAGCGCATAAAATACTGATTACTTTTTCAGAGGATTAATAAACAAATTATCTAGGACTTCCTCATTTTTTAGAACTTTTGGAGTTACAGAAGTATTCGAAAGTTACAGATTACTACAGACTGTTCTGTTTTTGACAGATTCTGTTTTTCATGTGTTGTTTGCTTATTTTGATGAATCTATGAGTAGTATCGGGGGGTATGAACCATAGAGAAGTTGGAATACAGTAGGTTTAACACCAATATAAATAAATAATGAGTTCATTACAGTACCTTAAAATGGTGGTTTATTTTCTTATACTAACGGAGCTCATGAGATTTTCTGTTGAAGTTTTGTGTTGTGAAGTTTTCAAGTTTTTTGGTAAAGATTTGATGGATTATGGAATAAGGAGTGGAAAGATCCTAAGCTTGGGGATGCCCAAGGCACCCCAAGGTAAAATTCAAGGACAACCAAAAGCCTAAGCTTGGGGATGCCCCGGAAGGCATCCCCTCTTTCGTCTTCGTCTATCGGTAACTTTACTTGAGGCTATATTTTTATTCACCACATGATATGTGTTTTGCTTGGAGCGTCTTGTATGATTTGAGTCTTTGATTTTTAGTTTACCACAATCATCCTTGCTGTACACACCTTTTGGGAGAGACACGCATGAATCGGAATTTATTAGAATACTCTATGTGCTTCACTTATATCTTTTGAGCTAGATAATTTTGCTCTAGTGCTTCACTTATATCTTTTTAGAGCACGGTGGTGGTTTTATTTTATAGAAATTATTGATCACTCATGCTTCACTTATATTATTTTGAGAGTCTTTTAGAACAGCATGGTAATTTGCTTTGGCTATAAAACTAGTCCTAATATGTTGGGCATCCAAGATGGGTATAATAAAAACTTTCATATAAAGTGCGTTGAATACTATGAGAAGTTTGATTCTTTATGATTGTTTTGAGATATGAAGATGGTGATATTAGAGTCATGCTACTAGAGTAGTTGTGAATTTGAGAGATACTTGTGTTAAAGTTCGTGATTCTCGTAGCATGCACGTATGGTGAACCGTTATATCACGAAGTCGGAGCATGATTTATTTTTTGATTGTCTTCCTTATGAGTGGCGGTCGGGGATGAGCGATGGTCTTTTCCGAAAAATCTATCCCCCTAGGAGCATGCGCGTAGTACTTCGTTTCAATTACTAATAGATTTTTGCAATAAGTATGTGAGTTCTTTATGACTAATGTTGAGTCCATGGATTATACGCACTCTCACCCTTCCCACATTGCTAGCCTCTAGTACCGCGCAACTTTCGCCGGTACCATAAACCCACCATTTACCTTCCTCAAAACAGCCACCATACATACCTATTATGGAATTTCCATAGCCATTCCGAGATATATTGCCATGCAACTTTCCACCGTTTCGTTTATTATGACACGCTCCATCATTGTCATATTGCCTTGCATGATCATGTAGTTGACATCGTATTTGTGGAAAAGCCACCATTCATAATTCTTTCATACATGTTACTCTTGATTCATTGCACATCCCGGTAAACCGCCGGAGGCATTCACATAGAGTCAAATTTTGTTCTAAGTATCGAGTTGTAATTCTTGAGTTGTAAGTAAATAAAAGTGTGATGATCATCATTATTAGAGCATTGTCCCAGTGAGGAAAGGATGATGGAGACTATGATTCCCCCACAAGTCGGGATGAGACTCCGGATGAAAAAAAAGAGAAAAGGCCCAAAATAAGAAAAATAAGAAAAATGAGAGAAAAAGAGAGAAGGGGCAATGCTACTATCCTTTTACCACACTTGTGCTTCAAAGTAGCACCATTATCTTCATGATAGAGAGTCTCATATGTTGTCACTTTCATATACTAGTGGAAAATTTTCGTTATAGAACTTGGCTTGTATATTCCAATGATGGGCTTCCTCAAATTGCCCTAGGTCTTCGTGAGCAAGCGAGTTGGATGCACACCCACTTAGTTTCTTTTTGAGCTTTCATACAATTATAGCTCTAGTGCATCCGTTGTATGGCAATCCCTACTCACTCACATTGATATCTATTGATGGGCATCTCCATAGCCCGTTGATACGCCTACTGGATGTGAGACTATCTTCTCCATTTTGTCTTCTCCACAACCACCCCTCTATTCCACCTATAGTGCTATATCCATGGCTCACGCTCATGTATTGCGTGAAGATTGAAAAAGTTTGAGAACATCAAAAGTATGAAACAATTGCTTGGCTTGTCATCGGGGTTGTGCATGATTTAAATATTTTGTGTGATGAAGATAGAGCATAGCCATACTATATGATTTTGTAGGGATAGTTTTCTTTGGCCATGTTATTTTAAGAAGACATGATTGCTTTGTTAGTATGCTTGAAGTATTATTATTTTTATGTCAATATTAAACTTTTGTCTTGAATATTTCGGATCTAAACATTCATGCTACAATAAAGAAAATTACATTGATAATTATGTTAGGTAGCATTCCACATCAAAATTTTTGTATTTATCATTTACCTACTCGAGGACGTGCAGGAATTAAGCTTGGGGATGCTTGATACGTCTCCAACGTATCTATAATTTTTATTGTTCCATGCTATTATATTATCTGTTTTGGATGTTTAATGGGCTTTAATCTTTTATATTATTTTTGGGACTAACCTATTAACCAGAGGCCCAGTGCCAGTTTCTGTTTTTTTTGCCTATTTTAGAGTTTTGCAGAAAAGAATAGCAAACGGAGTCCAAACGGAATGAAACCTTCGCGATGATCTTTCTTGGACTAAAAGCAATCTAGAAGACTTGGAGTCGAATTCTGGAACGCCACGAGGCAGGAGGGCGCGCCCCACCCTCGTGGGCCCCTCGTAGCTCCACCGACGTACTTCTGTCGCCTATATATACTCTTATACCCTAGAAACATCAGGGAGAGCCACGAAACCACTTTTCCACCGCCGCAACCTTATGTACCCGTGGGATCCCATCTTGGGGCCTTTTCCGGTGATCTGCCGGAGGGGGAATTGTTCACGGGGGGCTTCTACATCAACACCATAGCCTCTTCGATGAAGCGTGAGTAGTTTACCATAGACCTTCGGGTCCATAGTTATTAGCTAGATGGCTTCTTCTCTCTCTTTGATTCTCAATACAAAGTTCTCCTCGATGTTCTTTGATATCTATTCCATGTAATACTCTTTTGCGATGTGTTTGCCGAGATCCGATGAATTGTGGATTTATGAACAAGATTGTCTATGAATATTATTTGGTTGTTCTATGAATTCTTATATGCATGATTTGATATCTTTGCAAGTCTCTTCGAATTATCGGTTTAGTTTGGCCTACTAGATTGATCTTTCTTGCAATGGGACAAGTGCTTAGCTTTGGGTTCAATCCTGCGGTGTCCTTTCCCAGTGACAGTAGGGGCAGAAATGCACGTATTGTATTGTTGCCATCGAGGATAAAAATATGGGGTTTATATCATATTGCTTGAGTTTATCCCTCTACATCATGTCATCTTGCTTAATGTGTTACTCCGTTCTTATGAACTTAATACTTTAGATGCATGCTGGATAGCGGTCGATGTGTGGAGTAATAGTAGTAGATGCAGAATCATTTCGGTCTACTTGGCACGGACGTGATGCCTATATTCATGATCATTGCCTTAGATATCTTCATAACTATGTGCTTTTCTGTCAATTGCTCGGCAGTAATTTGTTCACCCACCGTAATACATGCTATCTTGAGAGAAGGCACTAGTGAAACCTATGGCCCCCGGTTCTATTTCCTATTATATTACATCTCTTTTATTTACATCGCACCTCGTTTACTATTTTTCAATCTTTACTTTCCAATCTATACAACAAAAATACCAAAAATATTTACTTTACTATCTCTATTAGATCTCACTTTTGCGAGTGACCATGAAGGGATTGAAAACCCCTTTATGGTGTTGGTTGCAAGGTTCTTGATTGTTTGTACAGGTACCAGGTGACTCGTGCGTTCTCTCCTACTGGATTGATACCTTGGTTCTCAAAACTGAGGGAAATACTTACGCTACTTTGATGCATCACCCTTTCCTCTTCAAGGGAAAACCAATGCATGCTCAAGAGGTAGCAAGGGGGCGGCCCCCAATGCGAGAAGACGGCCATCAGGCCTGGCGCGACAAGCACAACCTCACTCGGGCCTAAAACCGCATACGAACTTCATCCGAACTGCGTCGCGACGTCATCCGATACAGAGGCGCCGCACACCCCCTATGCTTCACCGATGAGGCAATGGAGCACCAGTTCCCAAAAGGGTTTAAACCCGTGAACACTGAATCATACGACGGAACGACAAATCCCTCGGTATGGATTGAAGATTTTCTTCTCCATATCCACATGGCTCGCGGTGATGATTTCCATGCCATCAAGTACCTCCCGCTAAAATTAAAGGGACCAGCTCAGCACTGGTTAAACAGCCTCCCAGAAAACTCTATTGGTAGCTGGGATGTGATAGCCTGGCTTTATTAGGGATGATAGACTACTCATATCAATAAGGAATTCCTTCTTTTAAGGAGCCCATTCGACGAGAACTCCAAAGTTAAGCGTGCTCAGCTTGGAGTAGTGTCGATGGGTGACCGACCGAAGTTGCTCCGGGTGCGCACGAGTGAGGACAAAGTGCGCAGAAAAGACTAGTATTGATCTGTGGGGCGATCTAGATCCCGCCAGAGTAACGACCACCGGCGGGTGTGTCCGGCGTTACAAGTTGGTATCGAGCCGACCCTCGCGGTTACACGGATGGTTGCGGACAGGTGCGTGGTCATGTTGTTCATGACGTTTGTGACCCGTCGTGGCACCCGACATGGCACATGTACCGGACCGGAAGCACGACGTTTGTGCCAAGAGGAACGTTCTGTGGCCCGACGAGGACGCCGGTTCCTCCGAGTGGGGGTGTATGTGATAGCCTGGCTTTATTAGGGATGATAGACTACTCATATCAATAAGGAATTCCTTCTTTTCCGGAGCCCATTCGGACGAAACTCCAAAGTTAAGCGTGCTCAGCTTGGAGTAGTGTCGATGGGTGACCGACCGAAGTTGCTCCAGTGCGCCGAGTGAGGACAAAGTGCGCAGAAAAGACTAGTATTGATCTGTGGGGCCAGTCTAGATCCCGCCAGGAGTAACGACCACCGGCGGGTGTGTCCGGGGCGTTACATGGGAAGATTTGGAAGATGCCTTTAGAGACAACTTCCAAGGTACCTATGTTCGGCCTCCAGACGCCGATGACCTTAGTCACATAGTCCAGCAACCCGGAGAGTCGGCCTGGAAGCTCTGGACCAGGTTCTTAATTAAAAAGAACCAAATTGTGGATTGTCCGGACGCCGAAGCCCTCGCGGCCTTTAAACACAGCGTATGGGACGAGTGGCTCGCCCGACACCTCGGCCAAGAAAAACCGAAGTCCATGGCAGTCCTTACCGCACTTATGACCTGCTTTTGCGTGGGAGGAGACAGCTGGCTCGCTCGTAGAAGCAACAACACCAGCGAGCCTGGCACCTTCGAAGCCAGAGATGGCAACGGCAAACCATAACGTAACAAACACAAGCGTCGAAGCAACAACGAAGATAGCAAAGACACGGCGGCCAACGGCGGATTCAGTGACTCTAAACCCGGTCAGCGGAAGAAGCCATTCAAAGGAAACAAGGATGGTCCATCCAGTTTGGACAGAATACTCGATCAGCCTTGCCAGATTCATGGCACCCCTGACAAGCCTGCCAATCATACCAATAGAAATTGTTGGGTCTTTAAACAGGACGGTAAGCTAAACACCAAACATATGGGGAAAGGGCCGCCCAGCGAGGACGACGATGAAGAGCCTCGCCCACCGAACACAGGGGGACAGAAGAAATTTCCCCTCGAGGTAAAAACGGTGAATATGATATATGCTACACATATCCCCAAGCGGGAGCGCAAGCGCGCACTCAGGGACGTTTACGCCATAGAGCCAGTCGCCCCAATATTCAACCAATGGTCGGCTTGCCCGATCACCTTTGATCGCAGAGACCATCCGACCAGTATCCGCCACGGAGGTTCGGCAACATTGGTCCTTGATCCAATCATCGACGGATTCCATCTTACGCGAGTCCTTATGGACGGTGGCAGGAGCCTTAACTCACTTTATCAGGACATTGTCCACAAAATGGGTATTGATCCGTCAAGAATCAAACCCACTAAAACCACCTTCAAAGGAGTGATACCCAGTGTCGAGGCCTGTTGAGCAGGGTCCATAACGCTGGAAGTAGTCTTCGGTTCACCGGATAATTTCCGTAGCGAAGACTTGATCTTCGACATCGTCCCCTTCCGAAGTGGCTATCATGCACTGCTCGGACGAACCGCTTTCGTCCGTTTCTATGCAGTCCCTCACTACGCTTATCTAAAGCTCAAGATGACTGGACCACGTGGCGTTATAACAGTCAATGGAAACATGAAGCGCTCCCTCCGTACTGAGGAGCATACCGCGGCCCTCGCAGCCGAAGTACAGGGCGGCCTTATCAAGCTGAATACTATATCAGCAGTCAAGCCACCGGACACTGTCAAACGAGTCCGGTCTACCATGGAGAATGATAGTCTGGCTCGTCCAGAGCTAGATTATCAATTCGTCCTCCGTCAAAGCCCTAACCTAGTTGCGGCATATGTACCGCGCATCCATAATTACGCACTAAAAATACCATGGGCAAGGATGGAGGCACACTAAAAACAAAGTCCACAATATGGCTCGACCCTATTCGGACCCTCATATCCTTCCTTTTTCTTCTTATTTTTATTTTTTTAGGTTCTTCACAACCCACATCACATTTCGATGGTACCAAGGGCCCTTTTTCAGGCCCCTTATGCATACTCGATCGTTGATCCTCTCAAAGGATCCTACACCAAGGTGAAAAGCAGCACAGACATGCGGCAGAGTGTCCAAAGGATCTTCCAGATCACCTTCCCCTTTTTAGGACACGTATACAGCTTTCCCTTGTTTTCAAATTCTTGGCATGTAAAATAGCCTCGATAAATATGGCATTCTTTGTAAGAGTATGCTTGACGTACGAATCATAATATAGCAGAGACAGTTTCTTGCCCTACCTTATTCGGTATTGGCCTAATCCGTCATCTGTATCTCGTCTTAACGATTGATTGACATATACACATTGGCATTGATCGCCAGGGGATTTATTCAGCCACAAATGTTCAAAAACAAAAAAGTCCGAACACTTTCATAGTACACTTCGGCATCCCGAATATTGCATTATATGCATCGGCTACGAATCATGTCTTTGGTCAATAGTTGGGTTGCCCGGCTCCTGTGGTTACCACCTTACATTCCGCTTGTTTGGCTAAGGTAGTAAAGGGAGAACTACTGCGATTGTGTTTCTGGTTTGTTCGGTCAAACACCTCAGTAGAGAAAGCCGAAAACTGACTGTCATGATACGGCGAGAGCTGGTCGGCTATTTGGCGACTTAATACAAATCTCTTGCGATTTTTTCCGTATTATGTGAAGGACTGACTTTGGTTCGGTCACGCGCCTAAAGGCATCCCGGTTCGGACAGCCGCATGCGCACCGGGGGCTAGTTCTTAGCCCCACAGTCAAACTCCTATGGCTAAGTGAAAGTGCTAAAGTCCCATAGTCTGATTGCCTGGTTCGTTACGTAAGTCCCTCCTTTATGGACCAAGACGTTGGGTCAAGAGTGATTACACGTTATTATGAACACCCCTGCTATGTCTCGAGCTTGCGTTGGTTTTCCCCGAAGAGGAGGGGATGATGCAGCACAGTAGCGTAAGTATTTCCCTCAGTTTTTGAGAACCAAGGTATCAATCCAGTAGGAGGCCACGCGCAAGTCCCTCGTACCTGCATAAAACGATAGCTACTCGCAACAAACGCGATTAGGGGTTGTCAATCCCTTCACGGTCACTTACGAGAGTGAGATCTGATAGAGATAATATTTTTGGTATTCTTGGTATAAAGATGCAAAGTAAAAAGTAAAAGCAAAGCAAGTAAATAAAGTGATGGAGATTGATATGATGAGAATAGACCCGGGGCATAGGTTTCACTAGTGGCTTCTCTCAAGAGCATAGATATTCTACTGGGTGAACAAATTACTGTTGAGCAATTGATGAATTGAGCATAGTTATGAGGTTATCTAGGCAATGATCATGTATATAGGCATCACGTCCGTGACAAGTAGACCAAATGATTCTGCATCTACTACTATTACTCCACTCATCGACCGCTATCCAAAGATGCATCTAGAGTATTAAGTTAAAACAGAGTAACGCCTTAAGCAAGATGACATGATGTAGAGGAATAAATTCATGCAATATGATAAATACCCCATCTTGTTATCCTCGATGGCAACAATACAATACGTGCCTTGCAACCCTTTCTGTCACTGGGTAAGGACACCGCAAGATTGAACCAAAAGCTAAGCACTTCTCCCATTGCAAGAATTACCAATCTAGTTGGCCAAACCAAATGGAAAATTCGAAGAGACTTGCAAAGATAAATTAATCATACATAAAAGAATTCAGAGAAGAATCAAATATTTTACATAGATAAGCTGGATCATAAACCCACAATTCATCGGTCTCAACAAACACACCGCAAAAATAAGATTACATCGAATAGATCTCCACGAGAGAGGGGGAGAACATTGTATTGAGATCCAAAAAGAGAGAATAAGCCATCTAGCTACTAACTATGGACCCGAAGGTCTGAAGTAAACTACTCACACTTCATCGGAGGGGCTATGGTGATGATGTAGAAGCCCTCCGTGGTGGATGCCCCCTCCGTCGGAGCTCCTGAACAGGCCCCAAGATGGGATCTCGTGGATACAGAGAAGTTGCAGCGGTGGAATTAGGTTTTGGCTCCTTTCGATCTGTTGGGTGCGTAGGTATATATAGGAGGAAGGAGTACGTCGGTGGAGCATCGGGGGCCCATGAGGCGGGGCGCGCCGGGGAGGCGCCCCACCTCGTGACCGCCTCTGCACTCCTTGAGTACGGTCCAAGTCTCCTGGATCACGCTCGGTGAGAAGATCACGTTCCCAAGGTTTCATTCCGTTTGGACTCCGTTTGATATTCCGCTTTCTTGAAACATCAAATAGGCAAAAACAGCAATTACAGGTTGGGCCTCCGTTAATAGGTTAGTCCCAAAAATAATATAAAAGTGGAAAATAAATCCCATTATAGTCCAAAACAATAGATAAAGTAGCATGGAGCAATCAAAAATTATAGATACGGTGGAGACGTATCAGGCATCCCCAAGCTTAATTCCTGCTCGTCCTCGAGTAGGTAAATGATAAAAAGAGAATTTTTGATGCGGAGTGATACTTTGGCATAATTTCAATATAAATCTTCTTAATTGTGATATGAATATTCAGATCCGAAAAATTCAAGACAAAAGTTCATATTGACATAAAAATAATAATACTTCAAGCATACTAACAAAGCAATTATGTCTTCTCAAAATAACATGGCCAAAGAAAGTTATCCCTACAAATTCATATGGTCTGGCTATGCTCCATCTTCCCCACACAAAGTATTTAAATCATGCACAACCCCGATGACAAGCCAAGCAATTGTTTCATACTTTAACATTTTCAAAACTTTTTCAATCTTCACGCAATACATGAGCGTGAGCCATGGATATAACACTATATGTGAAATAGAATGGTGGTTGTGGAGAAGACAAAAAGAGGGAAGATAGTCTCACATCAACTAGGCATATTAACGGGCTATGGAGATGGCCATCAATAGATATCAATGTGAGTGAGTAGGGATTGCCATGCAACGGATGCACTAGAGCTATAAGTATATGAAAGCTCAAAAGAAACTAAGTGGGTGTGCATCCAACTCGCTTGCTCACGAAGACCTAGGGCATTTTGAGGAAGCCCATCATTGGAATATACAAGCCAAGTTCTATATTGAAAATTTCCCACTAGTATATGAAAGTGACAAAATGAGAGACTCTCTATCATGAAGATCATGGTGCTACTTTGAAGCACAAGTGTGGTAAAAGGATAGTAACATTGTCCCTTCTCTATTTTTCTCTCATTTTTTTATTTTTTCATTTGGGCCTTTTCCTTTTTTATGGCCTCTTTTTTTATTATTATTTTATTTTTCGTCCGGAGTCTCATCCCGACTTGTGGGGGAATCATACTCTCCATCATCCTTTCCTCACTTGGGACAATTCTCTAATAATGATGATCATCACACTTTTATTTTTCTTACAACTCAACAATTACAACTCGATACTTAGAACAAAATATGACTCTATATGAATGCCTCCGGTGGTGTACCGGGATATGCAATGAAACATGAGTGACATGTATGAAAGAATTATGAAAGATGGCTTTGCCACAAATACGATGTCAACTACATGATCATGCTAGCAATATGACAATGACGGAGCGTGTCATAATAAACGGAACGGTGGAAAGTTGCATGGCAATATATCTCGGAATGGCTATGGAAATGCCATAATGGGTAGGTATGGTGGCTGTTTTGAGGAAGATATATGGTGGGTGTATGATACCGGCGAAAAGTGCGCGGTATTAGAAAGGCTAGCAATGGTGGAAGGATGGGAAAAAGTGCGTATAATCCATGGACTCAACATTAGTCATAAAGAACTCATATACTTATTGCAAAAATCTAGAAATTATCAAAGCAAAGTACTACGCGCATGCTCCTAGGGGTATAGATTGGTAGGAAAAGACCATCGCTCGTCCCCGACCACCACTCATAAGGAAGACAATCAATAAATAAATCATGCTCCGAGTTCATCACATAACGGTTCACCATACGTGCATGCTACGGGAATCACAAACTTCAACACAAGTATTCTTTAAATTCACCACTACTCAACTAGCATGACTCTAATATTATCACCTTCATATCTCAAAACAATTATCAAGCATCAAACTTATCTTAGTATTCAACACACTCAAAAGAAAGTTTCACATATCTTGAATACCAAGTATATTAACATTAAGCAAATTACCATGCTATTAACGACTCTCAAAATAATCTAAGTGAAGCATGAGAGATCAGGTTTCTTTAAAACAAATCCACCACCGTGCTCTAAAAGATCTAAGTGAAGCACTAGAGCAAAAATTTTCACGCTCAAAAAGATATAAGTGAAGCACTATGAGCAAAACTATCAAGCTCAAAAGATATAAGTGAAGCACATAGAGTATTCTATCAAATTCCAAATCATGTATGGATCTCTCATAAGGTGTGTACAGAAAGGATGATTGTGGTAAACTAACAAGCAAAGACTCAAATAATACAAGACGCTCCAAGCAAAACACATATCATGTTGGTGAACAAAAATATAGCTCCAAGTAAATTACCGATGGAAGTGGACGAAAGAGGGGATGCCTTCCGGGGCATCCCCAAGCTTTGACTTTTTGGTGTCCTTGGATTATTTTGGGGGTGCCATGGGCATCCCCAAGCTTAGGCTCTTGCCACTCCTTGTTCCATAATCCATCAAAAGAATTCACCCAAAACTTGAAAACTTCACAACACAAAACTCAATAGAAATCTCGTGAGCTCCGTTAGAGAAAAAAAAAAAAGACTACTTTAAGGTACTGTAATGAACTCATTCTTTATTTATATTGGTGTTAAACCTACTGTATTCCAACTTATCTATGGTTCATAAACTATTTTACTAACCATAGATTCATCAAAATAAGCAAACAACACACGCAAAACAGAATCTGTCAAAAACAGAACAGTCTGTAGTAATCTGTAACTAACGCAAACTTCTGGAACCCAAAAAATTCTACCAAAATTAGACGACCTGGAAAATTTGTTTATTGATCAGCAGAAATTGGAATCAGTATTTTATCATGTTCTGGTGATTTTTAAAAATTCGGGCACTGAGCAAAAAGATTCTGGAAATTACAGCAAGATCAATATAACTATCATCCAAGAAGATCCAATAGGTCCAACTTGGTACAAACACTAATTAAAAGATAAAACCACATCTAAACAGAGGCTAGATGGATTATTTATTCCTAAACAGAACTAAAAACAAAAAACACAAAATAAAATTGGGTTGCCTCCCAACAAGCGCTATCGTTTAACGCCCCTAGCTAGGCATAAAACAAGGATAGATCTAGGTATTGCCATCTTTGGTAGGCAATCCATAAGTGGCTCTCATGATAGATTCATATGGTAATTATATTTTCTTTCTAGGAAAGTGTTCCATGCCCTTCTTTAAGGAAATTGGAATCTAATATTCCTTCCTTCATATCAATAATTGCACCAATCGTTCTAAGGAAAGGTCTACCAAGAATAATAGGACACGAAGGATTGCAATCTATATCAAGAACGATAAAATCTACGGGCACATAATTCATATTTGCAACAATAAGAACATCATTAATTCTTCCCATAGGCTTTTTAATAGTGGAATCCGCAAGATGCAAGTTTAGAGAGCAATCATCAAAATCACGGAAATCTAGCAAATCACACAAAGTTTTGGGAATAGTAGAGACACTAGCACCCAAATCACACAAAGCATGAAACTCATAATTTTTTATTTTAATTTTGATAGTAGGTTCCCACTCATCATGGAGTTTCCAAGGGATAGAAATTTTCAACTCAAGCTTTTCTTCATAAGATTGCATTAAGGCATCAACAATGTGTTCGGTAAAAGCCTTATTTTGACTATAAGCATGAGGAGAATTTAGCACGGTTTGCAACAAGGAAATACAATCAATTAAAGAGCAATTTTCATAATTAAATTCCTTGAGATCCAATATAGTGGGTTTAGCAACATCTAGATTTCTATTTCTTTCAATCCCACTTTTGTCAATTTCATCTTCCAGATCTAAAAACTCAGAATTCTTAGAACGCCTTCTAGGTAAAGGAAGATCATATTCAGTTTCATCAAGATTCATATTGCAAATCAAATATTTAATAGGGTACGTATCAATAACTTTTAGATCTTCATCTTGATTTTCATAGAAATTAGAAGAACGCGCTTTAATAAAGGCATCTTTGGAAGCACGCATCCTAGCGGTTCTTTCTTTGCACTCATCAATGGAAATTCTCATAGCTTTGAGAGACTCATTGATATCATGCTTAGGAGGAATAGATCTAAGCTTTAAAGAATCAACATCAAGAGAAATTCTATCAACGTTCCTAGCCAAATCATCAACTTTAAGTAATTTCTCTTCAAGCAAAGCATTAAAATTCTTTTGGGAATTCATAAACTCTTTAACACTAATCTCAAATTCAGAGGGCATCTTATTAAAATTTCCATAAGAGTTGTTGTAGGAATTTCCATAATTGTTAGAAGGATTACTAGGATAAGGCCTAGGATTAAAATTCCCTCTATACGCGTTGTTTCCAAAACTATTCCTACCAACAAAATTCACATCCATAGATTCATTATTATTCTCAATCAAGGTAGACAAAGGCATATCATTAGGATTAGAAGAAACACTCTTAGTAAATAACTTCATAAGTTCATCCATCTTTCCACTCAAAACATTGATTTCTTCTATAGCATGCACTTTTTATTACTAGATCTTTCAAGATGCCATTGAGAATAATTAACCATAATATTATCTAGGAGTTTAGTAGCATCTCCTAAAGTGATTTCCATAAAAGTGCCTCCCATGGTCGAATCTAAAAGATTTCTAGAAGCAAAATTCAATCCGCATAAAATTTTTGTATAATCATCCACAAGTTCAAACCATGAGTAGGACAATTACGTATCATTAATTTCATTCTCTCCCAAGCTTGTGCAACATGTTCATGATCAAGTTGCTTAAAATTCATAATATCGCTCCTAAGAGAGATAATCTTAGCGGGTGGAAAATACTTAGAGATAAAAGCATCTTTGCACTTGTTCCAAGAATCAATACTATTTTTAGGCAAAGATGAAAACCACGCTTTAGCACGATCTCTAAGCTTAAAAAGGAAATAGCTTCAACTTAACGACATCATTATCGACATCTTTTTCTTTTGCATATCACATAAATCAACGGCTATTCAGATGAGTAGCGGCATCTTCACTAGGAAGGTCGGTGAATTGATCTTTCATAACAAGATTCAACAAAGCAGTATTGATTTCACAAGATTCAGTATTGGCAAGAGGAGCAATCTGAGTGCTAAGGAAATCATTATTATTGGTATTGGTGAAGTCACACAATTTGGTGGCATCTTGAGCCATCCCGACGAACAAGCAAACTAACCCACGAGCAAACAAAAGGCAAAGGGAAAAAGAGGAGGAGATTGGGAAAGAGAGGGCGAATAAAACGGCAAGGGTGAAGTGGGGAAGAGGAAAACGAGAGGAAAAAGGAAAATAATGTAATGCGAGAGATAGGGATTGTGATGGGTACTTGGTATGTTGACTTTTGAGTAGACCTCCCCGGCAACGGCGCCAGAAATCCTTCTTGCTACGCCTCGAGCTTGCGTTGGTTTTCCCGAAGAGGAGGGATGATGCAGCACAAGAGCGTAAGTATTTCCCTCGCTTTTGAGAACCAAGGTATCAATCCAAGAGGAGGCCACGCGCAAGTCCCTCGTGACCTGCACAAAACGATAGCTACTACAACCAACGCGATTAGGGGTTGTCAATCCCTTCACGGTCACTTACGAGTGAGATCTGATAGAGATAATATTTTGGTACTTTTGGTATAAAGATGCAAAGTAAAAAGTAAAAGCAAAGCAAGTAAATAAAGTGATGGAGATTGATATGATGAGAATAGACCCGGGGGCCATAGGTTTCACTAGTGGCTTCTCTCAAGAGCATAGATATTCTACGGTGGGTGAACAAATTACTGTTGAGCAATTGATAGAATTGAGCATAGTTATGAGGTTATCCAGGCAATGATCATGTATATAGGCATCACGTCCGTGACAAGTAGACCGAAACGATTCTACATCTACTACTATTACTCCACTCATCGACCACTATCCAGCATGCATCTAGAGTATTAAGTTAAAAACAGAGTAACGCCTTAAGCAAGATGACATGATGTAGAGGAATAAATTCATGCAATATGATAAATACCCCGTCTTGTTATCCTCGATGGCAACAATACAATACGTGCCTTGCAACCCTTTCTGTCACTGGGTAAGGACACCGCAAGATTGAACCCAAATGTCGGGTGGTAGGTGCGACATATACCAGCGGGTGGCTAATCATAGTGGGAGCCAATAAGACGTCGCGGTGCACTGAAACGGGATGAGGCGAAGACATGCACGCCGAATCTTACCCAGCTTGGGGCTCTCCATGGAGATAACACCCTCATCGCTGCTCAAGGGGTCTCCGATGATCACTAGATGAACAAGTTGCTACAAGAGGCTCCTTGAGCTGTTCGGTGAGAGGAAGAAGAAGGGCTCGGCTAGCTCTCCTCTTCCCTCTATGTGGTGTCTAAAACTCTAAGAGATCAACCCTTTGCATGGGTGCCACAGGGGTTTATATAGGCCTACCCTCCGAGGGTACAATGGTAATCCGGCTAGGCGTGGGACCTAGCCGCTTGTCTTCGGGTCCATGGCTTCTCCGCTGGCTGCCGGGGCCCGCCGATCGGTGGGTCCCGCCGCTGCCGGCTTCTGGTCGACAAGCTGGCCCCACCGCTGAGGGCCTTGTCGGGGCTGGTTATCATGCCTCGACCCACGATGACGAGGGCTTTGTCGGGTAAGCATGGCTACAAATGCCGCCGCCTTGGCAGCGATCACTGTAGCCTCACTTCGTCTTGTCTCCTTAATGAGACGCTTCCTTCAAGGGAGGGAACAAGCCGGCTATGGGGAGCCGGCTGTATCTCAGGCCGACTGGGGGAGGTCGATCCGCCCTCGGGCATCTCTCTGACCGGAGGGGCCCGCTGCGTGCAGGTAGTACCGACAGCCTATCGTGGGTGACGTCACAGTCAACATGGCAACAGTGCCGTGCCGGACGGGTGATGGCTGCCCCGTATGGCGCACTCTAGCCACGCGCGCTCCGGGATGCGGGGGTGGCAGGCTTCACTGTAGCCACGCCCCGTCTCATCATCGTTATGTGGGTGCAGATTCTGAGGGTGCGGCCTTGGCTGGCTGCGGGGTGGCCGGCTCCTTGGAGTCGGCCTTCTCGTGGCCGGCTACGTGGAGTCGGCCCTCTGGTAGCCGGCTCCTTGGAATCCGGCCCTCTCGTGGCTTTCTTCTATGGGTCTTGGGGCCAGGCCGCCTCGTGACAGCCGGCCTGGATGACAGCCGGCCGGGGGAAGGCGGCCCAACGTCTTGGATGTTGGATGGCTTGATTGGCTTGTAATTTTTTCAGAAGCCCCAGGGGGAGCCGGCTAGGCTACCCGTGGTCATTTCCTCCGACAGTAGTCCCCGAAGCTGATTGGGCTTCGAGGTTCAAAGGAGGACGAGAAGCCTGATCAGCTTCCTATCCTGGGAAGCAGGCAGCTAGGAGCCGGCCTTGAATGGGTGCGCCGTCTTCGGGAAGATCCGCAGTTAGAAGGAGGGTAAGCGTGCCAGCCTGCGTGTTGACCGCGCATCACCCTGCGCACCACGTGGCCAAAAAGGCCTGCCAGCCCAGCCCACGCGACGGACGCCGCCGCAGGCCGAGCCTACCAAGCTTCACGCTTGGCCCACGCCATGATCCTCTGCGGCCCAAGTGGACTGCTTGCCTTCCCACGGCGGTTTCAAAGACGCCTTTAGGGCGCTTAATCATGGGCGTGGGGGAGGGGCGCAGTTAATCCCACGTCCCCCCATGCCTCGCCTCCTCGGCTCCGCCGCCCGAGCCTATAAGTAGGGGGAGGAGGGGGAGCGACAGAGGCTCGCACGCTCGCCCTCGCTCCTCTCCTTCCTCTACTTCATTCTTCACTCTTCCGCTGCCGCAGCGCACTCACCACCGCGCCGCTCCTCCGCGAGCTATCTTGGCTTGCCGCGGTTCCTTCGTTGCGTGGCCGTGCTCTCCGCCGCCGTGGCACTTTCCTTCCACTCGCTCCCATGGCGCTGTCGAGCTTGTGGGACGGCTCCAACGTCCACGAAGATCACATCGATTGGCTCCGCCGGACGCGACGGTTGCCGGGCGAGGACCTCGTGAAGACCCGCCTCGCGGGAGGCGGAGATTTCGCCGGCGCCGGAGGAGGGCGAGCGGGTCATCTTCCGCAGATCGCTGAGCGGCCTCGGCCTCGCCGCGGAGCGGGTTCTTCCGCTCTTTCCTCGACTTCTACAATCTCCACCGCATCACCTCACCCCAACACGGTGATGCTGCTATCTTCCTTCACTACCACAGGCGAGGGTTTTCAAGTCCTCCCCACTGGAGCTCTATGGGGAGTTCTTCCAGGTGCAAACTTCAGCATCGCTCTCATGGCGTGCCCGCCCTGGGCGCCTTCATCGCCGTAAGCGGAGGACGACCGACAACAACCCTTTTCCGCCTATCCCGCTGATCCAGCCGGTGAAGCTTTGGCAGCAATCGACTTCTACGTGAAGAACGCCGCCGCCAAGGCGACTACCTCAATATGCCGGCTTACGTAGCCGGCCCGCCGCCTGGGAGGCCGACGTCTTGGTCCTTCCGAGCCCGGTCACTCACCTTGGCCGGGAACACCCCCGTCACCCGGCTCCGGGTGATGGTCCAATCGGAGGGCTTGGTGGGGGCCGACTTGGTGGCCACCTTCGTGGAGCGTCGGGTGCTTCCGCTCCAAAGCCGGCCGCACATGATCTGCCAAATGAGCGGCCACTTCGACCCGTGCCGGCTGAGCACCAGAGAGATGCCTCGCGACGAGGTATCTTACATGGTGAATTACATCTCCAACTGCAAACTCACTGAGGAGTGGCAGTATGGCAAGGCGCCATATTCTCGGGCTGACCCGCCGCCTGTGGTGAGTTTTTCCTTATTTTCTTCTTCTTTTGTTGCCGGGTTCGTGATAGCCAACTCTTGACTAGTCGGCTTTGTCTTTGAGCAGAGCCCTCTTCTTCGACCGGCGCCCGAGGCCGCAGGGCCGGAGCGCCAGTTTTCGGCAGATCGTACCGTGGATGACCCCGACGACCCGGATCTGGGGGCGGCCACCATGGACGACGCTGTAGTCGCAACCGGCGGAGAAGCAGGCGGCCCCGACCTTACGGCCGGCTTCTGGGACTGGCCGGAGGATGACGAAGCCGAGGCCATCCCACGCCGCCAGCCGACGGCCGACCGCCAAGGCGCGGGAACTTCCGCCGCGCCAACTGCTCGTGGTGGCGCGCCAAAGCGTCGGGCCGGGTCGGGTCTCTTCGGCAGCCGGCCGAAGAAACCCAAAAGCTCCACGGCGGCGACCAAGCGGAACGAGGCGGCCGCGAAGGCGGCCCGCTTCCGCAAGGTGGTGAAGCAGCCACAAACGGTCTCGGCGTAAGTGTTGGGTGTCTTGTACTTTTGTTGTCTTTTTTGGTTGAGGCTCATCTAAGCCGTCTTCTTGGTTTGTTGAACAGGGCGCCGCTTTCCCTTGAGCGGGTTGACGCCGCCTCCATAGTCGGGCCGACGGGAGGGTCTTCGAGCTCCCACCGAGTGGACCCCCGCGCCGACCTCGTGGAGGCAACGGAGCGGAACGCACAGGAGGCTCGGGAGGAACGGGAAGCAGCGGAGCGGAGGGCCGTCCAGGAGGCGGCGGAGAAGTCGGCCGAGGCGCAAGCCGACGCGGCGGCCAAGGCCCAGGCGGAAGCCGCGGCCGCGGAGAGGGAGGCGGAGGCTTTGCGCAATCAGCCTCCACAGCTCGTCATTCCCCTTCGCGCCGTTGCTCCCGATATCCCCATGCCTCCATCGGAGGAAGCCGACCGCGACCAGCCGGTGATGGAGAGGAGGGAGGATGACGTGACGATCCTGGGGGAGGCGCCACAGCCGGCGTCGACTGGAGCGGGGCAAGGCGGCCGACCTGCTGCTGCGCCTGGGCAGCCGGCCGAGGGCGAGTCGGCGGCGGGGGTGGATATCGTGGTGCAGTCAGCGCCTCGCGGTGCGGGAGAGGCGTCCTCGGCGCCGGAGCCGCGGGCGCCAGCTCGACGACACGGGACCTGGAGGCGGCCAGCGCCAGCACGTCCGAGTGGACGCCCAACGGCGGGACGGCCGAGCTGAACGTGGCGGCACAGGAGGTCCGACATCGCTTCGTGCTCAGCCGGCTTGTTGAACGGTACACCCAGGAGTTCCTTGCTACACGCGCGGTCGTCTGGGTGAGTCTTCTGGCCTTGATCGATTTCTTTTTTGATTTCTTCCGTAAGGCGCGCCAACGCACTCCACTGGTGCGCCCCGAGTTTCGAGTCGGCTGCTGAGCAGGCAGCTTGAAACTTCTTAGCAGGCCTTGATGGCAATCTTGTTCTTACACGCACTCCATCTGATTTTCAGGAGTATCACAATCTTCGCTGCCGCTTTCAACTCCCGTGCCCGTGAGCTGAGCCGAACGCCGCCGACCGATTTAATAGCCGGAGTGAGTACTTGGTTTCGCTATCTCAAGTGGGCGCGTCAGCACTCCACCGGGTGTAGTCCCCGAGATTCGAAAGGCTTGCCGAGCAGCCGGGTCGGATCTTCCCTGACGACTTTTCCCTTACTGCTTTTTTCCTTTTTCTCCATGCTTGCAGGAGCTAATGCCGACTTGAGGGGGCAGCTAGGCGAGGCCCAGACCGCCCTTCGCGCCAAGGAGGCCGAGATCGTCGCACTGGCCTAGGAACGCGACCGCCTGGCCAAGAGGCTGGCCGACCAGGAGAAGAGCCACCAGGCAGCCTTGAAGAAGGCGCAGGACAACGAGGCCGCCCTTAAGGCCGAGTTCGAGACCGAGGCGGCGGGCTGGGCTGAAGCAAGGCAAGCGCTGAGCGAGGGTTACGGACGGGTGGAGGATTTGATCGACGGTAGGCCGCCTTCCTCTTCTCACTCCTTTGCTTGCCCCTTGCCCTCTTGTTCATCTTCTGATTTTTGTGCCGTTTCCTTGTTCTTCACGCAGATTACTTCCCCGGCTACTCCGTCGCCGCCAGCCAAGCCATCGAGGCCCACCGCGAGACGCGCCGGCAAGCAGGGGTTGCGATCGCGCCAGACGCCAGTCGGACGCTTGAGGAGCAGCTTTTGGCGATCCAGGCTCGGCTGCAGCCAGCTCACCACATGCTCCGCCGGCTTCAGCGTGCCGGTGCGCAAGTGTTGGACGCTCTCTGGCCTGGCGAGGTGATCCCCCGCACCCCCAGTCGGACTGCCGACTGGCTGGAGGTTGCGGTTTGCCGCTTCGAGGCCTGGAAGGCCTCCGCTGCTCGGTCCGGCGTCGGGCGGGCGCTGGAGTTCGTCCGGGCCTGGTATCCTGGGTTGAGCCTGCGCCAGCTGAGCACTTGAAGGCAGGAGGTCGACGAGGAGTCAGGCGGTGCGGCGGCTATCATCCAGCAAGCGCCTCAACTATCGCCGAGTACACCGACACCAGCATTTTCGCTCTCAAGTGAATGACAATGAGTCGCCAGCGGAGGAATGGTTCGGCTGAACCCGGCGAAGGCGAGGACTCGGCGGAGGAGATTGCTTCCAGCGATGAAGCCAAGACGATGAGGAGGAGGCGGCGAAGACGCCGCCAGACGGTGAAGTGACCAGCTAGCTTCACCGATCGTGTTTCTAGCAGCGAGGCACGCGCGCTGCCGCCTGCCAGGTGAAGATCAGCCGAGACTCGCCACCAGCCCTCCTCCAGCCAAGACTGCCGCCTCGCCGACCTGCCCGACTACTTTGTTGTTCACTGGCTTGATCTGCCGCTCTCGCTTTTCGTTGTTGCTCTTTGAACAAATTTTATTAACTTTATGCAGTTCCACCCACTCGGGGTGTATTCAACTATGTTGATTGCGGCCTTTGAAGGCTTTTGTGTAAATATAATTATGCATGTGTTTGGCTTCCATTCGAGTTTGCTTTTTATCCTTAGGCTGTTTCCTTTGCCGCCTTCCCTTGATTGCTGCCTTCTGTTTAACAGCTTGCTCTGCAATTGCGGGGTGGGGAGGAACTTGGCTATTTGTGGGAAGGCAAGTACTTGAGCTTTGTTGGATTGTGGCAGGGTTGAATGGGAAGCCGGCCGGCCGGCTACTCGGTAGCCGGTCGGCAATGGGAGGAAGCCGGCTTTTGTTATATAAGTTCGTTAGTCCTTAGCCGTTTTTCGTGGGCATCCTTTCCTCGCTTTTGACTCTTGCCACCGGACAATGGTTCTTCGAAGGCGGCTTTTGACAAGAGAGGGCTTGGGTGCCGCACACTACTTGTCCGACCGCAGGTGGAACTTTGAATATAACTCATATGGCTAGTCCCCGCCGACTAGTCGAACCCGGTGCCTGACGAGGAGAAAAGTGTAATGACAAAATCATAAGCATGATACTCGCCATTCATAGATAAAGTAGGCAGTCCCCAGTGCTCCTCGGGGGCATTGTCTCATACTTAGTACAAAAGGTAGCGTCATACATACTGCATTTTAACTGTAAAATCTTCGGAGGAGGTTGGCGTTCCATGGTCATTCCGACTCCTTACCGGAATCATCTCTCCTTCGTGCCTTCGGCTTTTGTGCGTCGATTAGGTAGTAGGAGTCGTTTCCCAATGCTCCGCTGATGACGAAGGGACCTTCCCAAGGGGCCGAGAGCTTGTGCTGGCCGGCTATTCACGGATCACCGGAGCACAAGGTCGCCTCTTGAAAGGATCTTTGCTTGACCTTCGGCTATGGTAGCGGCGCAAACCCTGCTGGTAGATGGCAGACCGGCCGAGGGCTAACAATGGCTTTCTTCCAAAGAGGTCGACGCTGTCTTCTCGTGCTTTTTGGCCTCTCGCTTCGGTACATGGTCACCCGAGGCGAGTCGAACTCGATGTCGGTTGGGATGACAGCCTCGGTGCCATATACAAGGAAGAAAGGGGTGAAGCTGGTCGACTTGTTTGGGGTAGTGTGCAGACTCCAGAGGACGGCCGGCAGCTCGTCGAGCCAACAGCCGCCGAAGGCCCAAATGCAACACGACCAGCCGGGCTTGATGCCGGAAGGATGAGGCCGCTGGCTCGCTCAACTTGGCCGCTTGATCGGGTGGGCAATGGACGCTAGGTCCACCGGATGCCTGCGTCACAGAAACGCGCTAATGCTCCCTTGGCAAAATTCGTGCCGTTGTCGGTGATGATGTCAGTGTGGCATGCCGCATCGAGTTGTGATGTCTCGATGAATGTCATGGCAGTTGGTCTGCTCAGCTTCTTAATCGGCTTTGCTTCGATCCACTTGGTGAATTTATCCACGGCGACAAGCAAGTGTGTCATGCCGCCGCGCGCCGTCTTGAATGGGCCCACCATGTCCAGTCCCCAGACGGCAAAAGGCCAGGTGAGGGGGATGGTCTTGAGTTCTGAAGCCGGCAGGTGTTGCTTGGAGCCGAAAACTTGGCAGTTTTTGCGTGTTTGACCAACTCCTTGGCATCGCCCAAGGCGTCGGCCAAAAGAATCCATGGCGGAAGGCTTTGGCAACGAGGATCTTGAGGCTGCGTGGTGGCGCGATTCGCTTTGGTGAATGTCCTTGAGGATTGCTATGCCCTTCTTCGGCTCGACGCAGTACCGAAGACTCCAAGGACACTGCTACCGACGAGCTCTCTGCTGGCAATTGTATATGCGCCGGCTCGGTGTTGGACTTGTCTTGCCGCGATCTTGTTAGCCGGCAGCTCTCTGTTTATCAGGAAGTTGAGGATGGGTTGGGCCCATGATGGATCTGTGACTTCTTCTATAGCCAACATGGCTACGCAACCAGGGCGGTGGGCTGGGTGGTGAAGAGCTGGAGCTGGCCGCTTTGGGTGTTGAAGCAGTCCCCGGGCCGACTACCGCAGTCCTCGGGCCGGGTTCTGAAGTCCCGGGCCGGTGCGACTATGGCAGTCCCCGAGCCGCTTATCGAAGTCCCCGGCCGCTGCTTGGCTCCCCAAGCCGGATCCGCCGCGCCGGGTTAGGCGGCACGAAGATGGAGTCGATTCTCGGGACGGCTTGATAGACGGCTTGAGGAGGCATTGAGAGAGACGCCGTTGGTATAGCTTGTCGGGTTGAGCCTATCCGCGCCAGTGGCATCTCGCTGTTTCGTTGTCGCCCGCGGCACATGGAGGAACTCGCATCCTTCAAGTAACCGCTGATTTGCTGAACGAGGAAACGATAGCTCGCCATGTTTATGCCCTTGGCGCCCCGGGCCGCCGATGACTGCTGACCACCAAATCTGAGTCGCCATAGCACGTGATCCGGCGGATGCCGAGTTCTTTAACTAGCCAAGTCCGTGTATGAGCGCCAGTACTCGCCACGTTGTTGGAGGCGGCAAAGTGAATCTGCAGCTGTATCTGAGTTTGTCGCCTTTGGGAGAGGTGAGGATGATGCCGCCCCAAGCCGGTGCGCATCTTGGACCCGCCGGTGCATCCGCCAATGAGTGGAGTCGGGGCCGCGGCGGTACCGGTCTCGCCCGCCGACGAGGAAGTTGGCCAATGCTTGGGACTTGATGGCGGTGCAAGGCTGGTAGAAGATCGTGTAGGAGCCAGCTCAATGGCCTATTTGCCACCCGGCCGGATGCGCCCCGGCTGCCTATGATCTCGGCGAAGCGGGCAAGGCATACGACCGTGATGGAGTGCTCTTGAAAGTAGGGCTTCAGCTTCTTGGCGGCGGCACACGCCATAGCACATCTTCGTTAATGCGGTAGTTCGCTTCGAGGTGGACAAGGCCGCTTAAATAGTAGACCGCCTCGACTGGCTGAGCTCGCCTTCTTCTCGGGCGCCGGACCATGATGACGGCACCGACCACCCGGCTGGTGGCGGCGATATAAAGGAGCATGGGCTCTTTCGCGGTCGGCGCCGCCAAGACAGCAGCGGGCAAGCATCTTCTTCAGCTCGTGAAAGGCTTGGTCGGCTTGGTCGCTCCACTCAAAGTGAGTGCTTTTCTTCATAAGTCGGTAGAGGGGAGAGCCTTTTCTCCCAAATGGCCGATGAAGCGGTTCAGGAGGCCGTGCACCGGTAAACTTCGGACGCCTCGCAGCTTGGTGGGAATTCCATTCTCTCAATGGCTTTGATCTTCACCGGGTTGCATTCAATGCCGCTCGGAGACCGTAAAGCCTAGGAGCTGGCCAACCGCACCGAACATGCATTTCTCGGGTTGAGCTTGATATGAAACCGCGCAGGTTCTCAAATGTTTCCTTGAGGTCCTCCAACAAAGTGTTGCGCTTCTCCGCCTTCACCACGATATCGCCTACATAGACGTATGCTTTCGCCGAGTTGCTTGAGGAGGCATTTTGCATGCAATGCTGAAAGGTGGCACCGCATTTCTCGCCGAATGTCATAGTCGCAATGTAAAGCTCCAATGGCGTGATGAAGGCGGTCTTCAGCGGTCGGCCGGGTCCAACTTTATCTGGTGGTAGCCTGAGTAGGCATCTAAGAAACTCAACAGCTCGCATCCGGCTGTGGAGTCTATTACTTGATCAATCCTGGGTAAGGCAAAGGGATCCTTGGGGCAGGCTTTGTTGAGGCTTGTGTAATCTATACACATGCGCCATTTGTTATTCTTCTTCAGCACGAGGAGCGGGTTGGCGAGCCACCCCGGGAAGAAGACTTCCATGATGAAGCCGGCCGCCAAGAGTCGGGCTATCTCTTCTCCTACGATCCTTCTCTTCTCTTCTGACAGTCGGTGGAGGGGCTGCTTGACTGGCTTGGCATCTGCTCGGACGTGTAGCTTGTGCTCGGCGAATTCCTTCGGAACACCCGGCATGTCCTTGGGGGACCATGCGAAGATGTCCCGATTCTCATGGAGGAAATCGACGAGCTCGCTTTCCTATTTGTTGTACAGGTTTGCCCCAATGACGGCAAACCTTTCCGGGTGCTCTGGGTCCAGAGGTATCTTTTTTGTTTCCTTGGCCGGCCGGAAGGAACCTTGGGCATCACACTTTTGGGGTCGGGGACAGGCAGGCTGCTTGTCGCCATGGCCACGACTCGTCCAACATCTTCTTTCTTCTACGATCACGAGGACTTGGCCACTGGCTGCTGCTGCAACAAGACTCAGAGGACTTCTTGTAGTCGCCGGCTATGGTGATGATGCCCTTGGTACTCGGCATCTTCATCTTGAGGTAGGCGAGGGGGTACATCCATGAACTTGGCCGAGCAGGCCGCCAAGCAGCGATGGTAGGGGCTCTCAAGGTCCACCACTTCAAACCAGATTACTTCTCGGCGGAAGTGATCCTTGTCTCCGAAGAGAACATCTATCTTGATCTTGCCGATTGGTGAGCAGGACAGGCCGGGTACAATGCCATGGAACACGGTCCGGCTTGGCATGAGGTGCTTGGCCTTGATGTTCGGCTTCTCCATGGTGTCTCGGTACAGGATGTTGATGCTACTCCCGCCGTCTATCAGTACGCGGGAGAATCGGGCAGCAAGCCTGTCCGTTGCTAGGGTTGCCTCCAAAACCAATGCATAGGTGCCCGGGGACGGCATCACCTCTGGATGGTCGGCCCGGCCCACCGGTAGGCCTCTCGACCAAAGCATGTATTCGGGTTGTTGGAGGCGACACTGCTGACTTCTTGGTGTTGCCGGCGGCGGGCTGGCGCCGGATCTTTGGGCTGGCTTGTGAAGACGACGAGGCGGCGTGCTCGTTGGGGAACTCGGCCTTGACGGTCCCGACCATCGGGAGCCGGAGGCGGCTGTCCTCCAGAGGCGGAGGCGGCACCAGCCCTTCGCCTTTGGTGATTCGGGTGAGCCAGCTGGCACTTCCGGTTGTATGGTTGGACGGCTTCAAGGCCAACAGGAACTTGCATGGGGCGCCAAGGGCTTGCTCAGGGAGAAAGTCGGCTGCCAAGCCGGCCTGCCACCCTTCGCTTCTTGGCGCGGGCCGCCAGTGTTGCTCGTCTTGACAAGGGCCACCGCCGACAGCCGGAGGCGGCATTGGGCCTTGGCGCTTGTTGTCGTGGCTTGCACGGACGTCGGCTAGAGTCGCCACCGGCGCTTTTGGGGAGTCGGGTTGAGCACTTTCCCGAGGCGCTACCCGAGCTCGGTCTTCATCGAGGAGTCGGCTTTGGCATACTTGTCGGCTATGACCAGTAGGTCGTCGAGGGTAGCCGCCGCCGCAGAAGCTTGTGTGCTTGAGGAGGTGCCTTCGGCACCCGGTGGTGAAGTACTCTATGGCTCGGACCTCATGCACCCCCTCGCAGGAGTTGCGGAGCTCGGCCCAACGCGTGAGGTAGTCGCGAGTCGACTCGGTGGGTCCTTGTACGCACAAGGAGAGTTGCCTGGGCATAGGAGCCCGCTTGTAGGTGCTGGTGAAGTTGCGGATGAAGGCTTCGATGAAGTCTAGCCAGCTGTTGATGTTGTACGGCTTGAGGCTGTTGAGCCAGGTTCGCGCCATGCCCTGAAACATGAGGGGCACATATTTCACGGCACCGCGCCTGTTGCCGTTCGCTATGCTGACTGCGGTTGAGTAGTCGATCAGCCAATCCTCCGGCTTCACGGAGCCGTTATACTTGGGTGTGTCTCTTGGGAGCGAGAACCCTTTAGGAAAGGGCTCGTCACGGATGCGGGGGACGAAGAAAGGTGGCCCGACATCGTCTTCTTCTTCCAACGCTCGATCGCGCCAGCGGTCGATCCAAAGGCGGATGTTGCTTCACGACTCCTTCGGCGGCGAGTCGGCCGAGAGTCGGATGCGTGATAAAGGCGGGTGGGATATCTTTCCTCGCGAGGTGGAGGAGGGTGGGTTGCCTCGCTGCTCCACGGCTCGAGGGCGGCCTTCGCCGCGCCGATGGAGATCCGGTCCGGCCATACCGGCAGCCGCTCTTTTCTGCTGCGGCGCTGGGCGCGTTCGCAATCGCGCGGCGTGATTTACGCGCCGTGCTCTCGGAGCGGGAGGGCTTTCGGCGCGGCGCTGTCCTCTTGCCGCTCGCGCCGCTACCGATCGCTTGCTGGATACGCCAAGCCGTAGGAAGCTCGCCGGGCCCAGCCTGCTCAGCTCTTCTACAGCCACCGGGCGGCACGCAGGTTCTCGAGGGGCGTGGCGAGACGGGCGGTCCACTCCCAAAGATGTCGGCGATGGCTGCGCCGCGTTTCTTGACAATGCCGAAGTCGGCTCGGCCTTCGGGAGGCGGCGTGTCAAGGCGGTGCGGTCGACTTCGCGCTGGTGGGCCTCGGTGAGGCGTCTCAGGGAGGCTATCCTCCGGCCCTCCACGTGGAGGGCGAGGCGGCGTGCCTCCAGCGCCTCGGTGTCGGCGTCATCCGGGAGAGGGACAAATAGGTCGTGCGGCGCCGCTTGCAGGGCGTCGTGGGCGTTCTCGCCCGAGGGGCCGCCGTGACTGATGTGTTGGAAATATGCCCTAGAGGCAATAATAAATTAGTTATTAGTATATTTCCTTGTTCATGATAATCGTTTATTATCCATGCTATAATTGTATTGAAAGGAAACTCAGATACATGTGTGGGTACATAGACAACACCATGTCCCTAGTAAGCCTCTAGTTGACTAGCTCATTAATCAACAGATGGTTACGGTTTCCTGACCATGGACATTGGATGTCGTTGATAATGGGATCACATCATTAGGAGAATGATGTGATGGACAAAACCCAATCCTAAGCCTAGCACAAAGATCGTAGTTCAGTATGCTAAAGCTTTTCTAATGTCAAGTATCATTTCCTTAGACCATGAGATTGTGCAACTCCGGATACCGTAGGAATGCTTTGGGTGTACCAAACGCCACAACGAATCGGGTGGCTATAAAGGTTCATTACGGTATCTCCGAAAGTATCTGTTGGGTTGGCACGAATCGAGACTGGGATTTGTCATTCCGGTTGACGGAGAGGTATCTCTGGGCCCACTCGGTAGGACATCATCATAATGTGCACAATGTGACCAAAGGGTTGATCACGGGATGATGTGTTACGGAACGAGTAAAGAGACTTGTAACGAGATTGAACAAGGTATCGGTATACCGACGATCGAATCTCGGGCAAGTATAATACCGCTAGACAAAGGGAATTGTATATGGGATCGATTGAGTCCTTGACATCGTGGTTCATCCGATGAGATCATCGTGGAATATGTGGGAGCCAACATGGGTATCCAGATCCCGCTGTTGGTTATTGACCGAGAACGCCTCGGTCATGTTCGCATGGTTCCCGAACCTGTAGGGTCTACACACTTAAGGTTCGATGACGCTAGGGTCATAAAGGAAGTTTGTATGTGGTTACCGAATGTTGTTCGGAGTCCCGAATGAGATCCCGAACGTCACGAGGAGTTCCGGAATGGTCCGGAGGTAAAGATTTATATATGGAAAGTTGTTGTTCGGTTCCGAAAAAGTTCGGTTTTTTCGGTATTGTACCGGAAGCTCTGTAAGGTTCCGGAGGATTCCTGAGGGGTCCGGAGGTCCTGAAATTGTTCCACCACGTCCAATACAGTAGCATGGGCTGTAGGGGGCGCCTAGCCTTAATGGGCCAGGGCACCAGCCCCCAAGGCCCATGCGCATGGGAGGGGGAAACCCTAAGGGAGGGCCTCCACTTGACTTGGGAGGCACTCCTCCCTCTTGGCCGCCCCAAGTCCCATCTAGGGCTGGCCGCACCCCTTGGGGTGGAATCCCTAAGGGGCGCAGCCCCTTTCCCTATATATACTTGAGGTTTTGGGCTGCCCAACACATGAGTTTCTTCCCTCTTGGTGCAGCCCCGCCTCCTCCTCCTCCTCTCCCTTGGTGCTTGGCGAAGCCTCGGGATTGCCACGCCTCCACCACCACCACGCCGTTGTGTTGCTGCTGGATGGAGTCTTCTCAACCTCTCCTCTCTCCTTGCTGGATCAAGGCATGGGAGACGCCACCGGCTGTACGTGTGTTGAACGCAGAGGTGCCGTCTGCTCGACACTAGGATCTCCGGTGATTTGGATCACGACGAGTACGACTCCTTCAACCCCGTTCTCTTGAACGCCTCGCTTAGCGATCTACAAGGGTATGTAGATGCACTCTCCTTCTCCTCGTTGCTAGTTTCTCCATAGATAGATCTTGGTGACACGAGGGAAATTTTGAATTTCTGCCACGCTCCCCAACAAAGGCATCATGAGCTAGGTCTATTGCGAGATTCTTTGCATGAGTAGAACACAAATTAGTTGTGGGCGTTGATGTTGTTCAATATGCTTACCGCTACTAGTCCAATCTTGTTTCGACGGTATTGTGGGATGAAGCGACCGGACCGACCTTACACGCATTTTACATGAGACAGTGTTCCACTGATCGACATGCACTTGGTGCATAAGGTGGCTAGCGGTGCCGCCTCCCACTTTAGTCGGAACGGATTCGATGAAAAGGGTCCTTATGAAGGGTAAATAGCAATTGGCATATCACGCTGTGGTTTTATGAGGTAAGAAACGTTTGCTAGAAACCCATAGCAGCCACGTAAAACATGCAACAACAATTAGAGGACGCCTAACTTGTTTTTGCAGGTATGCTATGTGATGTGATATGGCCAAGAAGAATGTGATGAATGATATGTGATGTATGAGATTGATCATGTTCTTGTAATAGGAATCACGACTTGCATGTCGTTGAGTATGACAACCGGCAGGAGCCATAGGAGTTGTCTTTATTTATTGTATGACATGCGTGTCATTAAACAACGCCATGTAATTACTTTACTTTATTGCTAACCGTAGCCATAGTAGTAGAAGTAATAGTTGGCGAGACAACTTCATGAAGACACGATGATGGAGATCATGGTGTCATGCCATGACGATGATGATCATGGAGCCTCAAGATGGAGATCAATGGAGCTATATGATATTGGCCATATCATGTCACTACTATATAATTGCATGTGATGTTTATTATGTTTATGCATCTTGTTTACTTAGAACGACGGTAGTAAATAAGATGATCCCTTATAACAATTTCAAGAAGTGTTCTCCCTAACGTGCACCGCTGCTAAAAGTTCGTCGCTTCTAAGCACCACGTGATGATCGGGTGTGATGGATTCTTACGCTCACATACAACGGTGTTGACGAGCCTAGCATGTATGCATACGGCCTCGAACACACGCAATACACTTAGGGTTAACTTGACGAGCCTAGCATGTACGCACATGGCCTCGGAACACGAGACCGAAAGGTCGAGCATGAGTCATATGGTAGATACGATCAACATGAAGATGTTCACCGATGATGACTAGTCCGTCTCACGTGATGATCGGACACGGCCAAGTTGACTCGGATCATGTAATCACTTAGATGACCGTGAGGGATGTCTATCGAGTGGGAGTTCATAAGATGAACTTAATTATCCTGAACATAGTCAAAAGCCCTTTGCAAATTATGTCGAAGCTCACGCTTTAGTTCCACTGCTTAGATATGTTCCTAGAGAAAATATAGTTTAAAGTTGAAAGTAGCGATTATGCGGACAAGAGATAGCTTATGTCCTTAATGCACCGCCAAGGTGCTGAACCCCAAACGCCGCTTGTGGATGTTGCTAACATCGGACATACACGCTTTTGATAACTACGTGATAGTTCAGTTAAACGGTTTAGAGTTGAGGCACCAAAGACGCCAAATGTTGCGAACATATGAGATGTTTCGAGGGCTGAAATTAGGATTTTAGGCTCGTGCTCACGCCAAGAGGTATGAGACCTCCGACGATTTTCTTAGCCTACAAACTAAGGGAGAAAAGCTCAATCGTTGAGCTTGTGCTCGATTGTCCGAGTACAACAATCACTTGAATCGAGGGAGTTGGTCTTCCGATGAGATAGTGATGTTTCTCCAAAGTCATTGCCACCAAGCTGCTAGAGCTTCGTGATGAACTATAACATATCAAGGATAGAGATGATGATCCTTGAGGTATTCGTGTTGTTTGACATCGCGAAAGTAAAAATCAAGAAGGAGCATCAATTGTTGATGGTTGGTGAAACCACTAGTTTCAAGAAGGGCAAGGGCAAGAAGGGACACTTCATGAAACGGCAAATCAGTTGTTGCCCAAAGGAAGAAACCCAAGGTTGAACCCAAACCCAGACTAAGTGCTTCGCAATAAGGGGAACAGCCATCGAGCAGAATTACCCTAGATACTTGGTAGATAAGAAGGTGGCAAGGTCGATAGAAGTATATTGATATACATTAAGTTATTGTGTATTTTACTAGTACTCCTAGTAGCACCAGGGTATTAGATACCGGTTCGGTTACTAAGTGTTAGTAACTCAAATAAAAGGCTACGGAATAAACGGAGACTAGCTAAAGGAGAGTCGACGATATGTGTTGGAAGTGTTTCCAATTTTGATGTGATCAAACATCGCACGCCCCCTCTACCATCAAGATTATTATTAAACCAGAATAATTATCATTTGGTGTTTGCGTGCTGAGCATAGACATGATTGGATTATGTCTATCGCAATACGCTTATTCATTTAAGGAGAATAATGGTTACTCTATTTATTTGAATAATACCTTCGATGGTCTTTCACCTAAATAAATGGTTTATTGAATCTCGATCGTAGTGATACACATTTTCATGCCAAAAGTATAAGATAGTAATGATAGTACATTACTTGTGGCACGCCATGTAAGTCATATTGGTGTAAACGCATGAAGAAGCTCCATGTTGATGGATCTTTGGACTCACTCGTTTTGAAAATTTGAGACATGCTAACCATGTCTATTGGTGTGTACGCATGAAGAAACTCCATGCAGATGGATCGCTTGGACTCACTTGATTTTGAATCACTTGAGATATGCAAAACATACCACATGGGCAAGATGACCTGAAAAGCCTCGGTTTCAAAGAAGATGGAACAAGATAGCAACTTGTTGGAAGTAACACATTTTGATATGTGCAGTCCAATGAGTGCCGAGGCATGCAAAGGAATATCGTTATGTTCTTACTTCACGATGATTCGGTAGATGTTGAGTATATTTACTTGATGAAACACAAGTCTGAATTATTTGATGGTTCAAGTAATTTCAGAGTGAAGTTTAAGATCTTCGTGACAAGAGGATAGAATATCTATGATATGATCATAGAGATGAATATCTGAGTTACGAAGTTTTGGCACACAATTAAGACATTGTGCAAATTGTTTCACAACTAATACCGCTCGAACACCATAGTGTGATGGTGTGTCCGAACATCATAGTTGCACCCTATTGGATATGGTGCGTACTATGATGTCTCTTATCGAATTACCACTATCGCTCATGGGTTAGGCATTAGAGACAACCACACTAACTTTAATAGGGCACCACGTAATTCCGCTGAGACGACACCGCTTGGAGAAACCTAAGTTGTCGTTTCTTAAAGGTTTGGGGCTATGACGCTTATGTGGAAAAGTTTCGGTTGATAAGCTCGAACCCAAAGCGGATAAATGCATCTTCATAGGACACCCAAAACAGTTGGGTATACCTCCTAATTCAGATCCGAAGCAATAGGGATTGTTTCTTGAATCGGGTCCTTTCTCGAGGAAAAGTTCGTCTCGAAAAGTTGAGTGGGAGGATGGTGGAGACTTGATAAGGTTATTGAACCGTCACTTCAACAAGTGTGTAGCAGGCACGTGAAGTTGTTCCTGTGGCACCTACACCAATTGAAGTCGAAGCTTATGATAGTGATCATGAAGTTTTGGATCAAGTCACTACCGTACCTCGTAGGGTGACAAGGATGCGGACTGCTTCAGAGTGGTACGGTGATCCTGTCTTGAAGGTCATGTTGCTAGACAACAATGAACCTACGAGCTATGGAGAAGCGATGGTGGGCCCAAATTCCGACAAATGGTTAGAAGCCATGAAATCCGAGATAGGATCCATGTATCATAACAAAGCATGGAGTTTGGTGGACTTGCCCGTTGATCGGCAAGCCATTGAGATAAATGGATCTTTAAGAAGAAGACGGACGTGAACGGTAATGTCACCGTCTATGAAGCTCGACTTGTGGCGAAGAGTTTTCACAAGTTCAAGGAGTTGACTACAATGAGATTTTCTCATCCGTAGCGATGCTTAAGTCCGCGGAATCATGTTAGCATTAGCTGCATTTATGAAATCTGCAGATGGATGTCAAGACGAGTTTCCTTACCAGTTTACGTAAGGAAAGGTTGTATGTGATACAATCGTAAAAGTTTTGTCGATCCTAAGGATGCTAAAAGGTATGCTAGCTCCAACGATCCTTTCTAAGGACCGGAGTAAGCATCTCGGAGTTGGAATGTGCACTTTGATAAGATGATCAAAGATTTTAGGTTTATACAAAGTTTATGAGAAACTTGTATTTCCAAAGAAGTGAGTGGGAGCACTATAGAATTTATGATGAGTATATGTTGTTGACATATTGTTGATCGAAATGATGTAGAATTTTCTGAAAGCATATAGGGTTATTTGAAAGGTGTTTTTCAATAGAAAACCTGGATTAAGCTACTTGAACATTGAGCATCAAGATCTATGAGGATAGATCAAAATGCTTAATAATACTTTCAAATGAGCACATACCTTGACATAATCTTGAAAGTGTTCAAGATGGATCACCAAAGAAGGAGTTCTTGCCTGAGTTGTAAGGTATGAAGTTAAGAGTTAAAGCTCGACCACGGCAGAAAAGAGAGAAAGGATTTAAGGTCGCCCCTATGCTTCGTATATAGGCTCTATAGTATGCTATGCTGTTTATCGACCGAAGTGTGCCTTACCATGAGTCAATAAGGTACAAGAATGATCCATGAATGGATCATTGGACAGCGGTCAAAATTGTCCTTGGAGTAAATATGGACATGTTTCTCGATTATGGAGGTGATAAAGAGTTCGGCGAAGGGTTACGCCGATGCAAGCTTTAACACCTATCCGAAAGTGACTCT
>CM038676.1:130176505-130381089 GCA_021605205.1 Aegilops longissima
AAACATGAGGGGCACATATTTCCATGGCACAGCGCTGTTGCCGTTAGCTATCTTTGACTGCGGTTGAGTAGTCGATCAGCCAATCCTCGGCTTCACGGGCCGTTATACTAGGTGTGTCTCTTGGGAGCGAGAACCCTTTAGGAAAGGGCTCGTCGCGGATCGCGAGGGCGAAGAAAGGTGGCCCGACGCCGTCTTCTTCTTCAAGCGCTTTGGATCGCGCCGGTGATCGATCGATGGCGAGCGTCGTTCCGCCGACTCCTGCTCAGCGGCGAGTCGGCCGCGAAGTCGGATCGCGTGGCGGTGGCGGTGTGATATCTTTCCCTGCGAGGTGGAGGAGGGTGGGTTGCCTCGCCGTTCCACGGCTCGGCGACCTTCTGCGTCGCGCTTCGATGGAATCCGGGTCCGGCTGCGGTGGCAGCCGGCTCCTTTTCTTGCCGTCTTGTGGCGTTGCCGCGGTCGGCGTCGCGTGGCGATCGCCGTGCTCTCCGGGCGGGGAGGGCTTTGGCGCGGGCGCTGTCCTCTTCCGCTCTGCGCCGCGCGCCGTCGATTCTTGGATCGCCAAGCCGTGTAGGAAGCTTCGTCGGGCCCTAGCCCGTTCAGCTCTTCTGACCCTTTGGCGCCTTGAGTTCTCGGCGTGGCGTGGGCAGGCGGTCCACTCCAGCATGTCGGCGATAGCTGCGCGCGTTTCTTGACAATGCCGAGTCGGCTCGGCCCGCCGGGAGGCGGCGTGCGAAAGCGATGCGGTCGACTTAGCGGCTGGTGGGCCTCGGTGGCGTCTCGAGAGAGCTATCCTCCGGCCCTCCACGTGGAGGCGGCGGCGTGCCTCCGGCGCCTCGGTGTCGGCGTCATCCGGAGAGGGACAAATAGGTGGAAATGCGGCGCCCGCTTGCGAGCGTCGTGGGCGTTCTCGCCCGAGGGCGCCGTGGTGATGTGTTGGAAATATGCCCTAGAGGCAATAATAAATTAGTTATTATTATATTTCCTTGTTCATGATAATCGTTTATTATCCATGCTATAATTGTATTGATAGGAAACTCAGATACATGTGTGGGTACATAGACAACACCATGTCCTAGTAAGCCTCTAGTTGACTAGCTCATTAATCAATAGATGGTTACGGTTTCACGACCATGGACATTGGATGTCATTGATAATGGGATCACATCATTAGGAGAATGATGTGATGGACAAACAATCCTAAGCCTAGCACAAAGATCGTAGTTAGTATGCTAAAGCTTTTCTAATGTCAAGTATCATTTCCTTAGACCATGAGATTGTGCAACTCCGGATACCGTAGGAATGCTTTGGGTGTACCAAAGCGTCCTGGCGTAACTGGGTGGCTATAAAGGTTCATTACGGGTATCTCGAAAGTATCATTGGGTTGTACGAATCGAGGCTGGGATTTGTCATTCCGGTTGACGGAGAGGTATCTCTGGGCCCACTCGGTAGGACATCATCATAATGTGCACAATGTGACCAAAGGGTTGATCACGGGATGATGTGTTCGGAGCGAGTAAAGAGACTTGCGATGCGAGATTGAACAAGGTATCGGGATACCGGCGATCGAATCTCGGGCAAATATAATACCGCTAGACAAAGGGAATTGTATATGGGATCGATTGAGTCCTTGACATCGTGGTTCATCGATGAGATCATCGTGGAATATGTAGGAGCCAACATGGGTATCAGATCCGCTGTTGGTTATTGACGGGAAAACGTCTCGGTCATATGCGCATGGTTCCCGAACCCGTAGGGTCTACACATAAGGTTCGATGGCGCTAGGGTTATAAAGGAAGTTTGTATGTGGTTACGAATGTTGTTGGTCCGGATGAGATCGAGCGTCACGAGGAGTTCGGAATGGTCGGAGGTAAAGATTTATATATGGAAAGTTGTTGTTGGGTTAGGAAAAGTTCGGGTTTTTCGGTATTGTCTGCAGGAAGCTTCGGAAGGTTCGGAGGATTCGGAGGGTCGGAGGTCTGAGGTGTTCCACCACGTCCAATACAGTAGCATGGGCTGTGAGGCGCCCTAGCCTTAATGGGCCAGGGGCACCAGCCCCCAAGGCCCATCGCATGGAAGGAAACCCTAAGGGAGGGCCTCCACTTGACTTGGGAGCACTCCTCCCCTCTTAACCGCCCCAAGTCCCATCTAGGGCTGGCCGCACCCCTTGGGGTGGGAAACCCTAAAGGGGCGCAGCCCCTTTCCCCTATATATACTTGAGGTTTGGGCTGCCCAACACATGAGTTTCTTCCCTCTTGGTGCAGCCTGCCTCTCCTCCTCCTCCTCTCCCTTGGTGCTTGGCGAAGCCTGCTTGGGATGCCACGCTCCTCCACCACCACCACGCCGTTGTGTTGCTGCTGGATGGAGTCTTCCTCAACCTCTCCCTCTCTCCTTGCTGGATCAAGGCATGGGAGGCGTCACCCGGGCTGTCGTGTGTTGAGCAGAGGTGCCGTCCGTTCGACACTAGGATCTCCGGTGATTTGGATCACGACGAGTCGACTCCTTCAACCCCGTTCTCTTGAGCGCTTCCGCTTAGCGATCTACAAGGGTATGTAGATGCACTCTCCTTCCCTCGTTGCTAGTTTCTCCATAGATAGATCTTGGTGACACGTGGGAAATTTTTGAATTTCTGCTCGTTCCCCAGATGGCATCATGAGCTAGGTCTATTGCGTAGATTCTTTGCATGAGTAGAACACAAATTAGTTGTGGGCGTTGATGTTGTTCAATATGCTTACCGTTACTAGTCAATCTTGTTTGACGGTATTGTGGGATGAAGCGGCCGGACCGACCTTACGTACTCTTACATGAGGCAGGTTCCACCGGTGACATGCACTTGGTGCATAAGGTGGCTAGCGGGTGCCGATCTCTCCACTTTAGTCGGAGCGGATTCGATGAAAGGGTCCTTATGAAGGGTAAATAGCAATTGGCATATCACGTTGTGGTTTTGCGTAGGTAAGCGTTCTTGCTAGAAACCCATAGCAGCCACGTAAAACATGCAACAACAATTAGAGGCGTCTAACTTGTTTTTGCAGGGTATGCTATGTGATGTGATATGGCCAAGAAGAATGTGATGAATGATATGTGATGTATGAGATTGATCATGTTCTTGTAATAGGAATCACGACTTGCATGTCGATGGGTATGACAACGGCGAGGAGCCATAGGAGTTGTCTTTATTTATTGTATGACCTGCGTGTCATTAAACAAGCGCCATGTAATTACTTTACTTTATTGCTAACGGTAGCCATAGTAGTAGAAGTAATAGTTGGCGAGACAACTTCATGAAGACACGATGATGGAGATCATGGTGTCATGCGGTGGCGATGATGATCATGGAGCCCGAAGATGGAGATCAATGGAGCTATATGATATTGGCCATATCATGTCACTACTATATAATTGCATGTGATGTTTATTATGTTTATGCATCTTGTTTACTTAGAACGGCGGTAGTAAATAAGATGATCCTTATAACAATTTCAAAAGTGTTCTCCCTAAGCGTGCACCGTTGCTAAAGTTAAATAAACTTCTAAGCACCACGTGATGATCGGGTGTGATGGATTCTTACGTTCACATACAGCGGTGTTGTGAGCCTAGCATGTACAGACATGGCCTCGGAACACCGCATAATACACTTAGGGTTAACCAGCGAGCCTAGCATGTACAGACATGGCCTCGGAACACGAGAGACCGAAAGGTCGAGCATGAGTCATATAGTAGATCGATCAACATGAAGATGTTCACCGATGATGACTAGTCCGTCTCACGTGATGATCGGACACGGCCAAGTTGACTCGGATCATGTAATCACTTAGATGACGGAGGATGTCTATCGAGTGGGAGTTCATAAGATGAACTTAATTATCTGAACATAGTCAAAAGACCTTTTGCAAATTATGTCGTAAGCTCACGCTTTAGTTCCTTTGTTTAGATATGTTCCTAGAAAAATATAGTTGAAAGTTGAAAGTAGCGATTATGCGGACGATAGATAGCTTATGTCCTAATGCACCTTCGATGTCTTTGAACCCCAAGCGTCGTTTGTGGATGTTGCGAACATCGGACATACGTTTTGATAACTACGTGATAGTTCGGTTAAGCGGTTTAGAGTTGAGGCACGAAAGGCGTTTTGAAATGTTGCGGAACATATGAGATGTTTGAGGGCTGAAATTAGGATTTTAGGCTCGTGCCCGTCAAGAGGTATGAGACCTCCGGCGATTTTCTTAGCCTACAAACTAAGGGAGAAAAGCTCAATCGTTGAGCTTGTGCTCAGATTATCTGAGTACAACAATCACTTGAATCGGTGGGAGTTGATCTTCGGATGAGATAGTGATGTTTCTCCAAAGTCATTGCCACCAAGCTGCTAGAGCTTCGTGATGAACTATAACATATCAAGGATAGAGATGATGATCCTTGAGGTATTAGTGTTGTTTGACATCAAAGTAAAAATCAGAAGGAGCATCAATTGTTGATGGTTGGTGAAACCACTAGTTTCAAGAAGGGCAAGGGCAAGAAGGGACACTTCATGAAGCGGCAAATCGATTCTGCTCGATGAAGAAACCAAGGTTGAACCCAAACCGAGACTAAGTGCTTACGCAATAAGGGAACAGCCAACTGGGCGAAATTACCCTAGATACTTGGTAGATAAGAAGGCTGGCAAGGTCGATAGAAGTATATTGGATATACATTAAGTTATTGTGTATTTTACTAGTACTCCTAGTAGCACCGGGGTATTAGATACGGTTCGGTTGCTAAGTGTTAGTAACTTTCGAAATAAAAGGCTACGGAATAAGCGGAGACTAGCTAAAGGAGAGGCGACGATATGTGTTGGAAGTGTTTCCAATTTTGATGTGATCAAACATCATACGCTCCCTCTACCATCAAGATTAGTATTAAACCAGAATAATTATCATTTGGTGTTTGCGTTGAGCATAGACATGATTGGATTATGTCTATACTTGTCTGATTATTCATTTAAGGAGAATAATGGTTACTCTATTTATTTGAATAATACCTTGATGGTCTTGCACCTAAATAAATGGTTTATTGAATCTCGATCGTAGTGATACACATTTTCATGCCAAAAGTATAAGATAGTAATGATAGTACCATTACTTGTGGCACTTTGCCATGTAAGTCATATTGGTGTAAAAGCATGAAGAAGCTCCATGTTGATGGATCTTTGGACTCACTCGTTTTGGAAAATTTGAGACATGCGAACCATGTCTATTGGTGTATGCATGAAGAAACTCCATGCAGATGGATCGTTTGGACTCACTTGATTTTGAATCACTTGAGATATGCAAAACATACCACATGGGCAAGATAGTGAAAAGCCTCGGTTTGATAAGATGGAACAAGATAGCAACTTGTTGGAAGTAACACATTTTGATATGTGCAGTCCAATGAGTCTTTGAGGCATCACGATGAATATCGTTATGTTCTTACTTCACGGATGATTGGGTAGATGTTGAGTATATTTACTTGATGAAACACAAGTCTGAATTATTGAATGGTTCAAGTAATTTCAGAGTGAAGTTTAAGATCTTCGTGACAAGAGGATAGAATATCTATGATATGATCATAGAGATGAATATCTGAGTTCTGAGTTTTGGCACACAATTAAGACATTGTGCAAATTGTTTCACAACTAATACCGCTGGAACACCATAGTGTGATGGTGTGTCCGAACATCATAGTTGCACCCTATTGGATATAGTGCGTACCATGATGTCTCTTATCGAATTACCACTATCGTTCATGGGTTAGGCATTAGAGACAACCACACTCACTTTAATAGGGCACCACGTAATTCCGTTGAGGCGACACCGTTTGGAGAAACCTAAGTTGTCGTTTCTTAAAGGTTTGGGGCTATGGCGCTTATGTGGAAAAGTTTCGGTTGATAAGCTCGAACCCAGCGGATAAAATGCATCTTCATAGGACACCCAAAACAGTTGGGTATACCTCCTAATTCAGATCCGAAAGCAATAGGGATTGTTTCTTGAATCGGGTCCTTTCTCGAGGAAAAGTTTGTCTCGAAAAGTTGAGTGGGAGGATGGTGGAGACTTGATAAGGTTATTGAACCGTCACTTCAACAAGTGTGTAGCGGGGCACGGGAAGTTGTTCTGTGGCACCTACACCAATTGAAGTCGAAGCTTATGATAGTGATCATGAAGTTTTGGATCAAGTCACTACCGTACCTCGTGGGGTGACAAGGATCGTCGGACTGCTTGAGTGAATGCGGTGATCTGTCTTGAAGGTCATGTTGCTGAACAACAATGAACCTCGAGCTATGGAGAAGCGATGGTGGGCCCAAATTCCGACAAATGGTTAGAAGCCATGAAATCGAGATAGGATCCATGTATCATAACAAAGCATGGACTTTGGTGGACTTGCCGTTGATCGGCAAGCCATTGAGATAAATGGATCTTTAAGAAGAAGGCGGACGTGAGCGGTAATGTCACCGTCTGTGAAGCTCGACTTGTGGCGAAGAGTTTTCACAAGTTCAAGGAGTTGACTACAATGAGATTTTCTCATCCGTAGCGATGCTTAAGTCCGTCGGAATCATGTTAGCATTAGCTGCATTTATGAAATCTGGCAGATGGATGTCAAGGCGAGTTTCCTTACCGGTTCGTAAGGAAAGGTTGTATGTGATACAATCAAGAAAAGTTTTGCGGATCCTAGGGATGCTAAAAGGTATGCTAGCTCAGCGATCCTTTCTAAGGACTGGAGTAAGCATCTCGGAGTTGGAATGTGCACTTTGATAAGATGATCAAAGATTTTAGGTTTATACAAAGTTTATGAGAAACTTGTATTTCCAAAGAAGTGAGTGGGAGCACTATAGAATTTATGATGAGTATATGTTGTTGACATATTGTTGATCAGAAATGATGTAGAATTTTCTGGAAAGCATATAGGGTTATTTGGAAGGTGTTTTTCAATAGAAAACCTGGATCAAGCTACTTGAACATTGAGCATCAAGATCTATGAGGATAGATCAAAATGCTTAATAATACTTTCAAATGAGCACATACCTTGACATAATCTTGAAAGTGTTCAAGATGGATCGATCAAAGAAGGAGTTCTTGCACGAGTTGTAAGGTATGAAGTTAAGAGTTAAAGCTCGACCACGGCGAGAAAGAGAGAGGGGCGAAGGTCGTCCCTATGCTTCAGACATAGGCTCTATAGTATGCTATCTTTGTTTACCGCTTACGGAAGTGTGCCTTACCATGAGTCGGTCAAGGGGTACAAGAATGATCCATGAATGGATCATTGGACATGATCAAAATTGTCCTTGGAGTAAATAAGGACATGTTTCTCGATTATGGAGGTGATAAAGAGTTGGCGTAAAGGGTTACGTCGATGCAAGCTAACACCTATCAGTGACTCTTAGTAGCAAACGGATCGTATAGTGGAGCAACCATTTGGAATAGCTTCAAGTGGGCGTGGAAGCAGCATTTACAATATGACATAGAAATTTGCAAAGTACATACGGATCTGAATCTGCAGACCGTTGACTAAAACTTCTCTCACAAGCAAAACATGATCAAACCCTAGAATTCATTGAGTCTTAATCACATGATGATGTGAACTAGTTTGAGACACTAGTAAACTCTTTGAATGTTGGTCACATGGCGATGTGACCTATCGATGTTAATCACATGGCGATGTGAACTAGATTATTGACTCTAGTGCAAGTGGGAGACTGTTGGAAATATGCCTAGAGGCAATAATAAATTAGTTATTATTATATTTCCTTGTTCATGATAATCGTTTATTATCCATGCTATAATTGTATTGAAAGGAAACTCGAGATACATGTGTGGGTACATAGACAACACCATGTCCCTAGTAAGCCTCTAGTTGACTAGCTCGTTAATCAGCAGATGGTTACGGTTTCCTGACCATGGACATTGGATGTCGTTGATAATGGGATCACATCATTAGGAGAATGATGTGATGGACAAGACAATCCTAAGCCTAGCACAAGATGCGTGGTTAGTATGCTAAAGCTTTTCTAATGTCAAGTATCATTTCCTTAGACCATGAGATTGTGCAACTCCGGATACCGTAGGAATGCTTTGGGTGTACCAAACTTCTAGCGTGTTGGGTGGCTATAAAGGTTCATTACAGGTATCTCGAAAGTATCATTGGGTTGTACGAATCGAGGCGGGATTTGTCACTCGGTTGACGGAGAGGTATCTCTGGGCCCTCGGTAGGACATCATCATAATCTGCACAATGTGACCAAAGGGTTGATCACGGGATGATGTGTTCTGAGCGAGTAAAGAGACTTGCGATGCGAGATTGAACAAGGTATCGGTATACCGGCGATCGAATCTCGGGCAAGTATAATACCGCTAGACAAAGGGAATTGTATACGGGATCGATTGAGTCCTTGACATCGTGGTTCATCCGATGAGATCATCGTGGAATATGTAGGAGCCAACATGGGTATCCAGATCCGCTGTTGGTTATTGACGGGAAACGTCTCGGTCATATGCGCATGGTTCCCGAACCGTAGGGTCTACACATAAGGTTCGATGGCGCTAGGGTTATAAAGGAAGTTTGTATGTGGTTGCAGAATGTTGTTGAGTCCGGATGAGATCCCGTCGTCACGAGGAGTTCGGAATGGTCGGAGGTAAAGATTTATATATGGAAAGTTGTTGTTGGGTTAGGAAAAAGTTCGGGTTTTTCGGTATTGTGCGGAAGCTTCGAGAAGGTTCGGAGGATTCGGAGGTCGGAAATTGTTCCACCGTCCAATACAGTAGCATGGGCTGTGAGGCGCCCTAGCCTTAATGGGCCAGGGGCACCAGCCCCCAAGGCCCATCTTGCGCATGGGAGGGAAACCCTAAGGGGAGGGCCTCCACTTGACTTGGGAGGCACTCCTCCCCTCTTAGCCGCCCCAAGTCCCATCTAGGGCTGGCCGCACCCCTTGGGGTGGGAAACCCTAAAGGGGGCGCAGCCCCCTTTCCCCCTATATATACTTGAGGTTTGGGCTGCCCAACACACATGAGTTTCTTCCCCTCTTGGTGCAGCCCTGCCTCTCCTCCTCCTCCTCTCCCTTGGTGCTTGGCGAAGCCCTGCGGGATTGCCACGCTCCTCCACCACCACCACGCCGTTGTGTTGCTGCTGGATGGAGTCTTCCTCAACCTCTCCCTCTCTCCTTGCTGGATCAAGGCATGGGAGGCGTCCTTGGGCTGTCGTGTGTTGAGCAGCGGAGGTGCCGTCCGTTCGGCACTAGGATCTCCGGTGATTTGGATCACGGCAGTCTGAATCCTTCAACCCCGTTCTCTTGAGCGCTTCCGCTTAGCGATCTACAAGGGTATGTAGATGCACTCTCCTTCTCCTCGTTGCTAGTTTCTCCATAGATAGATCTTGGTGACACGTAGGAAAATTTTGAATTTCTGCTACGTTCCCCAACATGATGACCATCACCTCGGTGGCAACCTTGCCACAGCTGCCGGCTTGGGGGAGGGTCGTCGAAGATCACGGCGTTGGTGGGGAAGGCGTCGGCGATGCCGTGTCGGTCGACAAGCATCGGGTCGGTGGAACCAACCGACTCAAGTCCATAGTGGGCTCGGGAGGCGTGGAGTTGGTCGAGGAGGCGACGGTGGCTCTCGAGGCAGCCGGTGCCGCGTCGGATCGCGGGCTCGTCGGAATCTGAGCCTTGCCAAGAAGGTCGTGAGGCAGCTCTCAGCCTTGCGTCGTGACGCCTTGCAGCGTCGGGGCAAGCACCATCGGGTGTGCCGGGCTAGCTCGCCAGCGGGGAGGAAGAGGGTTCCGTCGAGCAGGTCTCGGACGGCGGTGCACTGCCCCCATGGTGGGCGCCAAATGTCGGGTGGTAGGTCGACATATGCCAGGGTGGCTAATCATAGTGGGAGCCAATAAGGCGTCGGTGGTGCTGGAAGCGGGATGGGCGAACATGCCTTGGCCGAATCTTACCCGGCCGGGGCTCTCCGTGGAGATAACACCCCTACTGCTGCTCAGCGGGGTCTCCGCATGATCACTAGATGAACAAGTTGCTACAAGAGGCTCCTTGAGCTGTTCGGTGAGAGGAAGAAGAAGGGCTCGGCTAGCTCTCCTCTTCCCTCTATGCGGTGTCCAAAACTCTAAGAGATCAACCCTTTGCATGGGTGCCCTGGGGAGTTTATATAGGCCTACCCCCCAGGGGTACAATGGTACTCCGGCTAGGCATGGGCCCTAGCCGTCAGTGTCTTCGTCTGCCGGCTTCTCCGCCGGCCGCTGCCAGAACCCGCCATTGGTGGGTCCCTTGACTACCGGCTTCTGGTCGACAAGCTGGCCCCACCATTGAGGGCCTTGTCGGGGGCTGGTTACTGTTGCCTCAATCCTGATGACGAGGGCTTTGTCGGGGTAAGCATGGCTACAGTGTCGCCGCCTTGGCGGCGATCACTATAGCCTCACTTCGTCTTGTCTCCTTAATGGCGCTTCCTTCAAGGAGGGAACAAGCCGGCTATGGGGAGCCGGCCATATCTCGAGCCGGTTGGGGGAGGCGAGCCGCCTCGGGCATCTCTCGGGGAGGAGGGGCCGCCGCTTTGAGTAATCTTGACGACTGTCGTGGGTGGCGTCCACGATCAACATGGCAATAGTGTCGCGGCCGGACGGGTGATGGCTGCCCGTAAGGCTGCTGTATGCAGCGCGCTCCGGGATCTCGAGGTGGCGGGCTTCACTTTAGCCACGCCCCGTCTCATCACCGTTATGTGGGTGCAGATTCTGAGGGTGCGGCCTTGGCTGCCTGCGGGGTGGTCGGCTCCTTGGAGGCGGCCTTCTCGTGGTGGCTACGCGGAGTCAGCCCTCTGGTAGCCGGCTCCTTGGAAGCCGGCCCTCTCGTGGCTTTCTTCTATGGGTCTTGGGGCCAGGCCGCCTCCTGACAGCCGGCCTGGATGATAGCCGGTCGGGGGAAGACAGCCCAACGTCTTGGATGTTGGATGGCTTGATTGGCTTGTAATTTTTTCAGAAGCCCCACGGGGAGCCGGCTAGGCTACCCGTGGTCATTTACTCCAACACCAAAGCTAAGCACTTCTCCCATTGCAAGAACTACCAATCTAGTTGGCCAAACCAAACGGATAATTCGAAGAGACTTGAAAAGATAACAATCATACATAAAGAATTCAGAGAAGAATCAAATATTTTCCATAGATAAGCTGGATCATAAACCCACAATTCATCGGTCTCAACAAACACACATAAAAAGGATTACATCGAATAGATCTCCACGAGAGAGGGGAGAACATTGTATTGAGATCCAAAAGAGAATAAGCCATCTAGCTACTAACTATGGACCGAAGGTCAAGTAAACTACTCACACTTCATCGGAGGGCTATGGTGATGATGTAGAAGCCCTCGTAGTGGATGCCCCTCCGTGAGCTCGGAACAGGCCGTGGATCTGAGGAAGTTGCGGCGGTGGAATTAGGTTTTGGCTCCTTTACGATCTGTTGAAGTGCGTAGGTATATATAGGAGGAAGAATGCGTCGGTGGGCGTCGGGGGCCCACGAGGCGAGGCGCCCTGTTGCTCCACAGTGCCTCCTGATCACTGATCAAGCCTGAATTCCTGATCACGGATGCAGACCTGAAGTCCATCTTGGGGCCATTGCGGAGCTCCAATGAGATGATCATTTGAGCATTTGATCTTGTTCTTGATTCTTGAATTATCTTTGCAAGTCTCTTCAATTATCAGTTGGTTTGGCCTACTAGATTGATCTTTCTTGCAATGGGAGAAGTGCTTAGCTTTGGGTTCAATCTTGGTGTCCTTTCCTAGTGATGGTAGGGGCAGCAAGGCACGTGTTGTAATTTTGCCATCGAGGATAACAAGATGGGGTTTTATCATATTGCATGAATTTATACCTCTACATCATGTCATCTTGCTTAAGGCATTACTCTGTTTTCATGAACTTAATACTCTAGATGCATCTTTGGATAGCGGTCGATGAGTGGAGTAATAGTAGTAGATGCAGGCGAGTCGGTCTACTTGTCTCGGACGTGATGCCTATATACATGATCATACCTATATATTCTCATAACTATGCTCAATTCCGTCAATTGCTCAACAGTAATTCGTTCACCCATCATAAAATATGTATGCTCTCGAGAGAAGCCACTAGTGAAACCTATGGCCTTCGGGTCTATCTTCATCATATTAATATTCCAACACTTAGTTATTTCCTTTGCTCTTTTACTTTGCTTTTTATTTTACTTTGCATCTCTATCACAAAAATACCAAAAATATTATTCTATCATATCTATCAGATCTCACTCTCGTAAGTGACCATGAAGGGATTGACAACCCCTTATCGCGTTGGTTGCGAGGATTTATTTGTTTTGTGTAGGTGCGAGGGACTCGCGCATAGCTTCCTACTGGATTGATACCTTGGTTCTCAAAAACTGAGGGAAATACTTATGCCACTTTGCTGCATCACCCTTTTCTCTTCAAGGGAAAACCAACGCAGTGCTCAAGAGGTAGCAAGAAGGATTTCTGGCGCCGTTGCCGGGGAAGTCTACGCAAAAGTCAACATACCAAGTACCCATCACAATCCCTTATCTCCCGCGTTACATTATTTGCCATTTGCCTCTCGTTTTCCTCTCCCCCACTTCACCCTTGTCGTTTTATTCACCCTCTCTTTTCCGTTTGCCCCTTTTCTCACTTGCTTTTTGTATTCTAGTGTGTTGGGTTGCTTGGTTGTCACGATGGCTCTACCTAGATTTGGTGATCTTCACCTTAAAAGGTTATAAGAAATCGAAAGCAACGTCAGGAGTTTTATGGTTTGTTTTATGGTTTTACAATTTGAGCATAATAATTTCTTCAGAAACGAGCTTAAGGAACAAAAAAGCTTTATGAGCTTTATGAATAAAGAGCTCGATGATATGTCTAAAGAATTTGATGGGTTGAGATCCCAAATTGCTCGTCTTGAAAAATTGATAGCTGAAATATCGGATAAGCAGGCTACCTTAGTTAATAAGATGGCCGCTAAACCGGATTTCTATGAAATTAAAGATGAAGATCTAAAAGTTATTGATGTGTCCCCTATTAAATCCTTGTTTTGCAATATGAATCTTGATAATGATGGGATTGAATATGATCCACCTTTACCTAGAAGGCGTTCCAAAAATTCGGAGTTTTTAGATCTTGATGCTAAATTTGATAAAAGTGGGATTGAAGAGATCAAAACCCTAGATGTTAATAAACCCACTATTTTGGATTTCAAGGAATTTAATTATGATAGTTGCTCTTTGATAGATTGTATTTCCTTGTTGCAATCCATGCTAAATTCTCCTCATGCTTATAGTCAAAATAAAGCCTTCACTAAACATATCGTTGATGCTTTGATGCAATCTTATGAAGAAAAACTTGAGTTGGAAGTTTCTATCCCTAGAAAACTTTATGATGAGTGGGAACTTACTATTAAAATTAAGATTAAGGATCATGAGTTCTATGCTTTATGTGATTTGGGTGCTAGTGTTTCCACGATTCCAAGAACTTTGTGCGATTTGCTAGGCTTCCATGATATTGATGATTGCTCCTTAAACTTGCACCTTGCGGATTCCACCATTAAGAAACCTATGGGAAGAATTAATGATGTTCTTATTTTTGCAAATAGGAATTATGTGCCCGTAGATTTTATCGTTCTTGATATAGATTGCAATCCTTCATGTCCTATTATTCTTGGTAGACCTTTCCTTAGAACGATTGGTGCAATTATTGATATGAAGGAAAGGAATACTAGATTCCAATTTCCATTAAAGAAAGGCATGGAACACTTCCCTAGGAATAAAATAAAACTACCATATGAATCTATCATGAGAGCCACTTATGGATTGCCTACCAAAGATGGCAATACCTAGATCTATCCTTGTTATTATGCCTAGCTAGGGGCGTTAAACGATAGCGCTTGTTGGGAGGCAACCCAATTTTATTTTTAGTTTTTTGCTTTTTGCTTCTGTTTAGGAATAAATATTTGTTCTAGCCTCTGGTTAGATGTGTTTTTATATTTTAGTTAGTGTTTGTGCCAAGTTAAACCTATAGGATCTTCTTGGATGGTAGTTATTTGATCTTGCTGTAATTTCCAGAAACTTTCTATTCACGAAAACAATTGTTAAAAATCACCAGAACGTGATACAATACTGATTCCAATTGCTGCTGATCAATAAAAAAATTGCCTAGGTCTTCCTATTTTGGCTGATTTTTTTGGAGTTCCAGAAGTTTGCGTTAGTTACAGATTACTACAGACTGTTCTGTTTTTGACAGATTCTATTTTTTGTATGTTGTTTGCTTATTTTGATGAATCTATGGCTAGAAATAAAATAGTTTATAAACCATAGAGAGGTTGGAATACAGTAGGTTTAACACCATTATAAATAAAGAATGAGTTCATTACAGTACCTTGAAGTGGTCATTTGTTTTCTTTCGCTAACGGAGCTCACGAGATTTTCTGTTAAGTTTTGTGTTGTGAAGTTTTCAAGTTTTGGGTAAAAGATTTGATGGATTATGGAACAAGGAGTGGCAAGAGCCTAAGCTTGGGGATGCCCATGGCACCCCCAAGATAATCTAGGGACACCATAAAGCCAAAGCTTGGGGATGCCCCGGAAGGCATCCCCTCTTTCATCTACTTCCATCGGTAACTTTACTTGGAGCTATATTTTTATTCACCACATGATATGTGTTTTACTTGGAGCGTCTTGTATGATTTGAGTCTTTGCTTTTTAGTTTACCACAATCATCCTTGCTGTACACACCTTTTGAGAGAGCCATACATGATTTGGAATTTGTTAGAATACTCTATGTGCTTCGCTTATATCTTTTGAGCTATATAGTTTTGCTCTAGTGCTTCACTTATATCTTTTAGAGCACGGTGGTGGATTTTTTTATAGAAACTATTGATCTCTCATGCTTCACTTAGATTATTTTGAGAATCTTAAATAGCATGGTAATTTGCTTAAAAAATCCTAATATGCTAGGCATACAAGATTTGTAAGAATTCTTATGAGTGTGTTGAATACTATGAGAAGTTTGATGCTTGATAATTGTTTTGAGATATAAAGATGGTGATATTAGAGTCATGCTAGTTGAGTAGTTGTGAATTTGAGAGATACTTGTGTTAAATTTTGTGATTCCCGTAGCATGCACGTATGGTGAACCGTTATGTGATGAAGTCGGAGCATAATTTATTTATTGATTGCCTTCCTTATGAGTGGCGGTCGGGGACGAGCGATGGTTTTTTCCTACCAATCTATCCCCCTAGGAGCATGCGCGTAATACTTTGCTTTGATAACTTGTAGATCTTTGCAATAAGCATATGAGTTCTTTATGACTAATGTTGAGTCCATGGATTATACGCACTTTTCCTCCTTCCACCATTGCTAGCCTCTCTAATACCGAGCAACTTTCGCCGGTATCATACACCCACCATATACCTTCCTTAAAACAGCCACCATACCTACCTATCATGGCATTTCCATATCCATTCTGAGATATATTGCCATGCAACTTTCCACCGTTCCGTATATTATGACACGCTCCATTATTGTAATATTGCTTTGCATGATCATGTAGTTGACATTGTATTTGTGGCAAAGCCACCGTTCATAATTCTTTCATACATGTCACTCTTGATTCATTGCACATCCCGGTACACCGCCGGAGGCATTCACATAGAGTCATATCTTGTTCTAAGTATTGAGTTGTAATTGTTGAGTTGTAAGAAAATAAAAGTGTGATGATCATCATTTTTAGAGCATTGTCCCAAGTGAGGAAAAGTATGATGGAGACTATGATTCCCCCACAAGTCGGGATGAGACTCCGGACGAAAAAAAATATAAAAAAAAAGAGGCCATAAATAAAAGAGAAAAAGGCCCAAATAAAAAAATGAGAGAAAAAGAGAGAAGGGACAATGTTACTATCCTTTTACCACACTTGTGCTTCAAAGTAGCACCATGATCTTCATGATAGAGAGTTTCTCATTTTGTCACTTTCATATACTAGTGGGAATTTTTCATTATAGAACTTGGCTTGTATATTCCAGTGATGGGCTTCCTCAAAATGCCCTAGGTCTTCGTGAGCAAGCGAGTTGGATGCACACCCACTTAGTTTCTTTTGTTGAGCTTTCATATACTTATAGCTCTAGTGCATCCGTTGCATGGCAATCCCTACTCACTCACATTGATATCTATTGATGGGCATCATCATAGCCCGTTGATACGCCTAGTTGATGTGAGACTATCTTCTCCCTTTTTGTCTTCTCCACAACCACCATTCTATTCCACATATAGTGCTATGTCCATGGCTCACACTCATGTATTGCATGAAGATTGAAAAAGTTTTGAGAATGTCAAAAGTATAAAACAATTGCTTGGCTTGTCATCGGGGTTGTGCATGATTTAAATATTTTGTATGGTGAAGATAGAGCATAGCCAGACTATATGATTTTGTAGGGACAACTTTCTTTGGCCATGTTATTTTGAGAAGACATAATTGCTTTGTTAGTATGCTTGAAGTATTATCCATTTTTTATGTCAATATGAACTTTTGTCTTGAATCTTTCAGATCTGAATATTCATACCACAGTTAAGAAGAATTACATTGAAATTATGCCAAGTAGCACTCCGCATCAAAAATTCTGTTTTTATCATTTACCTACTCGAGGACGAGCGGGAATTAAGCTTGGGGATGCTTGATACGTCTCCAACGTATCTATAATTTTTGATTGCTCCATGCTATATTATCTACTGTTTTTGACATTATTGGGCTTTATTATTCACTTTTATATTATTTTTGGGACTAACCTATTAACCGGAGGCCCAGCCCAGAATTGATGTTTTTTTCCTATTTCAGAGTTCGCAGAAAAGGAATATCAAACGGAGTCCAAACGGAATGAAACCTTCGGGAAGGTGATTTTTAGGAAGAATATGACCCGGGAGACTTGGACCCTACGTCAAGAAACAAAGGAGGAGGCCACGAAGTAGGGGGCGCGCCCTCCACCCTCATGGCCCCCCTGTTGCTCCACCGACATACTCCTTCCTCCTATATATACCTACGTACCCCCAAACGATTAGATACGGAGCCAAAAACCTAATTCCACCGCCGCAACCTTCTGTACCCACGAGATCCCATCTTGGGGCCTATTCCGGAGCTCCACCGGAGGGGGCATCCATCACGGAGGGCTTCTACATCATCACCATAGCCTCTCCGATGAAGTGTGAGTAGTTTACCTCAGACCTTCGGGTCCATAGTTATTAGCTAGATGGCTTCTTCTCTCTTTTCGGATCTCAATACAATGTTCTCCCCCTCTCTCGTGGAGATCTATTCGATGTAATCTTCTTTTGCAGTGTGTTTGTTGAGACCGATGAATTGTGGGTTTATGATCAAGTTTATCTATAAACAATATTTGAATCTTCTCTGAATTCTTTTATGTATGATTGGTTATCTTTCCAAGTCTCTTCGAATTATCAGTTTGGTTTGGCCTACTAGATTGATCTTTCTTGCAATGGGAGAAGTGCTTAGCTTTGGGTTCAATCTTGCGGTGTCCTTTCCCAGTGATAGTAGGGGCAGCAAGGCACGTATTGTATTGTTGCCATTAAGGATAACAAGTTGGGGTTTTTATCATATTGCATGAATTTATCCCTCTACATCATGTCATCTTGCTTAAGGTGTTACTCTGTTTTTGTGAACTTAATACTCTAGATGCATGCTGGATAGCGGTCGATGAGTGGAGTAATAGTAGTAGATGCAGGCAGGAGTCGGTCTACTTGTCTCGGATGTGATGCCTATATACATGATCATACCTAGATATTCTCATAACTATGCTCAATTCTGTCAATTGCTCAACAGTAATTCGTTCACCCACCATAAAATACTTATGCTCTCGAGAGAAGCTACTAGTGAAAGCTATGGCCCCCGGGTCTATCTTCATCATATTAATCTTCCAACACTTAGTTATTTCCTTTGCCTTTTTACTTTGCTTTTTATTTTACTTTGCATCTCTATCACAAAAATACCAAAAATATTATTCTATCATATCTATCAGATCTCACTCTCGTAAGTGACCGTGAAGGGATTTACAACCCCTTATCGTGTTGGTTGCCAGGATTTATTTGTTTTGTGTAGGTGCGAGGGACTCGCGCGTAGCTTCCTACTGGATTGATACCTTGGTTCTCAAAAACTGAGGGAAATACTTACGCTACTTTGCTGCATCACTATTTCCTCTTCAAGGGAAAACCAACGCGGTGCTCAAGAGGTAGCACTCGCCCTCGCCTCCTCCTTGGCTTCGGCAAGGGCACTCTTAAGGGTCTCGAGCTCGGTAGCACTGCCTACAATCATACACATATCAGCACATGAGCTTAAACTCTGAGTTTGCATTACAATTCAGGCTTGTAAGGGGTCTTTTAAAAGCTTACCTTTGGCCTCATCGAACCGCTTGTTCACACGGTTGATCTCATCATCAGCCAGCTTCAGTTTCTGCTAGAGTTCAGAAACTTCGGCGTCCTTGGCTGAAGCCGCTAACAGTGAAGCCTGTTTATCAAAATATAAATGTAACTCTACTGAAGGAGGTAATTCCTTAGGATAATAGTAGAAGTTTTGTACAAAAGTATTGGTGAGTAAGAGATACTGTTCACGTTGGTCGCGGAGGAAGTCGGTGAGGCCTGCATTCTCAGCCAATTCATAAAAAAGCATCGTAAATACCAGCTGCTCTCAAGAAATCATTGGAAGGCCATTCACACGGCCGAACCTCTGAGGTGCGAGGAAGATTATATTTGAGCCTCTCTGCTTCTTCACTTTGCTTTTCCTTTGAGCTTAGGCTCGATGAGCCCCTCAAAAATCTCTTCATCATTTTCTGAAAATTTCTGAAATTTTTAGTAACTTCAAACAAAAGTGAACCAACCTTAATAAAATTGATAGCAACTACTCCTACAAGTGCCTAGAGACTATATCATGCATTAGAACTACTTGGAACCATATAAATTTGACATGCAAGCTCAAGAACATGGTCACCTAGGCAGCACAAATTTGTAATGAATAGAACACTAGAACAAAAACTAATTGGATCAATGGAGGAGTCACATACCAAGGAACAATCCACCCAAGCAGTTTTGTGAGAGGTGCTTTGAGCAAGGAGATCAAAAATCGCAGCAAAATGAGCTAGAACTCGTGCTTGAACTAGATGGTGATTTTTTTTGGGAGGAAGAAGAAGTGTGTGGGTGCAGGAATAAGTGGAGGGGAGCCACCGTGGGCCCACGAGGCAGGGGGCGCGCCCTGTAGGGGTGGGCGCGCCCTGGACCCTCGTGGCCTGGTGCTTGCTCCCCTTGCTGTGTTCTCAGTGCCAGATATTCTCAAATATTCCAGAAAAAACCATATTCCATTTTCAGGGCATTTGGAGAACTTTTATTTTCGGGGTATTTTTATATTGCATGGATAATTCAGAAAACAGACAGAAAATACTATTTTTCCTTTATTTCAACTAAATAACAGAAAGTAAAAGGAGGGTACAGAACATTGTGATTTCTAGTTTCATCCATCTCATGCTCATCAAAAGGAATCCACTAACAAGGTTGATCAAGTCTTGTTAACAAACTCATTCTGACTGACATGGAACCGGAGAAATTTCGAATAACACTATGTTACCTCAACGGGGATATGCACATCCCCAATAATAAGAATATCATATTTCTTCTTGACAGTAGGAAGAGGAAATTCAAAACCTCCAAAACTAATCGATGGAATTTTTCCAATAGAATTTATACTGTGGACTTGAGGTTGTTTCCTCGGAAAGTGTACCGTATGCTCATTACCATTAACATGAAAAGTGAATTGCCTTTGTTGCAGTCAATAACAGCCCCTGCAGTATTCAAAAAGGGTCTTCCAAGAATAATAGACATACTATCGTCCTCGGGAATATCAAGAATAACAAAGTCCATTAAAATAGTAACGTTTGCAACCACAACGGGCACATCCTCACAAATACCGACAGGTATAGCAGTTGATTTATCAGCCATTTGCAAAGATATTTCAGTAGGTGTCAACTTATTCAAATCAAGTCTACGATATAAACAGAGAGGCATAACACTAACACCGGCTCCAAGATCACATAAAGCAGTTTTAACATAGTTTCTTTTAATGGAGCATGGTATAGTAGGTACTCCTGCATCTCCAAGTTTCTTTGGTATTCCACCTTTAAAAGTATAATTAGCAAGCATGGTGGAAATTTCAGCTTCCGGTATCTTTCTCTTATTAGTAATTTATTTCATATACTTAGCATAAGGATTCATTTTGAGCATATCAGTTAATCGCATACGCAAAAAGATAGGTCTAATCATTTCAACAAAGCGCTCAAAATCCTCATCATCCTTTTTCTTGGATGGTTTGGGAGGAAAAGGCATGGGTTTCTGAACCCAAGGTTCTCTTTCTTTACCGTGCTTCCTAGCAACAAGGTCTATTTTATCATAACGTTGATTCTTTGATTGTGGGTTATCAAGATCAACAGCATGTTCAATTTCTACTTCATTATCATTACTAGGTTGAGCATCATCATGAACATCTTCATTAATATTTTCACTTGGTTCATGTTCATTACCAGATTGTGTTTGACATCGAAATAGAAATATCATTTGGATTCTCGGTGGTTCAGCAATAGGTTCACTAGAAGCATGCAAAGTCCTATCATTTTTCTTTTTCTTCTTTTTAGAAGGACTAGGTGCATCAATATTATTTCTCTGAGAATCTTGTTCAATTCTCCTAGGGTGGCCTTCAGGATACAAAGGTTCTTGAGTCATTTTACCAGTTCTAGTAGCCACTCTAACAACATAATCATTATTCTTACTACTCAATTCATTGAGCAAATCATTCTGAGCTTTAAGTACTTGTTCTACTTGAGTGGTAACCACAGAAGCATGTTTGCTAATGAGTTTAAGTTCACCTTTAACATTAGCCATGTAATTACTCAAGTGCTCAAGCGTATCGGAATTATATTTCAATTGTCTACCAAAATAAGCATTGAAGTTTTCTTGTTTGACAATAAATTATCAAACTCTTCTAAGCATTGTCTAGCAGACTTATAGTGAGGAATATCACCTTCATCAACTCTATAGAGAGAATTTACCTTTACTACCTGTGTCGGGTCATCAAGACAATGAGTTTCTTCAATAGGTGATGGATTAAGATCATATGTTTCTTCAACAGGCGGTAAATTAAGACCATGTATTTCTTCAATAGGAGGTAAATTCTTAACATCTTCAGCTTTAATGCCTTTTTCTTTCATAGATTTCTTTGCCTCTTGCATATCTTGAGGTGAGAAATAGAAGACCTCTTTTCTTGAGTTGGTTTAGGAATAGGCTCGAGAATTGGCTCGGAAGTGTCAATTATTTTCATTTGTCAACATATTATTCAATAGAATTTCAGCTTCATCCGTGTCCTTTCCCTAAAAGCAAACCAGCACAACTATCCAGGTAATCTCTGGAAGCATCGGTTAGTCCATTATAAAAGATATCAAGTATTTCATTTTTCTTAAGAGGATGATCAGACAAAGCATTAAGTAATTGGAGAAGCCTCCCCCAAGCTTGTGGGAGACTCTCTTCTTCAATTTACACAAAATTATATGTTTCCCTTAAAGCAGCTTGTTTCTTATGAGCGGGAAAATATTTAGCAGAGAAGTAATAAATCATATCTTGAGGACTACGCACACAACCAGGATCAAGAGAATTAAACCATATCTTAGCATCACCCTTTAATGAGAACGGAAATAGTTTAAGGATATAAAGGTAGCGGGTTCTCTCATCATTAGTGAACAGGGTGGCTATATCATTTAATTTAGTAAGATGTGCCACAACAGTTTCAGATTCATAGCCATAACAAGGATCAGATTCAACCAAAGTAATTATATCAGGATCAATAGAGAATTCATAATCCTTATCAGTAACACAGATAGGTGAAGTAGCAAAAGCAGGGTCAGGTTTCATTCTAGCATTAAGAGATTGTTGCTTCCATTTAGCTAATAACCTCTTTATATCACTTCTATCATTACAAGCAAGAATAGCTCTAGCAGATTCTTCATCCAGAACATAACCCTCAAGAACAACATGCAATTCATATTTATTAGGGGGAGAGTCTTCATCATCACTATCTTCAATATTATCAGTTTCAATAATTTCATTCTCTCTAGCCCTAGCAAGTTGTTCATCAAGAAATTCACCAAGTGGCACAGTAGTATCAGGCATAGAAGTAGTTTCATCATAAGTATCATGCATAGCGAAGTGGCATCATCAATAACATCGACATATCGAATGAATAGCGAAGCAGGTTTAGGTGTATAAGCTTACTCAAAATGTAAGGTGAATCAAGTGCGAGCTAGATGGCGTTCCTTACCTCCCTCGTAGTTGAGGGATAAATTTTGTCTTAGCGTCTTTCCAGTTCTTCATAGTGACCAGCAGATATAAATCCCAAGTGACTCAAAGAATAGAGCTATGCTCCCGACAACGCGCCGAAAAATAGTCTTGATAACCCACAAGTATAGGGGATCGCAACAGTTTTCGAGGGTAGAGTATTCAACCCAAATTTATTGATTCGACACAAGGGGAGCCAAAGAATATTCTCAAGTATTAGCAACTGAGTTTTCAATTCAACCACACCTTGATAACTTAGTATCTGCAACAAAGTATTTAGTATCAAAGTAATATGGAAGTAACGATAACGATAGCAAAGTAATATTTTTGGGTTTTGTAGTGATTGTAACAGTAGCAGCGGAAAAGGAAATAAGCGGAGAACAATATGTAAAAAGCTCGTAGGCATTGGATCGGTGATGGAGAATTATGCCGGATGCGGTTCATCATGTAACAATCATAACATAGGGTGACACAGAACTAGCTCCAATTCATCAATGTAATGTAGGCATGTATTCCGAATATAGTCATGCGTGTTTATGGAAAAGAACTTGCATGACATCTTTTGTCCTACCCTCTCGTGGCAGCGGGGTCCTAATGGAAACTAAGGGATATTAAGGCCTCCTTTTAATAGAGTACCGGAACAAAGCATTAGCACATAGTGAATACATGAACTCCTCAAACTATGGTCATCACTGGGAGTGGTCCCGATTATTGTCACTTCGGGGTTGCCGGATCATAACACATAGTAGGTGATTATAGACTTGCAAGATAGGATCAAGAACTCACATATATTCATGAAAACATAATAGGTTCATATCTGAAATCATGGCACTCGGGCCCTAGTGACTAGCATTAAGCATAGCAAAGTCATAGCAACATCAATCTCAGAACATAGTGGATACTAGGGATCAAACCCTAACAAAACTAACTCGATTACATGATAGATCTCATCCAACCCATCACCGTCCAGCAAGCCTACGATGGAATTACTCACGCACGGCGGTGAGCATCATGGAATTGGTGATGGAGGATGGTTGATGATGACGACGGCGACGGATTCCCCTCTCCGGAGCCCCGAACGGACTCCAGATCAGCCCTCCCGAGAGAGTTTAGGGCTTGGCAGCGGCTCTGTATCGTAAAACGCGATGAATCCTTCTCTCTGATTTTTTTTCTCCCCAAAAGTGAATATATGGAGTTGGAGTTGAGGTCGGTGGAGCGTCAGGGGGCCCACGAGGCAGGGGGGCAGGCCCAGGGGGGCAGGCGCGCCCCCCACCCTCGTGGACAGGGTGTGGGCCCCTGATGTGGATTTTTCTTCCAGTATTTTTAATATTTTCCAAAAAGATTTTCCGTGGAGTTTCAGGTCATTCCGAGAACTTTTGTTTCCGCACATAAATAACACCATGGAAAGTCTGCTGTAAACAGCGTCAGTCCGGGTTAGTTCCATTCAAATCATGCAAGTTAGAGTCCAAAACAAGGGCAAAAGTGTTTGGAAAAGTAGATACGGCGGAGACGTATCAGGTCACCACAATGGCGAAGTAGTCATTATCCACTGATATGATAACAAACAGTGCTATCATACCTAACTCTGCGGGCTGACAGGGTGTATTAAATGCGCTGCTTAGTGTCACATCACTGGTTGCCCGACAAGGCTTGCCGGGCTATCTTGCCAGCTCCCCGCCTGTTCCCTTGACACGTCGCAGGGCGGGTGTCATCTATGGGTTTCTTCTGTAGGAAATGGCTTCCATGTGGCGAATGGCTGCCACTTAATCACCTTGCGGCTTGACACCGCATTGATTGACGATGTGGGTCGTGCTTGAGTGGTTGGTGGGGTGGTTCTACCCCCGCGAGCCCCGGCAGGCCTTGCCGGGGTGTCTTGGTTGCCTGCTTCTGGTGGTGGCCTTGCCCCTTGCTGGGCTCGCCTGCCCGGCAAGGGAGGCCCTTCTCTTGCTGCTATACTGCTCCTCTGGCTTGATCTTGGTCCCTCTAAACTGCATGTTGGTTCTTCAAATCTCTTGGTCCCTCAATCTCTGACTTAGTCTGATGCTTCAATCTTGTTCTTGTGCATGTGCACAGTCTGGGCGACGGACACAGGGTCTGTTGCACCGACAGTTACGTTAAAGAGGACTAAGGAAATATTTCTCAGTTATGGAGGTGATTAAGAGTTCGTCGTAAAGAGTTACATCGATGCAAGCTTTGACACTGATCTAGATAACTCTAAGTCTCAATCTAGATACATATTAAACTTGGGAGCAATTAGCTAGAGTAGCTCAGTGCAGAGCATTATAGACATAGAAATTTGCAAAATACCTACGTATCTGAATGTAACAAACCCGCTGACTAAACTTCTCTCACAAGCAAAACATAATCACACCTTATTGGGTGTTAATCACATGGCGATGTGAACTAGATTATTGACCCTAGTAAACCCTTTGGGTGTTGGTCACATGACGATGTGAACTATAGGTGTTATTCACATGGCGATGTGAACTAGATTATTGACTCTAGTGCAAGTGGGAGACTCAAGAAAATATGCCCTAGAGGCAATAATAAAGTTGTTATTTTATATTTCCTTATTCATGATAAATGTTTATTATTCATGCTAGAACTATATTGATCGGAAACGCAAATACATGTGTGAATACATAGACAAAAATTGTGTCCCTAGTGAGCCTCTACTTGACTAGCTTGTTGATCAAAGTGTTGGGTAACGTAGTAATTTCAAAAAAATTCCTACGATCACGCAAGACCATGGTGATGGCATAGCAACGAGAGGGGAGAGTGTCCGTCCACGTACCCTCGTAGACCGAAAGCGGAAGCGTTATATCAACGCGGTTGATGTAGTCGTACGTCTTCACGATCCGACCGATCCAAGCACCGTTACTCCGGCACCTCCGAGTTCTTAGCACACGTTCAGCTCGATGGCGATCCCGGGCTCGATCCAGCAAAGCTTGGGGAGGAGTTCCGTCGACGACGGCGTGGTGATGATCTTGATGTTCTACCGTCGCGGGGCTTCGCCTAAGCACCGCTGCAATATGACCGAGGTGGAATATGGTGGAGGGGCACCGCTGCGGCTAAGGAACGATCACGAAGATCAACTTGTGTGTCTGGGGTGCCCCCTGCCCGTATATAAAGGAGCAAGGGGAGGGCGGCCAGCCCTAGGGGCGCGCCAAGGGAGGAGTCCTCCTCCTAGTAGGAGTAGGACTCCCTTTCCTAGTCCTACTAGGAAGAGGGAAGGGGAAGGAAAGAGGGAGAGGGAGAGGGAGAGGGGCGCCCCCCCTCCTAGTCCAATTCGACTCCCCATGGTGGGGCGCGCCACCTCCTGGTGCAGCCCTCTCTCCCCTCTTGGCCCAATAAGGCCCATAACTTCCCGGGGTTCCGGTAACCCCTCGGCACTCCGTTTTCTCCGGAAACTTCCGAACCTTTCCGGTGTCCGAATATAACCATCCAATATATCAATCTTTATGTCTCGACCATTTGAGACTCCTCGTCATGTCCATGATCACATCCGGGACTCGAACTCCTTGGTACATCAAAATACATAAACTCATAATATAACCGTCATTGAAACCTTAAGCGTGCGGACCCTACGGTTCGAGAACTATGTAGACATGACCTAGAACCATTCTCGGTCAATAACCAATAGCGGAACCTGGATGCCCATATTGGTTCCTACATATTCTCTGAAGATCTTTATCGGTCAAACCGCATAACAACATCGTTGTTCCCTTTGTCATCGGTATGTTACTTACCCGAGATTCGATCGTCGGTATCCAATACCTAGTTTAATCTAGTTCTACGGTAAGTCTCTTTACTCGTTCAGTAATACATCATCTCACAACTAACTCATTAGTTGCAATGCTTGCAAGGCTTATGTGATGTGTATTACCGAGAAGGCCCTAGAGATACCTCTCCGACAATCGGAGTGACAAATCCTAATCTTGATTCATGCCAACTCAACATATACTTTCGGAGACACTTGTAGAGTACCTTTATAATCACCCGATTCGTTGTGACGTTTGGTAGCACACAAAGTGTTCCTCCAGTAGCAGGAGTTGCATAATCTCATAGTTGCAGGAACTTTGTATAAGTCATGAAGATAGCATAAGCAACATACTAAGCGATCAAGTGCTAAGCTAATGAAATGGGTCATGTCAATCACATCATTCTCCTAATGATGTGATCCCATTAATCAAATGACAACACATGTCTATGGTTAGGAAACATAACCATCTTGATTAATGAGCTAGTCTAGTAGAGGCATACTAGTGACTATCTGCTTGTCTATGTATTCACACATGTATTATGTTTCCGGTTAATACAATTCTAGCATGAATAATAAACATTTATCATGATATAAGGAAATAAATAATAACTTTATTATTGCCTCTAGGGCATATTTCCTTGATCTCCCACTTGCACTAGAGTCAATAATCTAGATTACACGAATGATTCTAACACCCATGGAGTCTTGGTGTTGATCATGTTTTGCTCGTGGAAGAGGCTTAGTCAGCGGTCTGCAACATTCAGATCCGTATGTATTTTGCAAATCTCTATGTCTCCCACTTGGACTTGGTCCCGAATGGAATTGAAGCGTCTTTTGATATGCTTGGTCCTCTTGTGAAATCTGGATTCCTTTGCCAAGGCAATTGCACGATATTGTCACGAAGATCTTCATTGGTCCCGATGCACTAGGTATGACACCTAGATCGAAATGAACTCTTTCATCCGACTCCTTCATTTGCTGCTTCGAAGCAGCTATGTACTCCGCTTCACATGTAGATCCCGCCACGACGCTTTGTTTAGAACTGCACCAACCGAGCTCCACCGTTTAATAAAAATACGTATCCGGTTTGCGATTTAGAATCGTCCGGATCGTGTCAAAGCTTGCATCGGCGTAACCATTTACGACTAGCTCTTTGTCACCTCCATATCGAGAAACATATCCTTAGTCCTTTTCGGTATTTCAGGATGTTCTTGACCGCTGTCGATGATCCACTCTGGATTACTTTGGTACCTTCCTGCCAAGCTTACAGCTAAGCATCGTCGGTCAGTACACAGACATTGCATACATGATAGAGCCTATGGCTGAAGCATAGGAACATTTTCATTTTCTCTCTATCTTCTGCTTGTGGTGGGCATTGAGTCGACTCAATCTTACACCTTGTACTACAGTAAAAACCTTTCTTTGCTGATCCATTTTGAACTTCTTCAAAACTTTATCAAGGTATGTGCTTTGTGAAAGTCCTATTAAGCGTCTTGATCTATCTCTATAGATCTTGATGCCCAATATGTAAGCAGCTTCACGAGGTCTTTCATTGAAAAACTTTTATTCAAGTATCCTTTTATGCTATCCAGAAATTCTATATCATTTCCAATCAACAATATGTCGTCTACATATAATATCGAAATGCTATAGAGCTCCCACTCACTTTCTTGTAAATACAGGCTTCTCCAAAAGTGCAGATAAAACCATATCTTTGATCACACTATCAAAGCGTTTATTCCAACTCCGAGAGGCTTGCACTGACCATAAATTGATCGTTGGAGCTTGCACACTTTGTTAGCACCCTTTGGATCAACAAAACCTTCTGGTTGCATCATATACAACTCTTCTTCTAGAAATCCATTCAAGAATGCAGTTTTACATCCATTTGCCAAATTTCATAATCATAAAATGCGGCAATTGCTAACATGATTCGGACGGACTTAAGCATCGCTACTGGTGAGAAAGTCTCATCGTAGTCAACCCCTTGAACTTGTCGAAAACCTTTTGCAACAAGTCGAGCTTTGTAGACAGTTACATTACCATCAGCGTCGATCTTCTTCTTAAAGATCCATTTATTCTCAATAGCTTGCCGATCATCGGGCAAGTCTACCAAAGTCCATACTTTGTTCTCATACATGGATCCCATCTCAGATTTCATGGCTTCAAGCCATTTTGCGAATCTGGGCTCACCATCGCTTCTTCATAGTTCGTGGGTTCACCATGATCTAGTAGCATGACTTCGAGAATAGGATTACCGTACCACTCAGTGCGGATTTTATTCTGGTTGATCTCTGAGTTCGGTGACAACTTGATCTGAAGTTTCATGATCTTCATCATTATCTTCCTCACTAAGCTGGTGTAGGTGTTACGAAACTGATTTACGTGACGAACTACTTTCAATAAGGGAGCGGTACTATTACCTCATCAAGTTCCACTTTCCTCCCACTCACTTCTTTCGAGAGAAACTCCTTCTCTAGAAAGGATCCATTTTAACAACGAATGTCTTGCCTTCGGATCTGTGATAGAAGGTATACCCAATTGTCTCCTTTGGGTATCCTATGAAGACACATTTTTCCGATTTGGGTTCAAGCTTATCGGGTTGAAGTTTCTTCACATAAGCATCGCAACCCCAAACTTTCGAAGCGACAACTTTGGTTTCTTGCTAAACCATAGTTCATAAGGCGTCGTCTCAACGGATTTTGACGGTGTCCTATTTAACGTGAATGCGGCCGTCTCAAGAGCATAACCCCAAAATGATAGCGGTAAATCTGTAAGAGACATCATAGATCGCACCATATCCAGTAAAGTGCGATTACGACGTTCGGACACACCATTGCGCTGTGGTGTTCCGGGTGGCGTGAGTTGCGAAACTATTCCGCATTGTTTCAAATGTAGACCAAACTCGTAACTCAAATATTCGCCTCCACGATCAGATCGTAGAAACTTTATTTTCTTATTACGATGATTTTCAACTTCACTCTGAAATTCTTTGAACTTTTCAAATGTTTCAGACTTATGTTTCATTAAGTAGATATACCCATATCTGCTTAAATCATCTGTGAAGGTGAGAAAATAACGATATCCGCCACGAGCTTCAACATTCATCGGACCACATACATCTGTATGTATGATTTCCAACAAATCTGTTGCTCTCTCCATAGTACCGAGAACGGGTTTTAGTCATCTTGCCCATGAGGCACGGTTCATAAGTGCCAAGTGATTCATAATCAAGTGACTCCAAAAGTCCATCAAGCATGGAGTTTCTTCATGCGCTTTATGCCGATATGACCTAAGCGGCGATTACCACAAATAAGTTGCACTATCATTATCAACTCTGCATCTTTTGGTTTCAACATTATGAATATGTGTATCACTACTATCGAGATTCATTAAAATAGACCACTCTTCAAGGGTGCATGACCATAAAAGATATTATTCATATAAATAGAACAACCATTATTCTCTCGATTTAAATGAATAACCGTCTCGCATCAAACAAGATCCAGATATAATGTTCATGCTCAGCGCCGCACCAAATAACAATTATTCAGGTCTAAAACTAATCCCGAAGGTAGATGTAGAGGTAGCGTGCCATTGCGATCACATCGACTTTGGAACCATTTCCCAGCGCGCCGTCACCTCGTCCTTTGCGGTGTTAAGCAATCCGTAGTCCCTGTTTGAGTTGCAAATATTAGCAATGAACCCAGTATCAAATACCGGTACTATGCGAGCTCTAGTAAGGTACACATCAATAACATGTATATCACATATACCTTTGTTCACCTTGCCATCCTTCTTATCCGCCAAATACTTGGGGCAGTTCCGCTTCAAAGGACCGATCGCTTGCGGTAGAAGCACTCGATTTCAGGCTTAGGTCCAGACTTGGGTTTCTTCTCCGATCAACAACTTGTTTGCTGTTCTTCTTGAAGTTCCTTCTTCTTCCCTTTGCCTTTCTTCTTGAAACTAGTGGTCTTATTGACCATCAACACTTGATGCTCCTTCTTGATTTCTACCTCCGCAGCCTTTAGCATTGCGAAGAGCTCGAGCATAGTCTTTACTAACCCTTGCATATTATAGTTCATCACGAAGCCTTTGTAGCTTGGTGGCGGTGATTGAAGAATTCATCAATGACACAATCATCCGGAAGATTAACTCCCAGTTGATTCAAGTGATTGTAATACCCGGACATTTTGAGTATGTGCTCACCGAGAACTATTCTCCTCCATCTTGCAGCTATAGAACTTATTGGAGACTTCATATCTCTCAATCCGGGCATTACTGTTGAAATATCAACTTCAACTCCTGGAACATCTCATATGCTCCATGACGTTCAAAACGTCGTTGAAGACCCGGTTCTAAGCCGTAAAGCATGGCACACTTGAACTATAGAGTAGTCATCGCTTTGCTCGCGAGACGTTCTTAACGTCGTCGGTTACATCGGAAGAGCACGGCACCTAGCGGTGCATCCGGGCGTAACTCTTACAGGCAGCAATGAGGATAATCCTCGAGTTACGGACCCGATCCGTGTAATTGCTACCATCATCTTTCAACTTTGCTTTCTCAAGGAGCATTAAAATTCAACGGAACAACGGCACGAGCCATCTATCTACAATCAACATAGACAAGCAAAATACTATCGGTACTAAGTTCATGATAAATTTAAGTTCAATTAATCATATTACTTAAGAACTCCCACTTAGACAAACATCTCTCTAGTCATCTAAGTGATCACGTGATCCAAATCAACTAAACCATAACCGATCATCACGTGAGATGGAGTAGTTTTCAATGGTGAACATCTTATGTTGATCATATCTACTATATGATTCACGCTCGACCTTTCGGTCTCCGTGTTCGAGGCCATATCTGCATATGCTAGGCTCGTCAAGTATAACCTGAGTATTCTGCGTGTGCAAAACTGGCTTACACCCGTTGTAGATGGACGTGAGAGCTTATCACACCGATCATCACGTGGTGTCTCGGCACGACGAACTTTGGCAGCGGTGCATACTCGGGAGAACACTACTTGATAATTTTAGTGAGAGATCATCTTATAATGCTACCGTCAATCAAAGCAAGATAAGATGCATAAAGGATAAACATCACATGCAATCAATATAAGTGATATGATATGGCCATCATCATCTTGTGCTTGTGATCTCCATCTCAAAGCACCGTCATGATCACCATCGTCACCGGCGCGACACCTTGATCTCCATCGTAGCATCGTTGTCGTCTCGCCAACTATTGCTTCTCGACTATCGCTACCGCTTAGTGATAAAGTAAAGCAATTACATGGCGTTGCATTTCATACAATAAGCGACAACCATATGGCTCCTGCCGATTGCCGATAACTTCGGTTACAAAACATGATCATCTCATACAATAAAATATAGCATCACGTCTTGACCATATCACATCACAACATGCCTGCAAAAACAAGTTAGGCGTCCTCTACTTTGTTGTTGCAAGTTTTACGTGGCTGCTACGGGCTGAGCAAGAACCGTTCTCACCTCGCATCAAAACCACAGCGATACTTCGTCAAATAGACTCGTTTTAACCTTCTCAAGGACCGGCGTACACTCAGTTCAACTAAAGTGAGAGAGCAGACACCCGCCGATCACCTTTAAGCAACGAATGCTCACAGCGGTGAAACCAGTCTCGCGTAAGCGTCTGGCGTAATGTCGGTCCGGCCGCTTCATCTCACAATACCGCTGAACCAAAGTATGACATGCTGGTAGGTAGTATGACTTGTATCGCCCACAACTCACTTGTGTTCTACTCGTGCAAATGACATCAACGCATAAAACCAGGCTCGGATGCCATTGTTGGGTAGCGTAGTAATTTCAAAAAATTCCTACGATCACGCAAGACCATGGTGATGGCATAGCAACGAGAGGGAGAGTGTCCGTCCCACGTACCCTCGTGAGACCGAAAGCGAAGCGTTATATCAACGCGGTTGATGTAGTCGTCGTCTTCACGATCCGACCGATCCAAGCACCGTTACTCCGGCACCTCCGAGTTCTTAGCACACGCTTCAGCTCGATGGCGATCCCGGGCTCCGATCCAGCAAAGCTTCGGGAGGAGTTCCGTCGACGACGCAGCGTGGTGATGATCTTGATGTTCTACCGTCGCAGGGCTTCGCCTAAGCACCGCTGCAATATGACCGAGGTGGAATATGGTGGAGGGGCACCGCTTGCGGCTAAGGAACGATCACGAAGATCAACTTGTGTGTCTGGGTGCCCCCTGCCCGTATATAAAGGAGCAAGGGAGGGCGGCCAGCCCTAGGGGCGCCAAGGGAGGGAGTCCTCCTCCTAGTAGGAGTAGGACTCCCTTTCCTAGTCCTACTAGGAAGAGGAAGGGGAAGGAAAGAGAGGAGAGGAGAGGAAGGGGGCCGCCCCCCTCTAGTCAATTCGACTCCCCATGGGGGCGCGCGCCACCTCTGGTGCAGCCCTCTCTCTCCCTCTTGGCCCAATAAGGCCCATAACTTCCCGGGGGGTTCAGTAACCCTCGGCACTCCGGTTTTCTCCGGAAACTTCCGAAACCTTTCCGGTGTCGAATATAACCATCCAATATATCAATCTTTATGTCTCGACCATTTCGAGACTCCTCGTCATGTCCGTGATCACATCCGGGACTCGAACTCCTTGGTACATCAAAATACATAAACTCATAATATAACCGTCATTGAAACCTTAGCGTGCGGACCCTACGGTTCGAGAACTATGTAGACATGACCTAGAACCATTCTCGGTCAATAACCAATAGCGGAACACGGATGCCCATATTGGTTCCTACATATTCTCTGAAGATCTTTATCGGTCAAACCGCATAACAACATCGTTGTTCCCTTTGTCATCGGTATGTTACTTACCGAGATTCGATCGTCGGTATCCAATACCTAGTTTAATCTAGTTACGGTAAGTCTCTTTACTCGTTCCGTAATACATCATCTCACAACTAACTCATTAGTTGCAATGCTTGCAAGGCTTATGTGATGTGTATTACCGAGAAGGCCCTAGAGATACCTCTCAGACAATCGGAGTGACAAATCCTAATCTTGATTCATGCCAACTCAACATATACTTTCGGAGACACTTGTAGAGTACCTTTATAATCACCCGATTACGTTGTGACGTTTGGTAGCACACAAAGTGTTCCTCACAGTAAACAGGAGTTGCATAATCTCATAGTTGCGAGGAACTTTGTATAAGTCATGAAGATAGCATAAGCAACATACTAAGCGATCAAGTGCTAAGCTAATGAAATGGGTCATGTCAATCACATCATTCTCCTAATGATGTGATCCCATTAATCAAATGACAACACATGTCTATGGTTAGGAAACATAACCATCTTCGATTAATGAGCTAGTCTAGTAGAGGCATACTAGTGACTATCTGTTTGTCTATGTATTCACACATGTATTATGTTTCCGGTTAATACAATTCTAGCATGAATAATAAACATTTATCATGATATAAGGAAATAAATAATAACTTTATTATTGCCTCTAGGGCATATTTCCTTCACAAAGATGGTTAAGGTTTCCTAAGCATGGACATGAGTTGTCATTTGATAACGGTATCACATCATTAGGAGAATGATGTGATGGACAAGACCCATTCATTAGCTTAGCATATCGATCGTTCAGTTTTATTGCTATTGCTTTCTTCATGTCAAATACATTTTCCTTCGACTATGAGATTATGCAACTCCCAGATACCGGAGGAATACCTTGTGTGCTATCAGACGTCACAATATAACTGGGTGATTATAAAGATGCTCTACAGGTATCTCCGAAGGTGCTTGTTGGGTTGGCATAGATCGAGATTAAGATTTATCACTCCGAGTATTGGAGAGGTATCTCTGGGCCCTCTCGGTAATACACATCATAAGAAGCCTTGAAAGCAAAGTGACTAATGAGTTAGTTGTGGGATGATGTATTACGGAACGAGTAAAGAGACATCCCGGTAACGAGATTGAACTAGGTATGAAGATACCGACGATCGAATCTCGGGCAAGTAACATACCGATGACAAAGGGAATAACATATGGTATCATAACGGTCCGGCCGATAAAGATCTTCATAGGATATGTAGGAGCCAATATGAGCATCCAGGTTTCGCTATTGGTTATTGACCGGAGAGGTGTCTCTGTCATGTCTACATAGTTCTCGAACCCGTAGGGTCCGCACGCTTAACGTTCGATGATGATTTTGTATTATATGAGTTATGTGATTTGGTGACTGAATGTTGTTCGGAGTCCCGGATGAGATCACGGACATGACGATGAATCTCGAAATGGTCAAGAGGTAAAGATTGATATATAGGACGATAGTATTCAGACACCAGAAGTGATCTGGAGAGTACCAGGTACATATCGGGTCACCTGCAGGGGTTCCGGGCACCCCCGGCAAAGATATGGGCCTAATGGGCCAAGAGGGGAAACGCATCAGCCAGCAGGGGCTGCTGCGCCCCCCATATGGGCCGCACCTTAGGAGGAAGGAAAGGGGGGAAGAGAGAAGGAAGGGAGGATTGACCTCCCCTTCCTTCCTCCTCCTCCTCTTTCTTCCCCTCCGGTGAATATGGTAAGGGGGGGGGTGGACAAGGCCCTCAAGTAGGATTCCTCCTACTTGGGGCACCCCTTGGCTGCTCCCTCTCCCTCCCACCTATATATATGAGGGGGGAGGCGCCTAGAACACACAACAACATCTGTTAGCCGTGTGCGGTGCCTCCCTCCACAGATTACACCCTCGGTCATATTATCGTAGTGCTTAGGCGAAGCCCAGCGCGGATCACTTCACCATCATTGTCACCACGCCGTCGTGCTGACGGAACTCATCTACTTCCTCGACACTCTGCTGGATCAAGAGTTCGAGGGACGTCATCGAGCTGAACGTGTGCAGAACTCGGAGGTGCCGTACATTCGTTGCTTGATTGCTCGGAATGAGAAGAAGTTTGACTACATCAACCGCGTTGTCAAACGCTTCCGCTTTCGGTCTACGAGGGTACGTAGGCACACTCTCCCCCTCTCGTTGCTATGCACCTCCTAAATAGATCTTGCATGAGCGTAGGATTTTTTTTTTTTTGAAATTGCATGCTACGTTTCCCAACATGTTGGACCTTTATTGATCATGGCTACGAACGACGACATCGCCGACGATGAGTTCCCCAACAACGACTTCTTCCCCGACGTCGACGACCTCTTCGACGACATGCCGAATGGCGCATCTGCATCTTCTGATGCTATTCCGCATGTCATCTTATCCCCTTTTTTAGGGCTAGCATTTGGTCTACTGCTACCGGTGATCGATATGGATACGATGCTTGTTGCTTATGATCTCAATTACATGACTAGTTTCAACAATATATTGCATGTCTTAATCATTCTCTCTATCATGTTGATCATGTTTTATCTATTATCTTTCTGGATTAAACTTAACAAAAATGCCTAATTATTGAACATTAGCTCCATCACGGCCCAAGCCCCCGCCCTGTAGACGAGCCATATTAAACACTAGTACGGGCAATACATAGCCCTGGTGAAAGTATAATATTGTCTCGCGGACTCGTAGTGGGTGCACTTTCTAGGCCTCACGCCCACCGATTTCATAGGTTTAGTTTTTTTCTTTCTATTTTTTAATCCTCATTTTTATTCCTTTCCTTTTTTGTTTTAGGTTTTCACTTTTCCGCCCAGTTCTTCTTTTTCGTTTCCCCCTTTTCCCTTTTCCCTTTTCCCTTTAGACTTTCAATTTTGTCACAGTGTATACAAACATATATCCACATTTGTATGCACAAGTTCTTCTTGTTGATGATTAATTTGAAAATAAATTAATTCTTAAATATATAAATATTTTGTTTATAGATGATAATTTTTGAAATAGGTGCTGAACCTTTATTTCACATGTATGGATATTATATGTACGTACATGAAACCTTTTTTCATTTTTCATAATAGGTTTGCCATTCCATCTTTCTTTGTTTAGAACAACTTGCTCGCTTTATTATGCAGGTCATGAGGTTAGAGTAAGGGCGCTGATAACGCCTACACATGTGGTGGGAGCAATATTCGCCCACACGCCCTATAACACACATATTGCGCTATGTCACCGCATGCATGTATGTGAAAATCTTTTTGGATTTTTAGTTTTTTTAAATATTTTATCTCTTAAACGAAAAATCCGATTGAAGATCCGTTTTCACCATTAAATTCATAGCGACGAGATCTTTGAAACTAGATCTCATATCAATATGTTTCGACAATTTTTTTTTTGGGGTTAAAAGTTGCCATATCTATTGCACATGAATTGCCATGATGCTTACATTGAAGTTGCCATGATATGTTTCAGCTATTTTTTCTTCTACCTTTAAAAGTAAATTTTGACATATTATAAAACAGGGAATTAAGAAACTAGACTTGCCACGAACCATAAATTTAAATTGCCATGGTGAATTACTTAAATTTGCCATGATACATGCACTTAAATTTGTCATGGTTCATACAGAAAATAATTTTCATGGTCAAAGTACTGGAATTGCCATGGTCAAAATACTAAAGTTGCCATGATCTATAAACTAAATTTGCCATGATGGATTACTAAAAATTGCCATGATCCATGCATTAAATTTGCCATGGTTAATTACTAAAAATTGTCATGATCAATTAATAAAAATTGCCGTAAAAAGTAGTTGAAAATACAATGATAGTTTTAAATCTAGAAGAAAAAAATAGATAAAACATGTCATAGCAACTTTAGTGTAAACACTATGGCAACTACAGTGTAAACATCATGGCAACTTTTGGCCAAAAAAAAAACATTGAAACATATCAGCATGGGATCTAGTTGTGAAGATCTCATCGAGATGGATTTAATGGTGAAAATGAATTTTTAATTAGATTTTTAATTAGATTTTTAATTAGGAGATAAAGCATTTTTAAGCCAAAAACCAAGAAGATTCCCGCTGATGTCATCTGTTTTGACATGGCAAAATGGATGGTAATGGAGACATTTGGGCCATGTTGCTTCATGCCACACGTGTGGGTGTTAACATTTCCGTAGATTAGCCATAGATGTCTACCATCATGTAAAGAAAGCGCAAAGCTAGGCAAGTTGTGGGCTTCCGAATTAGAGTCACGGCCTCCCTAGACAAAAGAAACTCTATGGGAGTTCTTTGACCAGCCCCCCTCCCGCTCCGCTATGGATATCATTCACCACAGTAAGACAATTGCTTTCAACCTTGAGCCATTGGAGATTTATGTCTTCGGCAAGAGCAAGTGCCTCATGACACGCTAGCGACTCTAGTCGTGGCAGGATCAGCTATTGATTGGAAGGTGACAACAGAAGATCCAAGGTAGTTCCCCTCGCTATCTCGACATACAACAACCGCTGAATCAACATCTCCACTGCGAGCAGTAGAACCATCTATACTAAGTCTTTTTATCTGTTAATAACGTATTTTTTGAATCTATTAGGCAACTTAACCAAAATAGGTTTTCTGTAACAAATATTAGGCCCTACAATGGCCTGCATCAACGGCAGGCCGATTAGATGCCTTCAGGAAAGGGGTGAATAGAAGCTCCCACTGGAAGGACATCTTATCGAAATCACTAAGTAAGGAGTATTCTTTGCAAAGATCACTCCCACCTCCTCAGGTTGGGACAAGTGGCGTACTGCATGCGTGCCACTTATCGCAACCTGGGAGTTTTCTCTTTTTTCTACATTCATTTATTCAAACATTTTATCTGTAAAACCGTGTGTCCAAATTTTAAACCGTTTTCATCATTGGATTCCTCGCATCAAGATCTTCAAAGCTAGATCTCATGTTGATTGGTTTCGACAAACTTTTTTCATAAAAAAACGGACAAAAAACCCGAATGAGGAACATGGTTTTTTCCTTTCCGAAGAGGCACGATTGTGCCTCTCGCAAAAGTAAAACCGTGCCTCCACGAGAAGTAAATTCGTGTCGCTCACAGAAGGAAAAAAGAAAACACATTTTTACCTTTTTCTAGAGGCATGACCGTGCTTCTCGCAGAAGCAAATCCGTGCCTCCATGAGAAGTAAATTTGTGCCTCACATGGAAGGAAAAAAAAGAAAACACATTTTTTCTTTTCCAAGAAGTATGACTGTGCTTATCGCCGAAGCAAATCCGCGCCTCAATGAGAAGTAAATATGTGCCTCTAGTGGGAGCACGGTTGTGCCTCTCGCAAAATCAAATATGTGCCTCCATGAGAAGTAAATATGTGCCTCTTGTGAAAGGAAAAGAATAAAACACGCTTTCCCCCTTTTCGAGATGCACAACTGTGCCTCTCGCGAAAGCAAATCCGTGCCTACACGAGAACTAAGTCCGTGCCTCTTGCGAAAGAAAAAAAAATACGTTTTCCCCCATTTTCGAGAGGCACAATTGTGCCTCTGGTGGAAGCAAATTCGTGCCTACACGAGAACTAAATTCGTGCAACTCGCAGAAGGAAAGAAAGCCATGTTTTTTCACTTTTCCGCACGACTATGCCTCTCACACAAACAAATCGGTGCCTCCATCCTTGCCTCTCGCGGAAGGGAAAAAAGAAACCGTATTTTTTTCCTTTTCCAAGAGGCACAAAGGAAAAATTACTTTTTTTCACGTATTGTTTTTGATTTTTTGTCCAAAACTTAAGAAAAACCGGAGAAAAACCGAAAAGCCAAAAAACGCTAAAAAAATCATCTAAAAGCCGAAAACACGTACAGAAAAATAAATAAAATAAAATTTAGAGGGAGCACCAGAGCGCAACACGTGGCGTGGCACGTTCCCAGCCCACCCCAAGGTGACCCTTGCGGGGGCTCCGAAGGAGGACCCACTAACTAGTTGCTCCCACATCTTATCTGACGCTATGGGCAACTTATATGGGCCAACCGTGGCGCGACCCATTAACGTCCTAATTTTTAAATGTCCTTATTTTGAAAAAAAATGTATTTTGATTAACATGTTTAAAAAATATTTTTAAAGAAAATGACAAAAAATAATCTTGTACACATATCTAAATGGTCATAAATGTGAAATAAAATGTTCATCGCTTATTCAAAAATGTTTATGTGTACAAAAAATTATATTCATTAATTGAAAAGTTCATGTGCTTTAAGGAAAATGTTTGTATATTTTAAAAAGTCTTTCAAAAACGTATTGATATATGCTCATATACTTTAGGGAAAATGCTAGAGAAGTTATAGAAAAAACATGAGTAATTTTTTAATAAAATAGAACAAGGAAATGACATAAAAGAAAATCAAACCAACAGATGGAGGAAAAAATGAGAAAAAACAAGCTGAAAACCAGCAATGGGACAACTCACGATGCGCGTGACCTATGCATTTGGTAGACACTTTGATGCTTTGAGCGTCAGATAGAGTTTGCGCTTTCACACATGTAGGTGTGTCGGCTGGTGTCTTCAACTCTTGGTGTTAGCGGGGTGCACCTTCTACATGCCTAGTATAAGTTTGCCATGATAATTTCACTCAACTCTCTAACGCTTAGCGTGAGAAAACCCAGAGCCCTTAACCGAGTCAGGGTCTCCTTAAATAATCTACCGCTAGTACCGCATAGAGTCATGGTTAGAGTTTGAATCGACCAAAGGATGGTTTAAAGTGATCAAAGGAGCACAACCGTCGTTGGAATCTGCCCAGTTCCCGTCTCCTTTGCCCTTGCTTTGACGATGTGAGATGACGAGGGGAGCCTTAAGTCCTCGTAGGTGTGTATAAGAGTTTCGGGGTGAGTTTTACGGCCCGGAACGACAAATTTTTGGCAATGTGAGTGATGCTGTTGGAAATAAATGTCTTCTGGTTATTTCCCTGTCGCAGTTATGCTTTACCGAACAACTTCACCAAGCTAGAATCATGTATTATCTGTATTTTGATGTGATCTTGATGAGTTTAAGTTTGTTCAAATGATTAATCGGATTTGTGGAGTTTTTCTTAATGTGTCTTATTGTTTTTTGTTCATTCGATTTTCTGCGGAGTTGAAATCTCCCTCGATACCATGGGGAATATCTTATGGTTCAACCCACATTTTTAAGGGATTGTCTTTAGGCCAAGTTCATCGGACGGCTCAAAGGGCCCTCTAAAATCTTTATTGGTAATTGAGCTCGCGCAAGTGTATGAATATCAGCATTGCTGGTTTGGTTTAATCGTTGTTTGTGTATTGAAGTTCAGGTGGAATTTCGTTTTGAAAAAGATGATACATAAAGAGGAAAATGTGTTAGAGATACTCCCTCCTTTCTGGTTTATAGAGCTCAATTCAAAAATCTCACCGACCAAGATAGATGGTGAGTGGTGAAATATGTTTTGTAGATTGCAAAAACACCTAATTAATGTTCTTGTTTTCCATAAAAATTATGTTTATCAATGCATTAATTGCAATGCATGCATGCATAAAGTACACGTATTGATTAATTTTCTCTTAATACTTGCATGCAATGATTTAATGTACCTTGGAATCTGAACATGTGATGGGGAACAACCAAATTGAGCCTTATAAAATGAAAAAACTAAAATTTTAAGACAAGCCCTATAAACCGGAAAGGAGGGAGTGTTTTAGTGTAATTATTAGTTTTCCAAGTCACTAGATCCAAAGCATGCTAATGGTTGAATATATTTTCTATATTAATAAAGAAATAAAAAACCAATAGCCAGCGAAAGTTCACCGTGGGGCATGGTAAATGTAAACATTTTCTATGACAAATTCTTCACAAACACATCACAAGTTCTGACAACGGAGAGCTGCGGAAATTACCATGTTCGCTTCAAAACATTGCCATCCATGCTCTCAACATATAAATTGCCGCGAAAAACGTTTGTTTTGCAAAACATATTACCCGAAAGGAAACTCCGTCATTTTTTTAAAGTATTCTGCGTGGCATACACGGGGTTTTTATCTTCCAAATCCGCGAATGGTAGGGCACGGAGCCGCCGAGGTGTCGCCGGAGAAGACGAAGTGAGGGCGGATAGGGAGGCGCCAGGGGGTGCTGGCAATGGCGCCCGTCGGGATAGGCGCCGGCGCCTGCGGCTGCGGCTGCTCATGGGTTCTGATCTACGACCAGGTGGTGCCTTCAGGGACGTCGCGCCGTCGGCGGTGGGTGCCCCTGCTCCGCATAGAGGCTGGCGGCGGCAGGGAGGCTGCTGCTACAGGTGAGGAACAGTTGAACATAGATTATCCTCTCCTTTCCCTCTTTTTTTAAGCCAACGGTTACTGTCAGGTACTGGTTGATTATTGTTCTCGTTTGGGTGGAATATTAATCCCTGTTGCAGTTTGCCGAGCTCTAGACCAAATTTAGCATTTTCAGTGCATTGTAAGGTTTTTGATTTGCCTAAGCATTTTGCTGGTGTTATGATATGGCTAGAGATTTTAAGATTGGTACAGTATGTGATAGTAAATGCGGTTGATGGGAACCCCGTCCAGGGAAACTCAGAATCCAATTGATGCCAGCGTCGGCAAGGGGTTATGGTCCTGATCTTTTGTCACACTCCCTAGCAACTTTTGGCGGCACATTGTCACCTTCCATGATTTGTGTAATGGGTGGTGGTCATGATAAGGACGGAAATTTTAGAGGCTGCACAATTTGTGTCACCATGCATGATTTGTGTAATGGGCTGTGGTCCAAGCTAAACATGCTGGAATTGATGGTATTTCTAATGTTGCCAATGTTGCCAACCTGTGACTGCAAGCAAATGTCTTGTTCCGACTTCCGGAAGGCAGAAGCTTGTACTTTCTTGCTTAGTTTCCAGCACTGGACCGTTACATTTATGGAGCTTCTGCGAAGTTTCATGTAGGCGTGCCGCGCGTTACCAAATTTCATTGTCTAATACACTTACAAAGGTTCTGTAAAATCTAATTCATATATTGGAATTGTAAGGTAAATGACGTTGTACACAACTTTATCTTTTTGTCCGCACTTGTCTCTCTTAGGTTGTAACATTTCCATTGGTAAAAATGCTTTCATAGCATATATTCGTCAATTTAATCAGATAACAAACTTAACGAATTCATCCAGGAATAATTTGTGACAGCAATATCTACTGATTTTCGTCCCCTTTATGATTGCTGGAGATTGAGCTTCAAGGACGGGTTGGCTTCTCAGATGTTTCTTAACGCTGATGCTATTTTTAAGCACCATCCTTTTTCTTTAATTTGTAGCATTCACCAGAATTTTTACTATATCCAATTCAAATTGCTAGTGTAAAACATAAAACTGTCACATTGCTCCATAGAACTCTCATTGCTAAACATGATATATATGACAACACTAAACTTTTTGATGAATAGATCCCAGACTGCACTTTGAGCAGTTTTCACCATCTCATTCATTGTTTTTGGTTGGTCACGTATTCATGTTCTGTAGTTTTGTTCTATCTTCCAAGAGTTACTTCTCATTCAATAACTATATATCCAGTCGCAACGGTGGATCTTGACGTAATCTAAAGTGGCTGGTACATGTTGATATCATGAAATTGCTTTCAAGTTTCCGCCTTCCCTTTTCTTTTGAGAAAGAATGTTGATGATGCTCTACATTAAAAATTTGGAGAAATAAGGTTAAGTAAAGAAAAAAGGGAGAAGAAATGGCCCAACTTTCTTGCCCAACCTCATCTCTGTGGACTGTTGCTAACACTTTACCTTGTTTGTTCTGTAGCTTATATAAGCCTGGATGAGCATGGGGAGGCCAGAAGGGCCATTAATGCACTGGTCACTGGTCAATCGCAAGAAGGATTGTGACACTCTGCCTCATGGATTTCAGTGGAAGCAATCATAGCCATACCAGACGTAGATTATTGCTTGGTTTGTCCTGTCCAAGATGTTTACAGAAATCCCAAGGCTGGCCAACATTCTGGCTTGCCAGTGGGCGTTGAGCTGCTTGATGACTGTACCTACTGCTTTGCAGAGGAATGGCCAAGTTACTAATGCCATCCAGCTAATTTTTCACATCAATAGGTAAAATATCGAACCTCATCATTTCTTTATAAAATGGTATCTGCACCTGTGAATTATCTTTCAGAGAGAGCCACATCATATAGCAGAGAGAACGTTAGGTGTATGACAGTATTTACTATACCGAAGCCTTAATATTTTCGCACATTTGATTTCTCATTTATATCTGTGTTGTGCCGCCATCGGGTGAAAAGTGCACTTGAGGAGTGTCAAGTGCATATAACTGCTTGACAACAGACTTAAAACAACCGTCAGAGAGAGTCTAGACAGCTGTGACTTGAAGTAGTCAGTGCTAGGTGAAGACGGGTACCTGATAGGGTAGGAATAGGCCTCAAATAGCTTGTCAAAAGGAAAAAAAAAAATCCACAACATGATTTTAAGAACTATGATACTTAGCTTAATTCATGTTTAGTTTAAAGAGGAGAAGATGCAATATAATCCCTCTAATATGAATGAGTTGACTTGACTCTTGAGAATATCTAACATAAATGAAACAATCTACCAAAGACATCCAAACTAACAAAATCAAAGCAATGGCCAGTGCTATGGGATCAGCGGACGTGCTCTTCGATGCCTTCGTCAGTGAAGGATTTCTCCCTTGCACACTCTCGTTCTGTAATTTCCTGAGGTTTTTGTTTACCTGGTGAATGGGGGTTATGTTGTGAAAATGTTGAGTTTCATGACTCTTTTTCTTCTTTAAGTTCTCTGTATTGTAGCTGGTATCCCCAGCCTGAACCTTGTCAGACTGTTTGCTTTCTACAAAGCAGGGCGCCAAGCCTTTTCTCTGTAAAAACTAAGAAACTCAATCTAATCCCCCACATGAATAGTAAGTACTGCACAAATACCTGGTGCTATAGTACCTTGTGCTTAATAAGAAGAACAAAATCAATTCAGATCTAGCGCACTTCAATTTAGAAAATTGGATCACCATCTCCCATTTGGGGATGTGGCTCGAGCTGATATATGCCTTAAACGTTGCATCTTATTGATAACTTGTTAGTTAAATTTGTGCGCTGCTGCATATGTCCAATCATATGTGTTTTCTTGCGGACGACACTACCATCTGTATTTGATTATAGTCTACTCGACATTTCTGCCTCTGTCTGGCTTGGCCTTTAGTTTCCGTGAAATCTGAAAATTGTAAATTTGAGTTTAGAGTTAGGTCTCACTTTTGTGGAAGACTTTGCTGTAAGGAAAGTCCAATAAGGGAGAGAGCAGAAATATAAGTTGCACGGGAACAACCTGTTCGCTGAAGGCAATAATACATTACTATCATACAACCATCACTTCTGTACAAAGCTAGCCAGGTCATGGACACACATACGCTACACCATCATAATACTGAGATTTCTGGCAATAGCTGTCAGAGAGCCAAAATTTTGGGGACGATTCTTATATCTAACTAATCCCCATCATACAGATTGCCTGCAACTCAAGCAGTCATCCCTCTTATTTTCCTTTGCTGCCATTGCCGCTTTCGTCATCATCAACATGGAAGAGGTCCAGGCGGCTGTGGCTTAGGCGGAGCGAGTACATTGCTGTCTTGTACTCGGCCCAGGTGAATGACCGGTACCGGGGTGGTGAGCCGGCTGTGACCATCTCTGGGAGCGCCGAGATTCGTGCATGCAGTGGTGGGGCTGCAAAGTAGATGGTAGACAGCCTTGGCCTGCAGGCACTTGCAATTACTCTGTGCCGGACGCTTACTAACCTCCCATTTGTCAGAGCCTGAAAAGTACAAGGTAGATGAGAAGATAAGACAAAACAAATCATCAAGGATTAGTGATTTCTGCTGTTAGACTAACTTACACAGCTTCAGATGTGACTTTTTTGGGTGACAACTGGTAAGAGGGTACTTAAGGAAATCCAGTAGTGGGTTTTAAAATAAGCAAAATATATTTTGGAGTGTCTTGGTAAACTAGTTTTCGATATAAGTGTCCAATCAGATAGTCTTATGTACATGAAAGGATTAAGTGCAGATCATTTTTACTCATGTTTTCTGTAGTAAGTAATCTGTTCATATGAACCGCTGGAAATAAATAAATTGCTTAACTTCTAAATCATATGCGAGTATTTATGGTTGGTCCCAGATCAATGCCTTTAACAGTTTGTTTTCCTTTCTTTAACAGTTCCTATAAGCATAGTTTTTCTTGTAATTAGAAATACATCTAATGGTGTTCCTCTTACTCAGATTAAAAGATGTGACTACCTGAAGGAGATCACCAACATTGATGAAATAGGCCGACGAGTCTGCTGGCACCTGAATCCACGTGTCCTTGCCGTTGATGTCCGGCAGAAGCACCTGCAAGCCATCAACGTCGTTTGCTCGGAGCAAGCTAAGTAGCTGTGGGTCGGAGTGCTCACCGAACCCGATCCGGCCACCCGCCGCCGGATTCCCACCGCTACCAGCCTTGGTCCTGGCAACCCCCTTGAGCTTGCATTGGTCATCATGGTCAAGCTTGTGAACGGTGCATGATGGAGGGTAGTGGTTGATCCTCAGGAGGGAGTCACTGTCAGTTTCTGTGATGAGCTTGCTGAAGAGCCTGGGGTCCTCCAGCCCTAGCCCCTCTCCCAACAGGTCCAGGATGTCACATGCAAGCTGCTTCACTGCTTCCACATACTCATTCACAACAGAACTGCAAGAAAGTGGGAGGAGGGGATTTCAACATGTGAGTCAAATCAAACACCTGGTTAAATATTAAAACCATTAAGCTACGCGTGAAGGGCGGCCAACCAGCTATGCCACGTGGCAAGCAAGTTTGGTTGGCATGATGAAAATCTTTGTGACTTTTTGATGAAGGGGTGGATTATTTTTTAAATGTATTTATTTAGGTGGAGATGAGGACCTATGGTATTTTTTAAAGGAAGGGTTACGCAAAGTGGTAGACTGTTGTAGTATTTTTTATTTTTTATTTTTTACTTCTTTTTTAGATGAATATGATGATTTTTTTAGATGTTGTTTTAGACGGAGGCGAGGACTCTGTGTATTTTTAAATAAACACGCATGACAGCTTCTCTTCAAGCGGCCATGCGGTGGCGCCCAACTACTAGTTTTTATCAAAAAGAGTGATGTCACAGGATCAGGTGCGCGCATGTGCCATGGCAAGTATACTAGAAAGAAAGAGAAAGATGGAGAAGATTTTGACCGATTGATGCATGAGCACTCAAAAGCTGCATCCCTTGCCTGCCTGCATCCACACACATGCTATATTCGTTTCTTTGTAGTCGAGATGCAGCTGGGGGTGACAAAATTTCCAGTGGGCAAATGGGTTCTTGACAGGATTGGTCATGCCCTTTCCCACTGCTCCACGGAAAGACCCATCGGTGCTGGGATCATATATCACTTCCCTGCCAGTGCCACAACACAAGCTCTCGAACATTTCATTTATGTTACCATAAAAAGGACCCTTTGCATCCGTGCCTCCTTTCTTTTGCTTGGCTTTATATGGATAGCATGGATATGCTCTTTATGGGTGGCTTGGGGACCATTTTTATTCCCATCAGACCTTTGTACTTCAACTGGGGCCCCCTCTCCTTTTATTTGATGACAAAAAGAGGTTATTCTGTTTTCCAACAAAAAATATACAGTGTATATGTACACCAAGTACATGTATATACATCATTGTCTATATGAAAAAACTTGATGTACTTTGCTAATTAAGCCCACAGAGCTATCTGGTAGATATGGATGGTTCAACTTTCTTGTACTCTCATTCTATTGCTGCACCAGTTGGTGGTTGGATATTGCCATTAATTGGAGGCCACTGCAGCATATATGTGTCAGATTAGTTGATACACAGATATACACAGTCTGTTGGAGAGGGGCCTGAGAGGGTCCTTCTAGCTAACTACCCAAGAGAGTGTTTTATTGTCCCTTTCATCTTATTTTGCTCTCAACAAACTCTGATTAGGCCACTTTCTGATCTGGGTAGTGAGTGCTACACATAGTACTTCATAAATGACCTTTCGTATTCAGCGTATATACGTGCAAACATAGTAAAGAAGATCTTATCTGTTGTGTTCAGTCAGTTGTAGCTTAACATCTGTGAGCATTTTCTCCCATCACCAGGGGCAAATGTATCTTTCCCAGGCAGAAATTGCTGAGTCAAATTTCTTAGCTAAGATTTAAAATGACCGATTTTCCTGTGTTTTCCTCTTCCAATGTTTGTATAGGGTTAGACAACTCGAGCCTAACTTTCATGAGGAAATCTCTCATGCCCATCCTGCGTAGCTATCAAGTTTGTTGTGTCACATCAATTGTATGCTTTTATTTTGCTTTAGAAACTAGCTATGTTGATCTTAATCGCCGGAACCAACTTATCATTGGCCTGCCTAGCACAGCATCAATTATGCCATTATTGCAAAATAATTATCGTTTCGGAAACTATGTGCTCATGCATTCCCACTATTTAATCGATGGGACCTATCTGAAGATACATATGTGTGCATATTGAAGTTAATTCTGTCATGAACTAAAAACATAAAAATAGATAAACTAATAGGCATATACGATAGCAGAAAGTATATATAAATCAGTCCTACAATAACATAGCTACATCTCCCCCGCAAATAAATAAATAAATTAGTTACATCTTTTTGGAGTTAAAATATCATTTGTATTCATTCAACAACTGTCCACGTTGTGATATATATTTTCGATTTATACATTAGCTACATCTCTCACTTTGGCTTGAATTATATTTTCGATTTATACATGTACTCCCTCCGTAAACTAATATAAAAGCGTTTATATAACTACTTTAGTGATCTAAATGCTCTTATATTAGTTTAAGGAGGGAGTAACTTTTTTCGTCCTTGAAAGAATCTGTGTGTAACATGTAGTGCATCACAACACGGCAAAACAAGAAGTAGCTAGGCCCTTTCAAAAAAAGAAGTAGCTAGGCAAGCTCAGCTTTGCAACACGAGTGTGCATGCATGCATGATTCCAACATTGGCTTCTTTTTTGCCTGTATGCACAAGACAGCATTGTACTGAGCAGAAAGTCCTCTGTGCATGCACGCCCTTGCTACTTGTGTACACACAGGCCATGCCCTAGCTAGCTAGTCTTGCCTTGCAAATAAATCGGTCCATGCCTGGTTCCAAAAAAAAAAAAAAATCGGTCCATGCCTGATGCCCACATATATCACCTCTCTAGGTCGGCCCCACATGTCAGTCTGGAATTAACAAAGGTTGACTGTAACCATATCTTCCAAATTTATTAGGGGATAGCTAACCAATATGCAATGGGGCAGGCCCAGGATTATTATGATAAGCAAACCACATCACATTCACACCAAGATCAACATAGTCAGTTGGTTAAGCGGCACTGCTGCTAGCTATATGTAGCCTCTAGCTTTGGATGTTGATCATGTCACATCTGACGCCTCCGGCGCCATCAACGCATGTATAAACGCCTATCTACACATTGGCTTGTCGACGTCTTGAGCTTTGAAACCCTCTGGACCTAATGTGATAATTAATGGCGGTGGAGCGACGCACTTCAGTGGTGTATAGGAAACCGAAAGTGACACTGTCTTCTCTCTCTAACGCCTCGAGCTGACCAGACTGTTATGTAGTAAAACCGTGCTTTTGCCACGAGGCCCTAGTGTCACTGGCAGGTGGGCCTGAATACAGCACTAGTACGTTTCATGTTTGAAGGTTTTCTTAATGCTTGCAGGATTAAGAAACCCTTGGAACGTTAGGCAGATGTATAATGATGCTTCACTGATGTGGTATGTGTGTGCCTTGTACCTAAGCATGTACTCCTCTGTACGCTAATATAAGACGTTTTTGCAGTTCAACTTAGTAGTGTACAGTACAGTACTTATTATATAAAGACATATATACGTATGTATGTACCTGAAGCGTGAGGGGTCGTTGGTGTCGATGGAGCTGGCCCTGTGCGCGACGGCGGCGGGGTTGGCGTGGAGGAGGAGGTACTCGAGCTCGCCCACGTCGCCGTTGAAGCCGATGCTGCGGCAGCCGTAGCCGAGCGGGTTCGGCGGGCCGGCGCGCTGCTTGTCATGCGCCGCGAGCGCGAAGAACGCCGAGGTGGCGGCGTCCAGCCGTGCCGGGAGCCCCGCCGAAGGCACGCCGTGGTTGACGGCACGGAAGAAGCCCTGCTCCGCGCACGCACGTGCCACCTGCCGCGACAGCGCGCCGCGGCCGCGGGGCGCGGACATGTCAACCGTCGGTATGGCGCCGCCGCCAGCGGACGGCGGTGGAAGCAGCATGGTCGCCGTCTCTTGCCGCGCCGGCGTCGTGGAAGGCACCACCATCGCGTTGGCTCGGCGGACGCTCGCTTCACGTGCGTATGCAATGCGTCGAACTGTGGAGAGAGAGAGAGAGAGAGAGAGAGTATGCGCGCGCGCGTGTGGGGGGAGTGTTTTTTAGAGAGAGAGAGAGAGTGCTGGGTGATGGACACTATGATCGAGCTGGGAGTTGTGTGTAGGGGGTCTTCCAACTGGAGGGAAGAGTGGCACCCGTATATATGGACATGAAGAGAGAGAGAGAGAGAGAATCACTGCTAGACTGGTGAGTTGCTGACCCCCCGTGATCTTTCGACTTAGTGTAACGTAGTACCCGTTCTCTTTTTGTGGGGGTCATGAGCTTAATTGTCTATGCTTAGCTCAATGACATCGCTCTCCCTTCCCTCTGTTACTCTCTAATTTGTAGGCCCTTAAATTCTCTTGGTTGCAGAAATGGGTTGTGTTTATGGTTGAAGAAAGAAGACCATTTACGATTAACTAGGAAAATGACCCGTGCGATGCAACGGGATAAAAATTCGGTCAAAAGCTACATTATGTCTTGGTTTCAGAGAATTGGCTCAAAGGCTTTTTAATCCTGGACGGAGGTAGTATTTAAGAGAATTGATCAAAAGACAATAGTAGCAAATAGCTAGGCACCCGTGGTTGCAATAGTAGAAAGAATTGACGTGTATTTAAATTTAGTGAGAGTTCTATGTCCTTCAACAATGAACCATAGAACTCGCGGTGGTGTGGATAGAAAGAAACTACTGGACCAGTAAGCCTAGCGGTGGTGTGGGACCCAGTGAACGCCATGTGTAACTCGCGCGAGATTTCTCGCCTGCTCGACCGCCGTGGAGCCCCCGGATCGATCACTCAGTCTTATCTCTAAGGACGCAGCCCCTCTCTCGTTTCTATCCCGTTTCTTTTCCCCTTCGCTAATTTCCCTTCCCAACTCCAGCAGCCAACCTCCTCGCGCCTGGAGAGGAGCTCTCCTCTGTGCCACGATCCACCTGAAGCAGGCCAAGCCCAGCTGCCGCCCCTCTCCTCCTGTCTCTCATCTTTTCCCTTCTTCTTCTCTCTCTAATCTTTGTTTTCTAGGGAGTCGCCATGGAACCCGTAGCACCCCCGCCGCCTTGGAGCTTCGTCCCGCCTCCTGTCGTCTCTCCGTCAGGCTCGTGCTCCTCCGCCTCGATTCGTCCACCCCGCCACTGGATCCACGTCAGAGCAGACGGATCCGCCTCCTCTCGCCTGGCCTGCCGTCGGAGCTCGCCCACGAAGCCGACATTCATCTCCCACTCATCAGGCTGCTTGGAGCTCGCCCCGCCTCCAGCTGCCTCTCCGTCCATGGTGTTGGAGTTGTGTCGAATATAGTGTATAAGGTAGGTTACAGTTGGACTTGCAGTTGTATCGTGTTTACATAGGATGTGGAATCGTGTCCTAATAGGACACCTGTATCCTAGGCCTCTCTTATATAGCGGGGGTAGATACGATGTAACCTATGCCAACATAATAGCACATGCGCGCAAGGAGGAGCCGGCGGCATGTGCCGGCGCTCGGGTGGCCGGTGTGCGGTATTGTGACGGTGTCACGGGAAGGAGCGCCCATAGTCAAGCCCCGGGGATGTAGCCACATCGGTGAACCTCGTTAACACATCTCGGTGTCGTGCTCGGTTGATTGCTTGGTCCTCGGATGATCAACGGTATGCCTCGGATTTATTCTAACAAGTGTTATCATGAGTTAGGTTATTTGAAGGCTGCGGTTTCGTTGGTTCGAAGGCTGAAGCAAGGCATCGTGTTGAATCGTGATTATCGACGGCTTCGCACCGAAATGAGTGAGACACCGCGAGGCGATCGTGGAAAGAAGCTAGGGTTCGGAGATCGGAAGCGGCGACATCACGGATTCGAGTCGATGGCGGTTGTTTTGGCGGGAGGTAGCAATCGAGTAAAGGCAATAAAATGAAGCGCGCCGGAATTCTCGGCGAGATCAAGATCGATCCGAAGCGATGAGACGACGAGCAAGCGTGCGAGTTGGTGGTGGTGGCGCCGTCTTACCGGTTCCCGGCTTCGGGGATGCTCAAAGGCGGGGTTCTCACTTGGCGAGGCCCATGGCACGCAAAGAGTCTTGATTGGCCGTGGAGGATGTCTTTGCGAGGCTACATGAACGTGTGAGATTTGTTTGAAAAAAAACATTGCCATGGCCACGTGGGGCGCTTTGATTGGACCCGATTTGGTTCTTGTTTACGCTTCAAGGTGCACGGAGAAGTCAGTAAAACAAATAGAGACAAAGAAAATTGTGCAGGTTGCATGGAAGTTTTTTGAAGTCGATTTGTTGTGAAGGCTTGGAACACGTGGACAGGTTATGGAGGCACTCGGACAAACGCGTCATGAGGATCATGTTTAACAGTATGTCGAGTAATGCATGGTATGTCTTTGGTTGACACGATGCGAGGTGAAACATGGTTGTAGTCGGATATGTTCTACTGGGTCGGACTGGACTGTCTGACGGATCGACGCAAGTCGGTTGGTACAGAAGAAGGTGTTGGATCGGCGACGACGACATAGGAGCATGATGCTGATGGTGACCGACTTCTGGGGCGTGGAAACACGTGGCGCAGGCCCGAGGGCTTGTGTGGCTTCGACAAGACTATGGCGCGGGATTGATTCAAGGTGGTGTATACACGGAGCTTGAAGTCGACGGGGCGCGAGGGTGGACTGATCATCTACCATGGAGTCATGTTGAAGGTGGAGCTGGATTGAGGGGCTACGATGTAAGGATCCAGGGAATCGAAGCCTATTCAGCAAGGGGAAAAGCGAGTGACATGCAGTTCGGACTGGAGCCCGGTGGTCTGATGGAAGCATGAATCTCGTCATCGGTCGGTGATGATCGATGGTACTCTGTAGTGGGGGTTGAGTGGTGTGGGTTCGTGACCCTTGAGACTCGACCGGGACAGCGGAGGCTCGACGCGGTAATAGCGACGAGGCGTGCGGTATGCACGGCATGGAGACGGGCGGGGCTCGTGGTCATACATGTGGTGAGACAACTGCGAATTTGACTCGGGATGACTACAAGCAATGGTGAAATTCCTTCAAATTTCAGACAGGCGGTCAAGAAAGGAGCGGTGATGTTGAGTTCAGATAACTCTTATGTGTGACACCCAATATGTGAGTTGTTCACTTTCACGCAGGTCGTGATCGATGTGTGATGGCATTGGACTGATACTCTGGAAGTTGGGAGCGCAAACTAGAGTAATGTGGAACTTAATTTCGCTCGAGTGTTGACTGTGGTTAAGAAAAGAAGGAACTACAAGTTGCAGGTGGAGTCACATGGAGTCTTTGAAGTAGCAGCGGTACTCATGGGATAAGCTCAAGTCCAATGTACATGAAAGTTTGACGCATTGACGAATTCAAGGTGGTGGAGAATATTCGCCAAGGTGGAGTTTGTTGGAGTTGTGTCGAATATAGTGTACAAGGTAGGTTACAGTTGGACTTGTAGTTGTATCGTGTTTACATAGGATGTGGAATCGTGTCCTAGTAGGACACTTGTATCCTAGGCCTCTCTTATATAGCGGGGGTAGACACACGATGTAACCTATGCCAACATAATAGCACAGGCGCGCAAGGGGGAGCCGGCGGCATGTGCCGGTGCCCGGGTGGCCGTTGTGCGGTATTGTGACGGTGTCACGGGGAGGAGCGCCCATAGTCAAGCCCCGGGGATGTAGCCACATCGGTGAACCTCGTTAACACATCTCGGTGTCGTGCTCGGTTGATTGCTTGGTCCTCGGATGATCAACGGTATGCCTCGGATTTATTCTAACACATGGGAGCTCGCCCGCGAAGCCGTGTTCATCTCCTACTCATCAGGCTGCTGGGAGCTCGCTAACTCGGCTGGTTCGCACGCACCGCACAAGGACAGGTGCCGGCACCGGAGCAGCAGAAACGCAGGCGTCCCACCGCGACGGCGCAGGGAGGTTGCAGCAGCTGGTCCAGCGTGGCGCGGAGGCCGACGGCGACGACCTCGCGGCTCTTGGTGACGCCTAGCCATGCCTGGCCCACTGCTGGAACCTCTCCTCCTGTTCGACGTTGCCGTAGCGCCCGCACTCCAGTTCAGCCACACGGCTTGAAGCCTCCCCGCCGCAGCGCGCTCCACAGCAGCCAACACCGCCGGCGCGCCGCGACGCCTCACCCCAAGAAAGCACGGCGGCCGCCTTATCATCCTCTGCCGCACCCTCCAACGCCCTCCGCGACGCCTCGGTCCGCCGTGCTCTACAACGCCTCGCCTCATTCCTGGGCTTGGGCGGCGCGAAAGCCCTCAGCGACGCATCCCCCTGCTTCTGCGGCGTCGAAGCCGGCGGCAAGCGGCGGGGCGTGCTGAAGGAAATATGCCCTAGAGGCAATAATAAAGTTATTATTTATTTCCTTATATCATGATAAATGTTTATTATTCATGCTAGAATTGTATTAACCGGAAACATAATACATGTGTGAATACATAGACAAACATATAGTCACTAGTATGCCTCTACTAGACTAGCTCATTAATCAAAGATGGTTATGTTTCCTAACCATAGACATGTGTTGTCATTTGATTAATGGGATCACATCATTAGGAGAATGATGTGATTGACATGACCCATTCCGTTAGCATAGCACTTGATCGCTTAGTATATTGCTATTGCTTTCTTCATGACCTATACATGTTCCTGTAACTATGAGATTATGCAACTCCGTTTACGGAGGAACACTTTGGTACTACCAAACGTCACAACGTAATCGGGTGATTATAAAGGAGTACTACAGTGTCTCCAAAGGTACATGTTGGGTTGGCGATTTTGAGATTAGGTTTTGTCACTCCGATTGTCGGAGAGGTATCTCTAGGCCTTCTCGGTAATACACATCACATAAGCCTTGCAAGCATTGCAACTAATAAGTTAGTTGTGAGATGATGTATTACGGAACGAGTAAAGAGACTTGCCGAACGAGATTGAACTAGGTATTGGATACCGACGATCGAATCTCGGGTAAGTAACATACCGATGACAAAGGGAACAACGATGTCGTTATGCGGTTTGACCGATAAAGATCTTCAAGAATATGTAGGAACCAATATGGGCATCCAGGTTCCGCTATTGGTTATTGACCGAGAATAGTTCTAGGTCATGTCTACATAGTTCTCGAACCCGTAGGGTCCGCACGCTTAACGTTTCGATGACAGTTTATTATGAGTATATAAGTTATGATGTACCGAAGTTTGTTCGAGTCCGGATGTGATCACGGACATGACGAGGAGTCTCAAATGGTCGAGACATAAAGATTGATATATTGGAAGCCTATGTTTGGACTTGGAAAGGTTTCGGATGAAAACAGATTTTATCGAACACCGGGGTTACTGGAACCCCGGGGATCAATGGGCCTTGATGGGCCATAAGGGAGAAGAGGAGGGCCGGCCAGGCAGGCAGCGCCCCCCCTCTAGTCCGAATAGGACAGGAGAGGGGGCGCCTCCTCCCTCTTCCCCTTCCCCAAGTCCTAGTCCAACTAGGAGAGGGGAGTCCTACTCGGTGGAGTAGGACTCCTCGGCAGCGCCTCCCTAGGGCCGGCCGCACCCCCTCCCTTGCTCCTTTATATCTGAGGCGGGGGCACCCAGACACGAAAGTTGATCTACGGATCGTTCCTTAGCCGTGTCGGGTGCCCCTCCACCATATTCCACTTCGGTCATATCGTCATGAGCTTAGCGAAGCCTGCGCCGGTGAAGTCATATCGTCGCGAGCTTAGGCGAAGCCTGCGTCGGTGGAGCATCATCATCGTCCACCACGCCGTCGTCTTGACGAACTCATCCCCGATGCTTTGCCGGATCGGAGCCCGGGATCGCCATCGAGTGAACGTGTCTGAACTCGGAGGTGCCGTGACGTTCGGTACTTGGATCGGTCGGATCGTGAAGACGTCGACTACATCAACCGTGTTGTTATAACGCTTCGCTTTCGGTCTCACGAGGGCGTGGACATACACTCTCCCTCTCGTTGCTATGCCATCACCATGGTCTTGCGTGTGCGTAGGAAATTTTTGAAATTACTCGCTCCCCAACAAAGGTATCGAGCCTGGTTTTATGCGTTGATGTCATATGCACGAGTAGAACACAAGTGAGTTGTGGGCGATATAAGTCATCTGCTTACCAAAGATGTCATACTTTGGTTCAGCGGTATTGTGAGATGAAGCGCCCGGACCGACATTACGCGTGCGCTTACGCGAGACTGGTTTCACCGCCGAGCACTCGTTGCTTAAAGGTGACCGGCGGTGTCTGCTTTCTCACTTTAGTTGAACCGAGTGTGGCTACGCCGGTCCTTGCGAAGGTTAAAACAGCACCAACTTGACAAACTATCGTTGTGGTTTTGATGCGTAGTAAGAACGGTTCTTGCTCAGCCCGTAGCAGCCACGTAAAACTTGCAACAACAAAGTAGAGGACGCCTAACTTGTTTTTGCAGGCATGTTGTGATGTGATGTGGTCAAGACGTGATGCTATATTTTATTGTATGAGATGATCATGTTTTGTAACCGAAGTTATCGGCAATCGGCGAGAGCCATATGGTTGTCGCTTTATTGTATGAAATGCAACGCCATGTAATTGCTTTACTTTATCACTAAGCAATGAGCGATAGTCGAGAAGCAATAGTTGGCGAGACGACAACGATGCTACGATGGAGATCAAGGTGTCGCGCCGGTGACGATGGTGATCATGACGGTGCTTCGGAGATGGAGATCACAAGCACGAGATGATGATGACCATATCATATCACTTATATTGATTGCATGTGATGTTTATCCTTTATGCATCTTATCTTGCTTTGATTGACGGTAGCATTATAAGATGATCTCTCACTAAAATTATCAAGAAGTGTTCTCCCTGAGTATGCACCGTTGCAAAAGTTCTTCGTGTTGAGACACCACGTGATGATCGGGTGTGATAGGCTCTACGTTCAAATACAACGGGTGCAAAACAGTTGCACACGCGGAATACTAAGGTTAAACTTGACGAGCCTAGCATATAACAGATATGGCCTCGGAACACGGAGACCGAAAGGTCGAACGTGAATCATATAGTAGATATGATCAACATAGTGATGTTCACCATTGAAACTACTCCATCTCACGTGATGATCGGACATGGTTTAGTTGATTTGGATCACGTAATCACTTAGATGACTAGAGAGATGTCTGTCTAAGTGGGAGTTTTAATATGATTAATTAAACTTAAATTTATCATGAACTTAGTACCGATAGTATTTTTGCTTGTCTATGTTTACTTTGTAGATAGATGGCTCGTGTTGTTGTTCCGTTGAATTTTAATGCGTTCCTTGAGAAAGCAAAGTTGAAAGATGATGGTAGCAATTACACGGATCGGGTCCGTAACGAGGATTATCCTCATTGTTGTCTGAAGAAATTACGCCCCGGAAGCACCGGCTGGTGCCAGCTGCTGCAGAGAGCAACGCCGAAGTTGTGAACGTCTGGCAAAGCAAAGTGATGACTACTCGATAGTTCAGATGTGCCATGCTTTACGGCTTAGAACCGGGTCTTCAACGACGTTTTGAACGTCATGGAGCATATGAGATGTTCCAGGAGTTGAAGTTAATATTTCAAGCAAATGCCCGGATTGAGAGATATGAAGTCTCCAATAAGTTCTATAGCTGCAAGATGGAGGAGAATAGTTCACAAGGAACATATACTCAAAATGTCCGGGTATAATAATCACTTGATTCAACCGGGAGTTACTCTTCCGGATGATAGTGTCATTGATGAATTCTCCAATCACGCCACCAAGCTACAAGAGCTTCGTGATGAACTATAATATGCAAGGGATGACCAAAACAATTCCCGAGCTCTTCGCAATGCTAAAAGCAGCGGAGGTAGAAATCAAGAAAGAGCATCAAGTGTTGATGGTCAACAAGACCACTAGTTTCAAGAAAAGGGCAAAGGAAAGAAGAAGGAACTTCAAAAGAACAGCAAGAAAGTTGCTGCTCAAGAGAAGAAACCCAAGTCTGGACCTAAGCACAAACAGAGTGTTTTTGCCAAAGCAAACCGGACATTTGAAGCGGAACTGCCCCAAGTATTTGGCGGATAAGAAGGATGGCAAGGTGATCAAAGGTATATGTGATATACATGTTATTGATGTGTACCTTACTAATACTCGCAGAGTACACGGTATTTGATACTGGTTCATTGCTAATATTTGCAACTCAAAGCAGGAACTACGGATTGCGAAGATTGGCTAAGGACGAGGTGACGATCGCGCGTGGGAAATGGTTCCAAAGTCGATGTGATCGCGGTCGGCACGCTACCTCTACATCTACCATCGGGATTAGTTTTAGACCTAAATAATTGTTATTTGGTGCCGCGTTAAGCATGAACATTATATCTGGATCTTGTTTGATGCGAGACGGTTATTCATTTAAGACAGAGAATAATGGTTGTTCTATTTATATGAATAATATCTTTTATGGTCATGCACCCTTGAAGAGTGGTCTATTTTTATTGAATCTCGATAGTAATACACATATTCATAGTGTTGAAACCAAAAGATACAGAGTTGATAATGATAATGCAACTTATTTGTGGCACTGCCGTTTGGGTCATATCGGTATAAAACGCATGAAGAAACTCCATACTGATGGACTTTTGGAATCACTTGATTATGAATCACTTGGTACTTGCGAACCGTGCCTCATGGGCAAGATGACTAAAACGCCGTTCTCCGGAACTATGAAGCGAGCAACTGATTTGTTGGAAATCATACATACTGATGTTTGTGGTCCAATGAATGTTGAGGCACGCGGCGGGTATCGTTATTTTCTCACCTTCACAGATGATTTGAGCAGATATGGGTATATCTACTTAATGAAACATAAATCTGAAACATTTGAAAAGTTCAAAGAATTTCAGAGTGAAGTGGAAAATCATCGTAACAAGAAAATAAAATTTCTACGATCTGATCGTGGAGGAGAATATTTGAGTTACGAGTTTGGTATACATTTGAAACAATGCGGAATAGTTTCGCAACTCACGCCACCCGGAACACCACAGAGAAATGGTGTGTCCGAACGTCGTAATCGTACTTTACTTGATATGGTGCGATCTATGATGTCTCTTACTGATTTACCACTATCATTTTGGGGATATGCTTTAGAGACGGCCGCATTCACGTTAAATAGGGCACCATCAAAGTCCGTTGAGACGACACCTTATGAACTGTGGTTTGGCAAGAAACCAAAGTTGTTGTTTCTTAAAGTTCGGGGTTGCGATGCTTATGTGAAGAAACTTCAACCAGATAAGCTCGAACCCAAATCGGAGAAATGTGTCTTCATAGGATACCCAAAGGAGATCATTGGGTACACCTTCTATCACAGATCTGAAGGCAAGATTTTCGTTGCTAAATTCGGATCCTTTCTAGAAAAGGAGTTTCTCTCGAAAGAAGTGAGTGGGAGGAAAGTAGAACTTGATGAGATAATCAGATCTGCTCCCTTATGGAAAGTAGTTCATCACAAGAAACGGTTCTGTGACAACTACACCAATCAATGAGGAAACTAATGATATTGATCATGAAACTTCAGATCAAGTTTCTCTGAACTTCGAGGTCAACCAGAGTAAAATACGCACTGCAGTGGTACGGTAATCCTATTCGAAGTCATGTTACTTGACCATGGCGAACCTACAAACTATGAAGAAGCGATGGTGAGCCCAGATTCCGCAAAATGGTGGAAGCCATGAAATCTGAGATGGGATCCATGTATGAGAACAAAGTATGGACTTTGGTTGACTTGCCGATGATCGGCAAGCCATTGAGAATAAATGGATTTTAAGAAGAAGAATGACGCCGATGGTAATGTAATCGTCTATAAATCTCGACTTGTTGCGAAAGGTTTTCGACAAGTTCAAGGGGTTGACTACGATGAGACTTTCTCACCCATAGCGATGCTTAGGTCTGTCCGAATCATGTTAGCAATTGCTGCATTTTATGATTATGAAATTTGGCAAATGGATGTAAAAACTGCATTCTTGAATGGATTTCTAGAAGAAGAGTTGTATATGATGCAACCAGAAGGTTTTGTTGATCCAAAGGGTGCTAACAAAGTGTGCAAGCTCCAATGATCAATTTATGGTCAGTGCAAGCCTCTCGAGTTGGAATAAACGCTTTGATAGTGTGATCAAAGCATATGGTTTTATATGCACTTTTGGAGAAGCTCGTATTTACAAGAAAGTGAGTGGGAGCTCAGTAGCATTTCGATATTATATGTGGACGACATATTATTGATTGGAAATAATATAGAATTTCTGGATAGCATAAAAGGATACTTGAATAAAAGTTTTTCAATGAAAGACCTCGGTGAAGCTGCTTACATATTGGGCATCAAGATCTGTAGAGATAGATCAAGACGCTTAATTGGACTTTCACAAAGCACATACCTTGATAAAGTTTTGAAAAAGTTCAAAATGGATCGAGCAAAGAAAGGTTTTTTACCAGATTAAAGGTGTGAGATTGAGTCGACTCAATGCCCGACCACAAGCAGAAGATAGAGAGAAATGAAAGATGTTCCTATGCTTCAGCCATAGGCTCTATCATGTATGCAATGCTGTGTACCGACCGACGTATGCTTAGCAATAAGCTTGGCAGGAAGGTACCAAAGTAATCCAGAGTGGATCATCGGACAGCGGTCAAGAACATCCCAAATACCAAAAGGACTAAGGATATGTTTCTCGATATGGAGGTGACAAAGAGCTAGTCGTAAATGGTTACGTCGATGTAAGCTTTGACACTGATCCGGACGATTCTAAATCGCAAACCGGATACGTGTTTTTATTAAACGGTGGAGCTGTCGGTTGGTGCAGTTCTAAACAAAGCGTCGTGGCGGGATCTACATGTGAAGCGGAGTACATAGCTGCTTCGAAGCAGCAAATGAAGGAGTCTAGATGAAAGAGTTCATTTCGATCTAGGTGTTATACCTAGTGCATCGGGACCGATGAAGATCTTCGTGACAATATCGGTGCAATTGCCTTGGCAAAGGAATCCAGATTTCACAAGAGGACCAAGCATATCAAGAGACGCTTCAATTCCATTCGGGACCAAGTCCAAGTGGGAGACATAGAGATTTGCAAGATACATACGGATCTGAATGTTGCGGACCGCTGACTAAGCCTCTTCCACGAGCAAAACATGATCAGCACCAAGACTCCATGGGTGTTAGAATCATTACTGCGTAATCTAGATTATTGACTCTAGTGCAAGTGGGAGACTGAAGGAAATATGCCCTAGAGGCAATAATAAAGTTATTATTTATTTCCTTATATCATGATAAATGTTTATTATTCATGCTAGAATTGTATTAACCGGAAACATAATACATGTGTGAATACATAGACAAACATATAGTCACTAGTATGCCTCTACTAGACTAGCTCATTAATCAAAGATGGTTATGTTTCCTAACCATAGACATGTGTTGTCATTTGATTAATGGGATCACATCATTAGGAGAATGATGTGATTGACATGACCCATTCCGTTAGCATAGCACTTGATCGTTTAGTATATTGCTATTGCTTTCTTCATGACCTATACATGTTCCTGTAACTATGAGATTATGCAACTCCGCTTACGGAGGAACACTTTGGTACTACCAAACGTCACAACGAATCGGGTGATTATAAAGGAGTACTACAGTGTCTCCAAAGGTACATGTTGGGTTGGCGATTTCGAGATTAGGTTTTGTCACTCCGATTGTCGGAGAGGTATCTCTAGGCCTTCTCGGTAATACACATCACATAAGCCTTGCAAGCATTGCAACTAATAAGTTAGTTGTGAGATGATGTATTACGGAACGAGTAAAGAGATTTGCCGTAACGAGATTGAACTAGGTATTGGATACCAACGATCAATCTCGGGTAAGTAACATACCGATGACAAAGGGAACAACGTATGTCGTTATGCGGTTTGACCGATAAAGATCTTCGAAGAATATGTAGGAACCAATATGGGCATCCAGGTTCCGCTATTGGTTATTGACCGAGAATAGTTCTAGGTCATGTCTACATAGTTCTCGAACCCGTAGGGTCCGCACGCTAACGCTTCGATGACAGCTTTATTATGAGTTTATAAGTTATGATGTACCGAAGTTTGTTCGGAGTCCCGGATGTGATCACGGACATGACGAGGAGTCTCGAAATGGTCGAGACATAAAGATTGATATATTGGAAGCCTATGTTTGGACTTCGGAAAGGTTCCGGATGAAAACGGGATTTTACCGGAACACCGGGGGGTTACTGGAACCCCGGGGATCAATGGGCCTTGATGGGCCATAAGGAGAAGAGGAGGGCAGGCCGCGCCTCCCCCCCTCTAGTACGAATAGGACAGGAGAGGGGGCGCGCCTCCCTCTTCCCCTTCCCAAGTCCTAGTCCAACTAGGAGAGGGGGGAGTCCTACTCGGTGGGAGTAGGACTCCTCCAGCGCCCTCCCTAGGGCCGGCCGCACCCCTTGCTCCTTTATATACGGGGCAGGGGGCACCCCAGACACAAAAGTTGATCTACGGATCGTTCCTTAGCCGTGTCGCGGTGCCCCTCCACCATATTCCACTTCGGTCATATCGTCGCGAGCTTAGGCGAAGCCTGCGCCGGTGAAGTCATATCGTCGCGAGCTTAGGCGAAGCCCTGCGTCGGTGGAGCATCATCATCGCCACCACGCTGTCGTCTTGACGGAACTCATCCCCGTGCTTTGCTGGATCGGAGCCCGGGATCGCCATCGAGCTGAACGTGTCTGAACTCGGAGGTGCCGTCGTTCGGTACTTGGATCGGTCGGATCGTGAAGACGCACGACTACATCAACAGCGTTGTTATAACGCTTCGCTTTCGGTCTCACGAGGGCGTGGACATACACTCTCCCCTCTCGTTGCTATGCCATCACCATGGTCTTGCGTGTGCGTAGGAAATTTTTTGAAATTACTACGTTCCCCAACACGTGCCGGGCGATACACCGTACAGTAGAGGCAAGCAATGGATAAGTGGTGGAGGTGGCCAGTGGAGGCAGGTTTTTTTTTGTAAAAGGACGAAACGTTTTCCATCACTACCACACATTATATGTAGGATTCCAGGTTAATTTCTCAAAAACAGGGGGATTTTTTTGCAAAAAGCCCGACAGACAACCAGAAGCCATCGCTGCTTTATTATTAGGGAAGATATGAATACTAGTCGGATCGATCAATCGTCCCATGCGAACCAACCTGTGGTTGAGATGGTTAGATGGACAGTGGTATCCCCAACCCACAAGGGTTCAAATCCTGGTGCTCGCATTATTCCTGGATTTATTTCAGGATTTCCGGCGATGGGCTTTCAGTGGGAGGAGACGTTTCCGTCGATGACGAGGCGCCTACGGTGACTTCGTAAAACTCAAGATGATATGCTGGCTCAGTCTCTCGGAGGTGCTCATAGGGATAGGGTGTGCGTGTGTGCGTTCATAGGGGTGAGTATATGCGCGTGTATACGAGCACTTATGTCTGTACTAATGCTAAAAAAAAAGATCAATCGTCCCGTGACAGCCTGCACCCACGTCGCTCCTAGGAGGGGCGACTCGGGCGGAACCCTAGAGCAGCCGCCACCGCCTCCCCGCCGCCGCCGAAGGACGCCTCCGGTCAAGGGCCGCGAGGCTGACAGCGGCGAGGGCCCCATCCTCCTCGTGTGGCGGGATCTCCGGCCGGAGCTTCGTGGTGGCCCTCGACGGCGCGGCTCGTCCGAAGGAGATGGACGCCGGGGCGGTGGCCCGGACTTCTTCGGCGACTTCGATTGCCGTTGTGGCTGCGGTTCGGGGGGCTCCGTGCGGCTCAGCTCCTCATCTTCGCATGGTGTGGGTGGTGGCGGCGGTGCCTACTGAGATCTCCGGCTTACTATTGGGAACTGGCGGGCGGCGGCGTGGGGGCCTGCCGATCTGCCTAATAAAGGAGGCAGTCCTAGTGCTTTCCTCGTGTCATGGCAATGATCTGTGTGATCTGTCCACCTCGATCTGGCAGCCGACGTGTTCCGGAACTACTGCCGGACGTCTTTACGGATTGGTGCAACGCCCCTGGATATCCGGATCGGACAAAACCCGGTTGTGCGCGCCCATATCAGCCTACGCGGCTTCATGAAGGCACGACACGAAGTTCCACAGTTTGTTGACACTATGGGACATGCCGGTATCTCGATTTTCATGGTGTAGACAGCAATGGAGAAGGTCATGGTGGCTGAGATTGGAGGTCCAATAATGGTGAAGGGGGCCTTCGAGGCGATGAACTCTTTGCTTCACAGGCTGGTGCTCGGATTTGGCTTGCGGGATTTTTCCCGCCCACTCTGGACACGATACCTGCGAGTTTGGTGTTTGATAACTTTCAGGTGCAGCGGCAGCAAGTGGGGGGGGGGGGCAGCACCGGAGGATTTCATTTTTCGCTCCTTGAGTGCCGGGTTGTGACTTTCAGGGTGAAAACCTAAGGTTTGACCTTTATTGGTTGTGCCTAGCAATGGCCTTGCTAAATGTATTGTTTTGGGAGCTCTGACTTCTCTAGGGTGAAAACCTAAGATTTTTGATCGGGCGACGATGACGTTTGTGCACTGTTTCCTTCTTGGAGGTGATGCTTTTGAGGAACTTTTTTGTATTCTGAGTGTTGCCTTTGGTGGTGGTTTGTGTGCTGTTGCTGAGAGGAGTTGATCACTATGGCGGGGCCTTCGTTTTTTCCTTTCTTTTTTGTTTTCTTTACCAGGCTATGTGCATCTTGGATGTCTTTTGTGACATTTTGTTGGTGCAGAAGCTAGGTATAATTAGTATCTTCATGATATTAATATATTTTCTTTGTCAAAAAAGTGAATAATAGTCATAAATTGAAATTTCAGATGAGGATTTTGTATAGCGCTCCCTCTCCTTCCTCCCATCCATCCCAGTCCCTGCCCATCCCCGCCACACCATGTATCCGCTAGAACCCAACCACCTCCTTAACCTATTTTTTTTTGATAAATAGTGGCTTTTATTGATTCATAATGTTGCATCAAGAGAATACAAATATCAAAAGCACATACTAACTTTTACACGATTAGAATGCACAAAACCAACACTAACACACACAAAAAACTTTGAATGTCCCGTCAAAGCAAATTTAAGTATACATAAACAACCATTAACATCAACCAACACCGATGACAGCACCCGAACAGTGGAAAGTGAACCAACCTGTGGTTGGATGGTTAGGAGGATAGTGATATCCCTAGCACACCAGAGTTCAAGTTCTAGACTTGACATTGGTCCTCGCATTTTCTTGGATGTATTTCAGGTCTTCCGGCAATATGTGTTTCGTGGGAGGAGATGTTCCCATCGACTACAAAAGCGTATGTGACGACTTTGTCCATCTCAAGATGATGTGCCGGCTCAATCTCTCGGAGGTGCTCATAGGGGTAGGGTGTGCGTGCATGCATTCATAGGTGTGAGTATATGTGCATGTGTATGAGTGTCTGTGTCTGTACTGTGTAAAAAGGAATAATAGTGAGAAAATCGCTTCAACAACAACGCCTCCAAGAATGAAAAATTGCGCAAGCGCCACTATCACCAGATCCAACACGATCTTAGGTTTACACCCCTAGCAAACTCCAGGCACTACAAATCAACTTTTTTATGAGCCACTTCTGTTACGCAAAACCGACTTTCGTCAGCAAAAATGTGTTACTGACGATTTTCAACCGTCACGCGGTTTGTCACTGAAGCGATGTCACAAAAAATAAAATGCCGATGGTACCACTTTTTCCGTCACCTAAGGGCGTCTCCAAAGCTGACCCTCAAACCACTCGCATCCACCTGCATCCCTAAAAGTTTAGTCTTTTCCACACCCCTTTTGGTACTTCAAAGATAGAGAGCATGAACATACGTAGCTTCGTGAGAGCCTAATTAACAAGAACCAACTGTCCACATCAGTTTACCTTTTGAGCAATTGAGCTTCTTTTCAAACTTGTCCTCTATACAATCAAGCTTCTTTTGAAACTTGTCCTTTATACAATTGAGCTTCTTTTCAAACTTGTCATCTATACACTTTCACTCGTTATTGGTAAGTTTAGATAGTGAATCGGTATCTCGAGATAAGTAAAAGGGAACTTAACGACCTGACAACCAGAGTTGTTTATAATGGCTTTCCTCTTCTTTGGCACGTTCAAAAGAAAATACTTCCTTTGTGGAAGTTTATTTTAAGTTTGGACAGTTTCTCAAAACGATAAAGGACAAGTTTCATATCAACTACATTGCTCATATCATGCTCTATTAAAATGGAAGTGTCGTTCGTATAATGTAGAATAGATACCCCCATCAACCTGACCATTCACCTTTGCTCTTGTGATGATGATTGCTAACATATTGACAACAATGTTAAAAAGGATTGGAGATAAAGGACCCTCCTCCCACAATCCTTTCATGGTCTGGAAATAGTGCCAAATATCATCGTTGACTCTCACCCCCGCACTACCACCCTGAACAAAGGACTGGACCTGTGGCTGCCAAGCAGCACCAAAACCCTTCATTCTTAGAGCTTGTTGTAAGAAAGGTCACTTGCGTTTATCATAGGCTTTCTCAAAATCCACTTTAAAGGTAACTCTATCAAAAAAAATCGAGTCAAGCTCATGGATTGTTTCATGTAGGACAACCACCCCCTCCAGGATATGACGTCCAAGCATGAAAGCAATCTAGGTAGGGTGAAGTATGATATGTGTGATGGCCATTAGTCTATTAGTGCCCACTTTGGTAAAAATCTTGAAAGTAACATTGAGCAAACAAATAGGATGTAATTGACCGCCTCATCCTTCTTAGGAAGAAGAGTGATCGTCCGAAAGCTGAGCTTCAACACTTGGAGTTTGCCATTGAATAAGTTCACAAACATTGGCATCACACCCCCCCTTAACCGACACCAACATCTTCGATAAATTCTGCGTGGAACCCGTCTGGACCTAGCACCTTATTATTTTTCATCTGTAAGATGACATCACATACCTCCTTCTCCGTGAAGGGTGCTACGGACACAACATTCTCTTCCGGACAGAGCTGTGGTATATCCTTTGAGGTGCTACCCAAACAAATTCTTATAGAAGATGAAGATATAGGACTTGACGTTTCCTAGCCAACAATGGTTCCCTCATCCTATTCCAAATGAACATTTTTTATGTTTCCCATTGGTGATCAAATGGAAAAACTTGGTATTATTATCACCCATCCCCACCCCCCGAACGTACTTCACTTTAGCCCGTTGGGCTCATTTAATCTCCTCTCTCTCAAAAGTTTAGCAAACTCGCTTCGGCTTCCCCTTTAGCAGCGCATTCTCCTAATTCAAGGGGAGAAGTTCCCGGTTGTGACGGGCAGATGCTCGATGCCCGTCATTGATGGTTGCTTACCCGTGATGGGCGGTACCCTATCTCCTGTTACTTATGTACATTATGCTTCACACACCACTTATGTGATAGTAGGCATTTTCGCCCGTCAATAGCAATCAATTCCACAGTAATGATTGCACGGATAGATTTGACAAAATAGTTATTGCTTAGTTCCCGATAATATTGACCCTCTCAATTCCATACCTTAGCATGATCATGACACAGCTACTTGTCAATATGTATATGTCTTTGCGGGAATATGTATATGTATTAAACAACTATGAATCATTAGTGACAATTGACATGCATTTATTTATTTTTATTTAAGATCTAATGGGGATTCACAAGGGAGAGACCTCATCCTTCATGAGTATTTCATTGAACTAAAAAAATAACATTTGTTTTGTCAATATCATACTACATACTCGAGAACGAGTATTGGGATTTTGGATGGCAAAACTATGAGAAGCCTAAGCCAAAAAAGAAAAGAAAAGAAACCCACATCTGGTAACACTTGGTTGTATGTCAACCGCCTTGGTTATCGAGAAGAGTCGGTATAAGTAAACAGAGCAATGGACCTCATGCTACATCGAAGTAAATGAAGAAACAATAAAATGTTAGTACTCTTCAATATATAACTGATCTTCACCTTCTTCTATATCAAACTTAAATTTGGTTGGCCTAAGATGCCTCGAATGACCACTTAAATGACCGATAGTCCTTTTCCAAGACAAGACGGACCAGCCTTTTCTCAAAATCAACAGCGGAAGCGCACTTATTTTTGAATGCCCAACATTTAAATTATTGTTAGTCTACCAAAAGAACCGAATAATGTTCTCCCAGCTAGTATCTGTTATTTAGAATACAGTTGTTGTTCTAGCACATATAGTCTATACACGCACGGCCGGCCGATTCCTGCTCATGCATGCACGTAATTTGTTTAATCCCCATATAATTGGTTTGCAGTTTGTAGAAGTGCCAACTGTCGGCTCAGTGGTCGGCATTAGCTTGCATCAGCGCCTAATTAAGAAAATCATAGCCGGCAAAAAGGTTGCAGCTAATTAGCACCTTTTCGTTCCCTCTCTAGATTACCTACAACGGCATCTACACACAAAATATATCTACACTAGATTCCAAAACAGTTGCACATATGATAACTAGTCAAAAGCGGAGTACACATCACAAACCCATATAGTAGTGTCTAGTTAGCTAATTAATTGCCTAACAAACATAATTAATTAGCGTTGAATTGTTCAGGTGCAGTGCTCATCAATAATGCGCGCATGCTTTCCGCTGTGTGTAATGTGATTATGCATGAATGTGGTGAGTTCGACAATGCCGAGGGTAGCTATGTTTTATTATCAAAAGGGAAGTGATATACATAAATATAGGTAAGAGCAAAATGTTCCAAAACTGAAACTAATTATTGAACCGTCTGGAATAAACTATGCATTTCGGCAGGCTGCAGATATAAAGTTTGAGAACTCATTTGAATAACTTCCATATATTATGCACCTAATCCTGGAATCTTATTAGTGGGACCTGAAAGTCTAACACAAACATAGGTTTTTTTTTTCCGGATAAACGCGCAGATGCACCCTTAATTAGTTTGGCGAGTTCGTGCAGGAGACTTCAAATTTCAGATATGTTAAGTTGTTGATGTGTTAGTGATGTTTGATAAAAGCAAATAGAGCATGGTCACGCAGTTTACCCAAGACCGGAGTCATAGAGTATCGATAATAAATCACTACTACTATCTCACTCCATTTTTTTTAACACTGCAAATTTAATGGACATAATTTAGCTGAACATAATTTTCTGTCCGCACCTTCACCTGACTGGAACTGGATCCTTTAACATATACTCCCTTCGTCCGGAAATACTTGTCATCAAAATGAATAAAAGGGGATGTACCTAGATGTATATTAGTTCTAGATACATGCCTTTTTATCCATTTTGATGACAAGTTTTTTCGGACAGAGGGAGTACAAAGGATGTTAGAGAAGCTATAGTATCCTAACTTTCCTTCAGTTAATCCACACAATTAAGGCTAAAATAATTTAAAATAATTTTTAAATTACAGATGTAGCATGCACATTCATAGACCATAGTAATTACATACAAACAAGTTGATGGTGAGATAAAATTAACTTTGGATTTTTTTATATCTACAGTAATTACCAAAAGTAAATAACCTGCTAATAGTCCGTAACATTCCTTCTTCATTTTACACTAGACGAGTACTGTAGCACCGTGACTTTCCTTCTCTAAGTTAAAGGATCCGGCTCCTGACTGGACTATGCATATAGGCACATTTTCTGGAACGTTTACAGAACTCAAAGATATACTATTTTTCTTGTAAATGGACCCATGATCATTGAGGTATTATTTTCCTGATAAAAAGCTGAATCATTTGCTTATGTTCCATTCACGGTACCTATCAACCTGACCAATAAGCAGTTCTCTTCCAAATACATTTACTAAGTGTTAGTCTGTTAGACACCATCAAACTAGGACCAACTAGGCTAGCTGATTGTTGACTAATGCCATGTTAATTTACATGTACTTCATGAGCTAATCTCACCCGAACACTATAAACTAGTAGGAATGTTACTTAAGTAGACAAATAAAATTCACGAGTTTATTAGCACTTAATTATATGGCAGACAAGACCCTGTTCTGTTCGGCGCCGTGCATGATTGATGCTGATGGGAACCAATTAACCACTAATTAGTTAAGTGTTGTTTTGCGAAAGCAGAAGCACTATAGGAGAACTATACTTATCTTAGATTCTTGCGAGACAATGTCAAACGGCAACAACACTTGGTTTGTGGCTGTGCTTTATCCTCTCACGCATGTGCGCGAGGTATATAGAACATAGCCTAGTTAGTTTAAGATGAGATGACACGAACTTTTCTGGACAAGATGGAGATTTGTGCAATGCTGGCTAGCTTAGCCTCTCTTTTTGTCTCTTGTCTCCATGAAATTAAGCAATCCCTAGTTAGCTTGCTAGTAGTGCCTTGTGGGTTAGGTAAATAAAAGCCCCTAAAAATCGGTACCTTTTCTGTGCACGTAGCCTTATCCTCTTTGTAAACAACGAGAAGAATAGGTTAGTTCATGATGTCTTAGGCAAGGCAACCAACTTACAATCCAGTTGTATAGAATCCCAATATATATTGTACAAAAACTACCGTGAAAATCTTCTCGCGGGCGAAAGTATTGTCTAACTAATTTGACCTTTTTTAAAAATCAATTGTATTTGTGGCTACTTTTCAACACTACTCCCTCCATCCCATAAATATAAGATGTTATTACATCCATGGGACGGAGGTTTTTTTTTTATTTGTGGATACTTTTCAACACTATTTGACAAGCTCATGTATGATGTTCGATGATCCATAGATCACTCCCCACCCGCTTCTTGACCGCCTCGGTGCAGGACTGGAGCATATACATCATCTCGTTGAGCTTGGTACCCTGGATTGTAAGTCGTTGGGTCGATCCAGGATTCGCTTCATCTTTACTCCTATAGAAGACTCAGTTGGTGATAATGGTATGTCTATCATCCGTCATTTCTGGCCATCAGATCTGCATCTAACGACTGTGATGTAAGTTGTGACATTTTTACAACAAGACCCGACTTCTCTACTCCAATTTGCAGAAACCCTTTAGTAACTTGAAACCAACCGCATCCCTCCCCCACTTCATCAAAACAACCATGAGGAATATATTTTGAGTGAAACCTAATACGAGTATATTTTTAGTGATGTATATACCAAAACTAGAATGTTTATCTTTCAAGTTTGTGAACATGTATTATTCTACTATGGATCCGTTGCAACGCACTGGTACATTGCTAGTCAGCTAGGGTAGTCCAATCTCTGAGCTACTACCTCCTTGGTAGTCATTTATACTCCTGGAACTACGTGGAGGCATTCTTCCTCGGTGATAGGGCGATGCTCGATTTCGCAACAATTTACAAGTTGATCGACCTTACATTAGATTCACAACCACGAAGTGAATCGGCAACCGATCTCGCGTTGGAATTACATATTAAAGCAGGAAACACACGGGATCGGCGACTCTAGGTACCAATTGCAACATGTCTCTACTCGATCTCTATTGCTATGGGAGGAATTGATACAGAGTAGCTAGTTCCAGAAGGAATCGGAGAGAGGAAGGGGAAAGAACGGAAATCGGGAATTCATTCTAGGGTTCTTCAATACCCGCTCACACGTGGTTGAGGACTCAAGTACTGGAGTACACGTGTTGGGCCTGGATCTCCACACGCAGGTGGGTCAGTCACGTCGGGTGGGCTTCGACACATGAGTGCTTCGACAGAGCGGCGTAGGCCCATAAGTCATGGACGTAGATGCCCCAGCCCTTTTGGTTCTTGTAGGTGCCTCACACTGGTGGGTCCACCAAAGCACACGTTTTGCTAAAAAAACAAAGCCCAAGGCTGAGGATGCTGGATCCTAGGCCACGCAATGTCGTGATCAACACGGGAGGGGGAGGCGGCCATCCAATGCGCGAGGGCTATATCTCGCTTATAGTGAGACTGAATGAGCTCTCGCCTGAAGCATCGATAATAACGTGTCAGCCCATTAACGCACACTTAAAAGAAATGGAGAAGAAAAAGAGACAAGCCAGGGATTGAACCCAGGTCTCCTCAATGCAGTGTTGACTGCAAGCCACTGAGTTATCGGTTTGGTGGTAAAACAATAGGCCACGACCAAGTTAAGGTAAAAGAGCCGGGTTTTCCACTCGTTTTTTCAGTTTTTTATTTTTGTCTTCTCACGGGTTTTCTTCGTTTATTTCTCTGTTCTCACAGCGTTTTTTTTCTTTGTTTTTCTTCGGTTTTCTACATTTCTTCCTTGGTTTTTACCCAAAAAAAAATCATTTTTTCTTCGGTTTTGTTTGTTTGTTTCACTTTTTTCTTCGGTTTTGTTTATTTCGTTCACTTTTTCATCGGCTTTTCTTTCTCGGTTTTCACTGTTTTCTACACACATTTTTGTTATATATCTAATAGATTTTCATAATACTCATTTAGCATTTTCAAATGCTTGTACTAACATTTTTTTAGTACGAGTTTACAATTGTTTTGAATACATGCTCAACATTTTTCTATAAACATTTAATATTTTTCAAAGCTTGATTAAATTTTTGACATACTTGATTAACATTTTTTCAAATACTTAGATTAACATTTTTAAATACAAGTTTAATAATTTTAATAAATGGTCAACAATTTTCTACACGCAATTAACATGTTCCAAATGCTCGATTAACATTTTGAGATACTTGATTAACATTTTTCAATTACATGGATTAACATTTTCTAAATACAAGTTTAACATTTTTAATACACGGTCAATGCTGTTTCTATACACATTTAGCATTTTTCAAATGCTTGACTAGCATTTTTAAATACTTGTTTAACTTTTTTTAAAGCTTGGTGTAACATGTTTTGAATACTTGTTCAACTTTTTAACACATGTTGTATATTTTTTGTATACATTTTTCGTATATGTGAGAAACATTTTCTCTGTACACGTTTTTCATTTTTTTAAATGGTCGGTTAACATTTTTCAAAAATTTAAAAGTGTTTTTGTAATATAACTAATTAGAATATTTGGAAGCATAAACGAAAGTAATAAAAAGAAATAAGAAAAACACGAAATAAAAAACGAGGCTATGGCCTCCCACGCAGCTGGGCTGGTCCATCTGGCGCTCAGTTTGACGCGTGGCTTCGCTAAGTCTCGCTATAAGCGAGACACAAGGGTTACTCATCAGTTGTGGAGTTGAAGGTTTGGTGAGGGGAGAGAAAGGAGGCGAGGGGTGCCCCAATGCGGCGGCTATAAGGGACCAGGTTCAAGTGGCCTATAGAGGTGCCCAAGAGTGACCTAAGATTCTAGGGTTTTATGAAAGTAAATATAAACCCTCAAACTTCAAGATTTTTTTTTACTATAGACTGTTAACAATATTTAAAATGCTTGATTAACCTTTTTCAAAAACAATTTTAACATTTTGTGAACGTGGTCAATATTTTTTCTCTACACATTTAAGATTTTTCAAATGCTCGATTAACTTTTGACATACTAGATTAACATTTTTTCATATTTCTGGATCAGCACTTTCTAAATTCATGTTAATTTTTAATACCTTTCTCAACATTTTTGTAAATATTTAACATTTTTCAAATGCTTGATTGATATTTTCCAAATACAAGGTCAACGTTTTTCTATACACATTTAACATATTTCAAATGCTTGATTGACATTTTCGAAATTTTAACATTTATTTAATACATGGTCAATATTTTTCTATATACATTTATCATTTTTTAAATGCTTGATTAAAATTTCTGAAATACTTCATCAACATTGTTTTCAAATGCTTGGATTACCATATTTTAAATAAAGTTCAACATTTTTTAATACATGGTCAACAATTTTTATACACATTTGATATTTTTAAATGCTTGATTAACATTTTCCAAATACAAGGTCAACATTTTTTCTACACATTGAGCATATTTCAAATGCTTGATTAATATTTTTGAATTCAAGTTTAATATATTTTTGATATATGGTCGACATTTTATATACACATTTAAAAACAATTAAATGCTCTATTAACATTTTGAAATACTTCATCAACATTTTTTTTTCAAATGCTTGGAAAACATTTTTAAATACAAATTTAACAATTTTCTGATACATGGTAAACATGTTTTCTATACACATCTAATATACTTTTGAAATTCTTGATTAACATTTTCTAAATACATGGTCAACAATTTTCTATGCACATTTAACATATTTCAAATGCTTGGCTAACAGTTTCAAATACAAGTTTAACATTTTTTAATACGTGGTCAATATTTTTTCTGTTCATTTTAACATTTTTCAAATATGTGATTAATATTTTAGAAATGTTGATTCACAAAAATGTCAGACGCTTTGATTAAATATTTTCAAATACAAATTTAACATATTTAAATGCATGGTCAACATTTTTAATTCTTATTAATTTTTTGAATTACTTGATTAACAATTTTTACAAAATCTTTGATTAAAATGTTTTAAATACAAGTTTGTCATTATTTTGAATACATGCTAAATATATTTTGTATACACATGTAACATTTTTCGAATGCTTAATTAACTTTTTCCAAATACATGATCAGCATTTTGTCTATACACATGTAACATATTGCAAATCCTTAATCATCATTTTAAATAGAAGTTTAAGTTTTTGAAATACATGGTCAATATTTTTCTATACACATTTAATATTTTCAAATGATTAATTAATATTTTGAAATATTCATTAACATGTTTCTCAAATGCTTGGATTAACATAATTTAAATACAAGTTTAAGATTTTTAATACACGGTCAAAAAATTCTATACACATTTCACATTTTCAAATGCTTGATACCATTCTTCCAAATACAAGGCTTATATTTTTATACACATTTAACATATTTTGAATGCTTGATTACATTTTATCAAATTCAAGTTTAACATTTTTAATACATGGTCAATATTTTTCTATACACATTTAACATTTTCTAAATGCTGGATTAACATTTTGAAGTACTTCGTTAATATTTTTTCAAATGTTTTGATTAACATATTTTAAATACAAGTTTAACATTTTTAATACACGGTCAACATTTTTTCTATACACATTTAACATCTTTCAAATGCTTGATTAACATTTCCAAATACATGGTCAACAATTTTGTATACACATTTAACATATTCCAAATGCTTGATTAACATTTTCAAATACAAATTTAACGGGTTTTTAATACATGGTCAACATTTTCTATACACATTTAGCCATTTTCAAATGCTTGATTAATGATTTTGAACTACTTGATTGACATTTTTTTTTCAAATGCTTGGATTAACATTTTTTAAATACAAGTTTACCATTTTTTCAATACATGGTCGACATTTTTTTGTGTACACATTTAATATCTTTCAAATGCTTGATTAAATTTTTTGACATACTTGATTAACCGTTTTCAAATGCTTGGGTTAACATTTTGAAATACAAGTTTAACATTTTGTATGTACATATTTTACTATTTTCAATGATTGGTTACCATTTTTTTAACGTTTTAAAGTGTTTTTTTCAATATATTAATTTAGAATATTTGGAAGCACCAACGAAAGGAAAAACAGAAATAAAAACAAAAACAAAACATGAAAGAAAATAAAAAACGAGGCTATGGCCTCCCACGTGACTAGGCTGTCCCATCTAGTGCTCGGCTTGGCGCGCGGCATCCCTACCTCTTGCTATAAGGGCAGGAGTGAGGGTGGAGTGGAAGGTGTGGCGAGGGGAGAGAACGGAGGCGAGGGGTGCCCTACTGTCACCTTTAAGAGTGGCGACGGTAAGGGCAACAATAAGGGTGTTTTACTTGTGGTAGTTGGGTGGCCTCTAGAGTAGCCTCGGAGCGACCCAAGATGCTAGGGTTTTATGAAAGAAAATTTAAACTCTCAAACTTCAAGAATTTATGTTTAGATGATAGTACGCAAATTTAAATTCTAGAAAAAGAGCGAGAGATGCTCTAAATCCCAACAACAGAAACTCGGCTCCCTCTCAATTCTCTTGAATGTGTGGATATGTCACACATAGTCCCTACTCCGATCTTCTTGGCCGTTCACTTTCTTTTTATTTTTCCTTTTATTAGGTTTATACTCTCTTCTTCCTCTTCGCCACTGTTTTCTCACAGGTCGCTAGGTCCATCATCGGTAGCAGCAACAACAAGCAGGAGGCTGACAGGGTGGCACACCTCCCTTAGCAGCTGTCGGGGAATCAGGCAATTCCCGGTCCTCGGGTTACGTCTCCACAACGAGCAACATGGCAGAGTGCTCTTCTAATGGTTCTTCAAGGCTCAGGCGACGCCCATGTTAGAGATATAACAGGAAATAAACACAAAGAAGATCGAATCAAACATAGAGGACACAAAATTTAACGTGGAAACCCCCTCCAACACGAAGGGGGGAAAACCACGGGCGCCAGCCAGCGAGACTTCACTATATCGGCATAGGTGGCAAATGCTAGGAATTTACAACTGATCGCTCCCCCCTCAACCCCTCAACGTCCCTAGCACGGGCCGAGCCAATATGGGTTCGCTCCATCAGAAGTTAGTCTTTATACTTTATATGAATTTGGATCACAACTTAACAGCCCAAGCACAAAGCCCCTCCCCCTCTGGCTCACTGGAGGTTAATCTTTTTTACTCAAGTTAAAACAAAATCTTCACACATTTGCATCTTTTTTCCTGCTATACTTTGTTTTGTGTTGCTACTGTTTCTCCTGTTTTATTGGCTAACTGAAAAATGTCGTGCATATTGTGCATTGTTGAGTTGTGATATGATTCTTTTACTGCGCCATGCATAATTTTCATTGTTTATTACTGCTGCTAGATTCTGTTCTTGGTTAGCCATTTACTCATTTGCCTTGTGGTCTATGGAATACTTTGGGTTGCATATTTACTTGCTACAAAGAATGACCAAGTACCTCAAAGAAAGATAAAATAATGACCAAGTATTAACTAGAACAAGACCGAGGTAGTAGCTCTAGGACCTCTGTTCTTGGATTTACTGATACCAATTCCTTTTTGTTCAATGTGAAATTTTTTTGTCAACTTATTTTGTATGCGCAAAGTATATTTCTGTGAAATAAATTTTATTTTGTAGGGCCGGGTTGCTCGTCGATTGGCTATGGAGTTGCAGCTAAGCTAGGGCCTCTCGGAGTTGTCAAAAAAGGAGAAGAACTGGACTTCAACAAATATACTTGGGACAAAGGTGATGAGCATTCATGCTTGCATGAATTCTTCTTGAAACCCTGGTTCTTTTCGTGCTTATTTACCTTTGTTTGATGAATAACTTTGCGATATGTGCTTTGAGTTTGTAATTTTTAGAGGCTAACTTGCTATTCTTGGAGTTTCCTCTTGGGGTTGGCTTCTCCTACACCAATACATAATTTGATCTTGCTAGACTAACGGCGATTTTGTAGGTAAAGTGATCATTGCATTTTGTTTCCCGAAAAATACATTGACCTTGTGTTGCTATGTAATAATTACATGTTCACAAATGGAAGTTTGTGCCATCCTTTTTGTAGCTGGGGATACTTATAGTTTCCAGATGAATTGGTTCAAGAGGTTTCCTCATTACAAGGGCAGAGTGTTCTACATAGAGGCGGAGCTATGTGTACTACTTGGGGGGGGGGGTGTTGTTACCCTCGGCCAGAATTTAGATTTAAGAAATTTAGCACTACAGAATATAACATTCAAAATGGATATATAGGCTGCAGGTTGGTAACCCTGTCACCGATGATCACTATGACTATAAAGGGTTGGCTGACTACGCATGGAGCCATGCGGTTGTGTCGGACGAAGTTTGTCAGTGTATCAACCAAAAATGTGACTTCAAGACCTCTAACTGGATTGATGACTGCAAACACACCATGATAATCGTCGATCAGTACTATAGCAAGATTGGCAAATACAACAATCTAGTTGGCCAAACCAAATCGATAGTTCGAAGAGACTTGCAAAGATATCAAATCATGCATATAAGAATCCAGAGAAGATTCAAATAATATTCATAGATAAGCTGATCATAAATCCACAATTCATCGGATCTCGGCAAACACACTGCAAAAAAGTATTACATCGAATAGATCTCCAAGAACATAGAGGATAACATGGTATTGAGAATCAAAGAGAGAGAAGAAGCCATCTAGCTACTAGCTATGGACTCGTAGGTCTATGGTAAACTACTCACGCTTCATCGGAAGGGCAATGGTGTTGGTGTAGAAGCCATCCGTGATTGAATCCCCCTACTGCAGGATGCCGGAAAAGGCCCCTGGATGGGATCTCACGGGTACAGAAGGTTGTGGCGGTGGAAAAGTGTTTTCGTGGCTCTCCCCATTGGTTTTGGAATATTTGAGAATATATAGGCAGAAGAAATACACGGGGGGGCCCACAAGGGTGGGGGCGCGCCCTACCCCCCTGGGTGCCCCCTCCGTCCTTGTGGTCGCCTTGTGGCTTCCCTGACGTGTACTCCAAGTCCTCTGGATGTCTTATGGTCCAAGAAAAATCATCGTGGAAGTTTCATTCCGTTTGGACACCGTTTGATATTCCTTTTCTCCTAAACTCTAAAATAAGGGAAAAACATGAACTGGCACTGGGCTCTAGGTTGATAGATTAGTCCCAAAAATCATGTAAAATAGCATATTAATGCATATAAAACATCCAAAATAGATAGTATAATAGCATGGAACAATAAAAAATTATAGATACGTTGGAGACATATCATCTGCCACTGCTTGGGCGTTCCGGTAGGCAACAATGACCGTTGGCATGACCCCTTATCTGTTCCCGGAAATAGAATCAAACAAAGCAGGTGCAGGCAACGGGATAATATCACGGGTTTTCTCACTGAAAAACAAGTTGTAACGAATGTTGTTAAAAGAATTGGCAGCATCAATAAATTGGTGACCCACCATTGCCTGGTGATCTAGATAAACTCGGGGAAACCGATAGCCATGGTGGTGTGTCTGAACATTAAAATGATTCGCTAAGAGAGTGGCATAAATACCACCATGGATTTTGCCCTTATTTCTGTTAAGGTGCAGACGACGTGCAATAATAACCCCTAGGTTAAAGGTGTGATCATTGTGAAGTGCACAGCATAAAATGGCGAGGTCAGGAGCACTAAGTATACCGCCCTTCTCCCTAGTAGTCAAACACTTCGCGGTGAATAAAGAAAAGTAATGCATAGAAGGAAATTGCAAACTAGTGGCGGTGGCTTTCGACACACCACTTTCCTCACCCACTGTCAAAGTGAGGAGGAAGTCCTCAAACTCTGTCGGTCTAGGCCCTCTTAATTCCCCGTCAGAGGAAATTAAACATATCTCACAAAATTCTGTGAGCGGTATCTGACGAGTATCGGAATATAAATTAAACCGCACCGCAGGAGGTTCATGTCTATTCAGAAAATAATTTATTTGCACAAAGGAGTTCGTGAGGAGGTGGTGTTGGTCACACTCATCTGCGAGGAAGTTAGTTAGCCTGACATTTGCAATGAATTGGGAAAATTCTTGATGGAACCCGGCCTCGTCCATGAAGGCATTATGTGGCCATTCACACGGCCGCACCTCTGCCATTCTCGGAGTGTTGAGGACGATGTCCGATGATTCCCCAATAACTCCCTTGGCACTCTTTTTGGAGGAATACTTCCGGAAAATACTCATCTTTTTCTATGAACAAAATTCTGAAAATTTTGGGCCACACAATTTTTGTCAACAAAACTTCACAAGATTGATATCAACTACTCATATGGATGTCTAGAGGTTATATTAAGCATTCAAACTACTTAGAACTCTAAGAATTCAACATGCAAGCTCATCTACAACAACACCAAGAGTAGCTAAATACTCAAAAATTAAACCATTAGAACAAAAACTAAGTGGAGCAATGGAGGAGTCACATACAAAGTAGCAATCCCCCAGAACAGTTTCAGAAACGGAGCTTCGAACAAAGAGATCGAAATCCACGGGTTTGAGAGCATGAACACAAGAGAGAGAGAGAGAGAGAGAGAGAGAGAGAGAGAGAGAGAGAGAGAGAGAGAGAGAGAGAGAGAGAGAGAGAGAGCTAGAATGAATTTTTTTCTGGTGGTAGGTGATGACATGGGCTAAAGAGATAAGTGAGGGGGGCACGTGGGGCCCACTACCCACCAGGGCACGTCTGGGGTAGCTGGCACACCCTGGTGCCTTGTGGGCACCAGGGGCACCCCCTATGATGTTATTTGTACCAACAATTGTTAAATATTTGAGAAAATTCATGTAAAAATTTCAGGTCATTCTGAGCACTTTTATTTCGACCACTTTTTTATTGCACAAAAAATTCAGAAAGCATGCTAAACATGGCATTTTATTTTATTTAACTAAGAAAAACATAAAACAAAAAGTGGGGACAGAAGGTTGTGCTTACTAAATTCATCGACCACATGCCTCTCGAAAATAATCCATTAATAAGGTTGATCAAGTCTTATTAACAATCACTTTCTATTAACATGAACCCGAAGAACTTCTGTAAAAACACTAAGTTACCTCAACGGGAATATGCACATCCCCAACAATAAGTCTTTCATATTTCTTTCTCGCAGTAGGTATAGGGAGTTGGAAACTTCCAATAGTGATTGTCGGAGATTTTCAATAACATTAGTACCATTCACTTGAAATTGTTTCTTCGGGAAGTGCACCGTATGCTCATTACCATTGATATGAAAAGTGACTTTGCTTTTATTGCGATCCATAACATTCCCTGCAGTATTCAAAAAAAAGTCTACCAAGGATAATCGACATGTTGTCATCCTCGGGCATCGCAAGTATAACAAAGTATGTTAAGATAGTAACATTTGCAACAACAATGGGCACATCCTCACAAATACTGATAGGTATGGCAGTTGATTTGTCATCCATTTGCAACGATATCTTAGTATGTGTGAGTTTATTCAAGTAAAGTCTTTTGTATAAAGAAAAAGACATAACACTAACATCAGCTCCTAAATCATGTAAAGCAGTTTTGACATAGCTCAAAAGATATAAATGAAGCACATAGAGTATTCTAATAAATCACGATTCATGCGTGTGATAACCCACAAGTATAGGGGATCACAACAGTTTTCGAGGGTAGAGTATTCAACCCAAATTTATTGATTCGACACAAGGGGAGCCAAAGAATATTCTCAAGTATTAGGAGTCGAGTTGTCAATTCAACCACACCTGAAAGACTTAATATCTGCAGCAAAATATTTAGTAGCAAAGTAGTATGGAAGTAGCGGTAACAGTGGCAAAAGTAACAGTAGCAGTTTTGTAGCAATCGTAATAGTGGCAAAGGAAAAGTAACTGAGCAAAGATCAATATGAAACGAGCTCGTAGGCAATGGATCAATGATGGATAATTATGTCGGATGGCATTCATCATGCAACGGTTATAACATAGGTTGACACAAAACTAGCTCCAATTCATCAATATAATGTAGGCATGTATTCCGTATATAGTCATACATGCTTATAGAAAAGAACTTGCATGACATCTTTTGTCCTACCCTCCCGTGGCAGCGGGGTCCTATTGGAAACTAAGGGATATTAAGGCCTCCTTTTAATAGAGTACCGGACCAAAGCATTATCACTTAGTGAATACATGAACTCCTCAAACTACGGTCATCACCGGGAAGTGTCCCGACTATTGTCACTCCGGGGTTGCCGGATCATAAAACGTAGTAGGTGACTACAACTTGCAAGATAGGATCAAGAACACAAATATATTCCTAAAAACATAATAGGGTGAGATCTGAAATCATGGCATTCGGGCCCTAGTGACAAGCATTAAGCATAGCAAAGTCATAGCAACATCAATCTTAGAACATAGTGGATACTAGGGATCAAACCCTAACGAAACTAACTCGATTACATGGTAAATCTCATCCAACCCATCACGGTCCAGCAAGCCTACGATGGGATTACTCACGCACGGCGGTGAGCACTGGTACAACGAGGTGCTATACAAACGGTTTTTAACCTCTTCCCGCGACGGCGTTCGGAACCGTCACCTAGTGAGTGACTGCGATAGGGGGGTCCTTCCCACACGACCCAGAAACCCAGAAACCGTCGGGGATATGCCCTCCTGGCACACACGCTCGGCAAAATGAGGTCGTGTGCGACCGACGAGCGACCAAATACGGTTATACATATAGTGGTGCTAAAAAATACAATTATATAGGCGAAACCGTTTCTGGTCGTAAGTACATCACACACAGTCAGTCCCCGCTAAACGTTCCGTTTGTATATACATCCCACACAGTCGCTCCAAGGAAAACATTTGCGCAAGGTGGCCTAACACAAACAGTTTTCAAGAGAATGTCGTGTGTGATTTTTCATTGATCCAACACGGTTTATTCCTAGAAACTGTGTGCGTTGCCTGAGGTGATCGCCCATGGTGTTTTCTCAATAACCGTTTGCAATAGGAAAACCCAATTAGCAGGCTAATTGCCCTATTATTAATTATCCATTTATTAATCTAATTGACATTCATATTAAGCACATAATATATTTCATTTCCATATTAAGGAAGCAGGATTTCATAATTGAAATACATCCGAGTACAACATGATATAGCTTCAGCACTCAGCTATCCCATTACACAACTGCACCAGCACCAAGTTTCACATGCAACATCTAGAACCTTTCAAAATTAGCATCATAGATGGTACATAGACAGATGCATCTCATCTGGAAAACTACTGAAGCAGAAGCCAAATATTGAGCCTTTATTCATGTTGAAGGTATTTGCAACTTTAGGCCAGTGCCTGTGGATGATTGACCGTCCATCCTTCGTCCTCTTCAGGAACACTTCAATATTGAATCGTGGGTGTTGTATGAAAACCTTCCTCGCCTCCTGACCATAGAGGTGGTTTGAGAGGTAATCATCAGTGAATTGCTTTGGAAAGGCCTGAAAGCAAGGATGTGCATAAATATCTTTTGTATATTGGAAATGGGGCAAAGGAATAAAAAAAAGCAAGGTATAATAGTTAGTACCATGTTGTAGTGAACTGATGTCTTCTTCATTGTGCAGACAAAGATTTGGTTGTTTTTTCTTGACTTGATTGATATTCATGGACAACTCATTTCCCCATATGCAAAATGGGTCGAACGGTGGGTCAAAACCTCTGGCAGCAAGACCTACATGTGCAAGACCAAATTGTTAAAAACCTAAATATTAGAATGGTTCCTGCAATTGCACAATAACGTGCTATTAGACAACGGACCATGCACGTGCTAACCTCGATTGTAAACCTCAGTGCTTCCCATTGTTTCCCTGCAACACATATAAGGTGGTTAGTCATCAGGTTAAGTAAGGGTTCGCATGCTATCAGTAAAATATGTTAATGAAAAATAAGCACATTGCAGATTCATCAGATTAATTCAAGCCACATGGAAGACCCATTTATCCAACCCAAGCATGATTAAGAACTAGGAAATATAGAACTTTTTTTATGTTTCTCATGTATTAAGTGCAACCAAATTCGATTTATTCCTCACATGGACAACAATACAAAATTCTACCCATGACAATTGGACACCGCATTGCAGAATTGAACCAAGCAGTTAACTAAACACCACAACAAATGAACCAAACGTTAACTGAGCACCACATTGCACAATATAACATACTCCTAATAGAATATCAAACAGTTAACCAAACCAAGCATGCTTAACAACTTAGAAATATAGCAATTGTTTTTGTTTCTCACGTATTTAGTATAGCCAAATTTGATTTATTTCTCAGATGGTATATAATAACAGAATGCAGCCACAACAATTGAACATCGCATTTTAGAGTTGAACCAAGCAGTTAACTAAACACCACAACAAATAAACCAAATATTAACTGAGCACCACATTTCACAATATAACATACTCCTAATAGAAGATCAGACAGTTAACCAAACCAAGCATGCTTAACAACTTGGAAATATAGCAATTGTATTTGTTTCTCATGTATTTAGTATAGCCAAATTTGATTTATTTCTCACATGGTATACAATAATAGAATGCACCCACAACAATTGAACGCCGCATTGCAGAATTGAACCAAATAGTTAACTAAACACCACAACAAATGAACCAAACGTTAACTGAGCACCACATTGCACAATGTATAACATACTAGAAGATCAGACAGTTAACCAAACCAAGCATGCTTGACAACTTGGAAAATTGCACCCTGAAGAATTGAACATCACATTTGCAGAATTGAACCAAACAGTTAACTGAAGACGACAACTAATTAACCAAAAAGTTAATAAGTGAGCACCACACTGCACAACATATAGAACATATACACTAGAGCAATAGATTGCATGGTAAAATTAGATAGCACAATTCACTAGAATTTGTTAAGGAAAGGCAGGAGCAGCACACGTAAAGGGTAAATCGAGCATGCTTAACCGGCGTAGCTAGCAAATGGTAAGGTGCTCCTCCAAGATCTGGGGGTCGGCACGAATGGCAGCCATCGCGACCTCATCTGCGCGTGCGGCCGCGATTTGCTTCTCCGCTGCCAAATGCTCCTTGAGCTCCTGGCTATACTGCGTGCACCATGGCTTAGGGCGGCGCTTATTTGGTGGAGGGGTCAGTGATTTTGGGTGGAAGGTGTCACGCCGACGATCGGAGCATGTGGGATGTGAAAGGAGGATGAGGATGGGGGTCGGGTGTGGATTACCTGCCTGGATAGACGAGGCCGAGCAGAGTGAAGGAGGGTCGCCGGTGAGGGGGCGACGCTGCAAGCAAGGAGTGAAGGCTTCAACTTGGAAAGGAAGGCGGAAACAGGGGAAATGTGGCTTTCAGTAAGGGGGAGGGGCGGGGAGGTAGATATTTCCGCGGAAGACGAAAATTTGGAATCGCTTCAGCGAAAAAACTGGCGCGCAAAGTGTCATCAAACACGGTCCCTTATTCAGAACTGTGTACGATATGTGAACATCACAAACGATTCAGATAGCTTAACCCATGTGTGATGAGTTTGAACGTCAAAACTTTTGGTTCGAATTTCCCTGGTTATAGTGGTCATCCACGTCATTGCATAATTTGGGTACACAAAGGAGAATACAACACACCCACACTTCTTAATCAAGCAAGTTCAGCAATTAAACAGAGCTAGCTGACCTAAACATTACTTTAAAAAATTATGCGCCGACGCTCTTAATTAAACAAAACAAAGAGTACTACTACGGCTGGTGCTCGTCGATCTCCGCCGCCTCCTCCATGTCCAGCTCGCGCCCTATGATCTCCTGGGGAAGGGGCTCCATGGCATCCATCGCACCATACTCGGCAAGCATCTCGCCATCCGCATCCACCATATCTTTGGAATAGGCCGCCACGAGCTGGGCGTGGGCGGCTGTGATCTGGGATTTGGCGGGCTCCGTCATGGCAAGGTATGCCGCGCAGGAATGGACAGCTGTTCGAACGCACTCGGTGATTGCCAACTCTTCGTTCGTGGGTTGCCGACCATTGTCGGAGAAGCTTCTTTTGATTTGTGCGGTGACCACCACGAGCTGGGCGTGGGCGGCCTCGACATGGTCGTGGGCGGTCTCCATCAGGACTAAGTTTTCCGCTGTGGAACGGGCAGCTGTTGTGCTGCTCTCGCCATTTGCTATCCCCGAGGCAGATGTTGCTGCCGCCGCCTGAGAAGCAACAGTGGCCGTTTGGGCTGCCTTGGCTACCCGGTCACAGATTGCGGTCGCCCTCACGAAGGTTGTTAGCACGCGCCTGGCGGCTGCGGTCGTGCTCTCGCAGTCGGTGTCCTGGGAATGGGGGTCCCCAGACTTGCCTGCCTGCGGCCCATGGCGTGGCTCCACTAGCGGCCCTATACGGCCCATCTTCACTAGAAAACACTCAAGACCCTCGCGAGGGGCCAAGCCTCGCGAGGCGGACGACGCAAGACCTCCTCGGGGGCGGTCTCACCAGGCTGGCTCGCGAGGGGCGGAGAGATCAAGGCAAGGGGCACCTCGCGAGGTTCCTGTGACGCAAGCCATGACGACTGGAGCCAGGCGGGCGCCACTGCACGCAGTGTCCTCGTTTCCTCTTTGGTGCTAAAGAGGCAAGCACAGGTGAGGAGTCCTGAGACATCAGGCAAAGGTTTCCATATCGGTGCAACAAGACCAAGACCAGCAGGACGGCAGGATGGAGGTCACCATGGATCCCAAGACGACGTCACCACTAGAGCCTTTGGCAGGCGAAGACCACCTTTAGTCAGGATAACTTGTACTAGTTGTCTCCCTTCAAATTTGGCCGTTGTTGGATCCCTTCCCGCTCAATACTTGGGGAGAGGACCAGGGCCTCTATAAATAGGACTAGCCACCACCATAGAAGGGGGATCTATTGGACACACACACAAGTTCACCAAGCACAAGAGCACCTCTCCTCAGGAGGTTGTTCTTCCCCAAGAAGCAATCCACCACACCACACTAGAGTAGGGTATTACACCACATCGGTGGCCCGAACCAGTATAAACCTTGTGTCTCTTGTTATGTGAGTTCGACGCGCTAGGCCTTGCGATCGTTGCGAGAGTGAGCTAGGGGGAGGGAGAGATCTTCGTGCGCACCCCAGTGTTCGAACCTCAAGGGTTTGCCGGAACCCGAAATCCGACATTTGGCGCGCCAGGTAGGGGGTGCGCCGAAGCCTTCCTCCCGTCGATCTACGGTTCGCCACCATCGCGCTTCGTCCCCATGGTCGGCGCTGCTCTTCCAGCTCCGACGACAGATGCCTACGGCGGGGCCGGGGGGCTTCGAGCCTTAGCCCCCGCCTTGCGGCGGGTGCAGTGGCCACCCAAGTTCAAGCCAGAGATGCCGCCGTGCTACGATGGCGCGGCAGACCCGTCGGCTTTCCTGCTGGCGTATGAAGAGGCCGTCTTGAAGGCTGGGGGCGACGACAAGGTCATGGCCAACTGGCTTCCCATGGCCCTTACTGGTGCACCGCGCGCCTGGCTGCTCAACCTCCCAGGATCTACGGTGGCATCTCAGGAGGGGCTGCGCAGCCTCTTCGCTACGCGCTTCACGGCACCGGTGCCCCTCGCTGTCGCGGCCCTCCTTGGCGGCTCGCAAGCGCCGCCCTCGGACCGTCACACCAAGCCGTTCTTCCGCCAGATTGGCGCCAGCTCCGCGCGGCAGGGGGCTCCCCCAGGTTGGGCGGTGCCCAAGTCCGACCTGACCTTCGACACGGGGGATCACCCTGTCACCACCGTCGGCTCGGGCGTGCTCCCAATGCTTTGCATGCCCACCATATGTAGCGTAGCTGTCACCAAGGCCCTCATCGACGGTGGCGCCGACCTCAACATGCTCTCTGTGGAAGCTTTTAGCCTCCTTCACGTACCGCTCGAGCGGCTCCGCCCCAGCAAGCCCTTCTCCGGGGTCGGCGGCGGCTCCTCTAGCCCCCTGGGGTAGATCTGTCTTCTTGTGACCTTCGGCACCCGCGACAACTATCGCACTAAGCTGATCGACTTCGACATCGCCCATATTGGCCTCCCGTACAATGCCATCCTCGGGTACCCGGCTCTGGCTCAGTTTATGGCAGCAACCCATCCGGCCTACAACCTCATGAAGATGCCCGGGAGCAAGGGCGTCCTCACCGTAGTTGGAAATACCAAGGAAGCTCTGGTAGCCCTCAAGCTTGCCCTCAAGACCGTCGCGGCAGCGCGACTGGCCGACGGGGGCGTCTCTGGAGTCAAGGAGGCCGCACCAACTAAGAAGAAGCAATTGTTCACTCAAGATCGGGCAGAAACCAAGCAGGTGTCGGTCGAGGAAGATGGGTCCTCTGGAGCCACCTTCACCATAGGTGCCTGATACGTCTCCAATCTATCTATAATTTTTGATTGCTCCATGCTACTTTATCTACTGTTTTGGACTATATTGGGCTTTATTTTCCACTTTTATATTATTTTTGGGACTAACCTATTAACCGGAGGCCCAGCCTGAATTGCTGTTTTTGCCTATTTCAGTGTTTCAAGAAACATAATATCAAACGGAGTCCAAACGGAATGAAACCTCCGGAACGTGATTTTCTCGCCGAACGTGATCCGGGGACTTGGACCCTACTCAAGGAACAAAGAGGCGGTCACGAGGTGGGGCGCGCCCCACAGCGCGCCCCCTCGTGGCCCCCTGTTGCTCCACCGACGCACTCCTTCCTCCTATATATACCTCGCATTCTCGACAGATCAAATACGGAGCCAAAAACCTAATTCCACCGCCGCAATTTTCTGTATCCACGAGATCCCATCTTGGGGCCTGTTCCGGAGCTCCGCCGGAGGGGGCATCCACCACGGAGGGCTTCTACATCATCACCATAGCCTCTCCGATGAAGTGTGAGTAGTTTACCTCAGACCTCGGGTCCATAGTTAGTAGCTAGATGGCTTCTTCTCTCTTTTTGGATCTCAATACAATGTTCTCCCCCTCTCTCGTGGAGATCTATTCGATGTAATCTTCTTTTTGTGGTGTGTTTGTTGAGACCGATGAATTGTGGGTTTATGATCCAACTTATCTATGAATAATATTTGAATCTTCTCCGAATTCTTTTATGTATGATTGAGTTATCTTTGCAAGTCTCTTTGAATTATCCTTTGGTTTGGCCAACTAGATTGGTAGTTCTTGCAATGGGAGAAGTGTTTAGCTTTGGGTTCAATCTTGCGGTGTCCTTACCCAAAGGATGTAAAGGGTTGCAAGGCACGTATTGTATTGTTGCCATCGAGGATAACAAGATGGGGTATTTATCATATTGCATGAATTTATCCCTCTACATCATGTCATCTTGCTTAAGGCGTTACTCTGTTTTTAACTTAATACTCTAGATGCATGCTGGATAGCAGTCGATGAGTGGAGTAATAGTAGTAGATGCAGAATCGTTTCGGTCTACTTGTCTCGGACATGATGCCTATATACATGATCATACCTAGATATACTCATAATTATGCTCAATTCTGTCAATTGCTCAACAGTAATTTGTTCACCCACCGTAGAATATCTATGCTCTTGAGAGAAACCACTAGTGAAACCTATGGCCCCCGGGTCTATTCTCATCATATCAATCTCCATCACTTTAATACTAGCTTTGTTTTTACTTTGCCTTTTACTTTTCACTTTGCATCTCTATACCAAAAATATTATTTATCATCTCTATCAGATCTCACTCTCGTAAGTGACCCTGAAGGGATTGACAACCCCTAATCGCGTTGGTTGTGAGTAGCTATCGTTTTGTGCAGGTACGAGGGACTTGTGCGTGGCCTCCTACTGGATTGATATCTTGGTTCTCAAAAACTGAGGGAAATACTTACGCTACTTTACTGCATCATCCTCTCCTCTTCGGGGAAATCCAACGCAGTGCTCAAGAGGTAGCAAGAAGAATTTCTGGCGCCGTTGCCGGGGAGGCTCACGCAAGAGCAAGTCAAGCATACCAAGTACCCATCACAATCCTTATCTCTCGCATTACATTATTTGCCTTTTGCCTCTCGTTTTCCTCTCCCCCACTTCACCCTTGCCGTTTTATTCGCCCTCTCTTTCCCAATCTCCTCCTCCTTTTCCGTTTGCCTTCCCGTTGCCATGGCCGAATCAAAAAGAACTACGGGTTTTCTCCCGAGCTCTAGTGCCTTGGATAACCCCTCTATCCTCTCTAAGCTCATAAATAATGATGTTATAGAAAGACCCACCGGGGTCACTAATGAGAGCTTGAATAATTTTGATGAGGATGACTCTGGAATTTTTCGCTATTTACTTGATGAGTCTTTAAAAGATGCTTGGGATAGGTTACTTATGATTCGGGCTAGCTATGTGCCACAATATCAAATTGAAATCTACTTAAAAAGTTTTTATGTTGGCTTGCCCGCTTCCTTCAAACAAGTTTTAGATTCTATCTTTACAGAAGGTTTTCTTGAAGGGGATGCTATAGATACCTATGAAAGAATGAAAACTATATTTGGGCACCCCATGAATGATAAGGTTGAATCAACTACTCTCTTGTGCTTTTATCAAAATGAAATTATTAAAGAGATGAAGTCTAGCTTAGAGGAAAATTTCCGTAATGTACTTAATCATACTTATTCCATCAATGGCCATGTGCTTAACTTAAATAGAAGAATGAATGCATAGAAAGGAGATCCTCCTCTCCGAATACCAAAGATGGCAAAACCTAGATCTATCCTCGCTTTTATGCCTAGCTAGGGGCGTTAAACGATAGCGCTTGTTGGGAGGCAACCCAATTTTATTTTAGTTTTTTTGTTTTTGCTTCTGTTTAGGAATAAATAATCCATCTAGCCTCTGTTTAGATGTGGTTTTATGTTTTGTTTGTGCCAAGTTAAACCTATTGGATCTTCTTGGATGATAGTTATTTGATCTTGCTGTAATTTCCAGAAACTTTGCGCTCAGTGCCCGAATTATTAAAAATCACCAGAACGTGATAAAATACTGATTCAAATTGATGCTGATCAATAAACAAATTGTCTAGGTTGTATAATTTTGGTAGAATTTTTTTGAGTTCCATAAGTTTGCGTTAGTTACAGATTACTACAGACTGTTCTGTTTTTGACAAATTCTGTTTTTCGTGTGTTGTTTGCTTATTTTGATGAATCTATGGCTAGTAAAATAGTTTATGATCCATAGGGAAGTTGGAATACAGTAGGTTTAACACCAATATAAATAAATAATGAGTTCATTACAGTACCTTAAAGTAGTCTTTTGTTTTCTTTCTCTAACGGAGCTCAAGAGATTTCTATTGAGTTTTGTGTTGTGAAGTTTTCAAGTTTTGAGTGAATTCTTTTGATGGATTATGGAACAAGGAGTGGCAAGAGCCTAAGCTTGGGGATACCCATGGAACACCCAAGATAATCCAAGGACACCAAAAAGTCAAAGCTTGGGGATGCCCCGGAAGGCATCCCCTCTTTCGTCTACTTCCATCGGTAATTTACTTGGAGCTATATTTTTATTCACCACATGATAAGTGTTTTGCTTGGAGCGTCTTGTATTATTTGCATCTTTGCTTGTTATTTTACCACAATCATCCTTGCTGTACACACCTTTTGAGAGATCCATACATGAATTGGAATTTGATAGAATACTCTATGTGCTTCACTTATATCTTTTGAGCTTGATAGTTTTGCTCATAGTGCTTCACTTATATCTTTTGAGCGTGATAATTTTTGCTCTAGTACTTCACTTAGATCTTTTAGAGCACGGTGGTGGATTTGTTTTAAAGAAACTATTGATCTCTCATGCTTCACTTAGATTATTTTGAGATTCGTTAATAGCATGGTAATTTGCTTAATGTTAATATACTTGGTATTCAAGATATGTGAAACTTTATTTTGAGTGCGTTGAATACTAAGAAAAGTTTGATGCTTGATAATTGTTTTGAGATATGAAGATGGTGATATTAGAGTCATGCTAGTTGAGTAATTGTTAATTTAAAGAATACTTGTGTTGAAGTTTGTGATTCCCGTAGCATGCACGTATGGTGAACCGTTATGTGATGAACTCGGAGCATGATTTATTTATTGATTGTCTTCCTTATGAGTGGAGGTCAGGGACGAGCGATGGTCTTTTCCTAAAAATCTATCCCGCTAGGAGCATGCGCGTAATACTTTGCTTTGATAACTTTTAAATTTTTGCAACAAGTATATGAGTTCTTTATGACTAATGTTGAGTCCATGGATTATACGCACTTTTTCCCATCCTTCCACCATTGCTAGCCTTTCTAATACCGCGCAATTTTCGCTGGTATCATACACCCACCATATATCTTCCTCAAAACAGCCACCATACCTACCCATTATGGCATTTCCATAGCCGTTCCGAGATATATTGCCATGCAACTTTCCACCGTTCCGTTTATTATGACACGCTCCATCATTGTCATATTGCTAGCATGATCATGTAGTTGACATCGTATTTGTGGCAGAGCCACCGTTCATATTTCTTTCATACATGTCACTCATGTTTCATTGCATATCCCGGTACACCGCCGGAGGCATTCATATAGAGTCATACCTTGTTCTAAGTATCGAGTTGTAATTGTTGAGTTGTAAGAAAAATAAAAGTGTGATGATCATCATTATTAGAGCATTGTCCCAGTGAGGAAAGGATGATGGAGACTATGATTCCCCCACAAGTCGGGATGAGACTCCGGACGAAAAAAAAGAAAAAAAGAGAAAAAATGAGGCCATAAAAAAAGAGAAAAGGCCCAAAGAAAAAAATTAGAGAAAAATAGAGAAGGGACAATGTTACTATCCTTTTACCACACCTGTGCTTCAAAGTAGCACTAAGATCTTCATTATAGAGAGTCTCTCATTTTGTCACTTTCATATACTAGTGGGAATTTTTCATTATAGAACTTGGCTTGTATATTTCAATGATGGGCTTCCTCAAATTGCCCTAGGTCTTCGTAAGCAAGCGAGTTGGATGCACACCCACTTAGTTTCTTTTGTTGAGCTTTCATATACTTATAGCTCTAGTGCATCCGTTGCATGGCAATCCCTACTCACTCACATTGATATCTATTGATGGGCATCTCCATAGCCCGTTGATATGCCTAGTTGATGTGAGACTATCTTCCCTCTTTTTGTCTTCTCCACAACCAGCATCCTATTACACATATAGTGCTACATCCATGGCTCACGCTCATGTATTGCGTGAAGATTGAAAAAGTTTTGAAAATGTTAAAGTATGAGACAATTGCTTGGCTTGTCATTGGGGTTGTGCATGATTTAAATATTTTGTGTGGGGAAGATGGAGCATAGCCAGACTATATGATTTTGTAGGGATAACTTTCTTTGGCCATGTTATTTTGAGAAGACATAATTGCTTAGTTAGTATGCTTGAAGTATTATTATTTTTTATGTCAATATGAACTTTTATTTTGTATTCATTCAGATCTGAATATTCATACCACAATTAAGAAGATTTACATTGAAATTATGCCAAAGTATCACTCCGCATAAAAAATTCTCTTTTTATCATTTACCTACTCGAGGACGAGCAGGAATTAAGCTTGGGGATGCCTGATACGTCTCCAACGTATCTATAATTTTTGATTGCTCCATGCTACTTTATCTACTGTTTTGGACTATATTGGGCTTTATTTTCCACTTTAATATTATTTTTGGGACTAACCTATTAACCGGAGGCCCAGCCCAGATTGCTGTTTTTTTTGCCTATTTCAGTGTTTCGAAGAAACAGAATATAAAATGGAGTCCAAACGGAATGAAACCTTCAGGAATGTGATTTTCTCACCGAACGTGATCCAGGGGACTTGGACACTACTCCAGGGAACAAAAGAGGCGGTCACGAGGGTGGGGGCGCGCCCCCCTGCCTCGTGGGCCCCTTGTTGCTCCACCGACGTACTCCTTCCTCCTATATATACCTACGTACCCCCGATAGATCAAATACGGAGCCAAAAACCTAATTCCACCGCCGCAACTTTCTGTATCCACGAGATCCCATCTTGGGGCCTGTTCCGGAGCTCCGCCGGAGGGGGCATCCACCATGGAGGGCTTCTACATCATCACCATAGCCTCTCCGATGAAGTGTGAGTAGTTTACCTCAGACCTCGGGTCCATAGTTAGTAGCTAGATGGCTTCTTCTCTCTTTTTGGATCTCAATACAATGTTCTCCCCCTCTCTCGTGGAGATCTATTCGATGTAATCTTCTTTTTGTGGTGTGTTTGTTGAGATCGATGAATTGTGGGTTTATGATCCAACTTATCTATGAATAATATTTGAATCTTCTCTGAATTATTTTATGTATGATTGAGTTATCTTTGCAAGTCTCTTCGAATTATACGTTTGGTTTGGCCAACTAGATTGGTAGTTCTTGCAATGGGAGAAGTGTTTAGCTTTGGGTTCAACCTTGCGGTGTCCTTAACCAGTGACAGAAAGGGTTGCAAGGCACGTATTGTATTGTTGCCATCGAGGATAACAAGATGGGGTATTTATCATATTGCATGAATTTATCCCTCTACATCATGTCATCTTGCTTAAGGCGTTACTCTGTTTTTAACTTAATACTCTAGATGCATGTTGGATAGCGGTCGATGAGTGGAGTAATAGTAGTAGATGCAGAATCGTTTCGATCTACTTGTCTCGGACGTGATGCCTATATACATGATCATACCTAGATATACTCATAATTATGCTCAATTCTGTCAATTGCTCAACAATAATTTGCTCACCCACCTTAGAATATCTATGCTCTTGAGAGAAGCCACTAGTGAAACCTATGGCCCCCGGGTCTATTCTCATCATATCAATCTCCATCACTTTAATACTTGCTTTGTTTTTACTTTGCCTTTTACTTTTCACTTTGCATCTCTATACCAAAAATACCAAAAATATTATTTATCATCTCTATCAGATCTCACTCTTGTAAGTGACCGTGAAGGGATTGACAACCCCTAATCGCGTTGGTTGCGAGTAGCTATCGTTTTGTGCAGGTACGAGGGACTTGTGCGTGGCCTCCTACTGGATTGATACCTTGGTTCTCGAAAACTGAGGGAAATACTTACGCTACTTTACTGCATCATCCTCTCCTCTTCGGGGAAATCCAACGCAGTGCTCAAGAGGTAGCAGTGCCAACCTCGATCGGGATTAGGAGGAGGCCTTGGTGAAGTTCTTACGCGCTAACAAGGAAGTATTCTCCTGGGAGCCCAAGCAGCTGGTAGGGGTTCCAAGAGGAGTGGTCGAGCATCACTTGAGGGTGTGCCCCAATGTGCGCCCTGTGAAGCAGAAGGCGCGGCGACAGTCCACAGAGAAGCAATCCTTCATCATCCAGGAAACCCGCAAGCTGGAGGCAGCATGAGTCATTTGCGAGGTTCGGTACCCCGAGTGGCTAGCGAACCCCGTCGTTGTGCCAAAGAAAGGCGGGAAGGAGTGCATGTGTGTCGACTTCACCAACCTCAACAAGGCCTGCCCCCAAGACCCATTCCCGCTTCCGCACATCGACCATATTGTCGACTCCATCACCGAGTGCGACCTGCTATGCTTCCTGGATGTGTTTTCAGGCTATCACCAGATCAAGATGGCGGTAGAGGATGTGGATAAGATGGCCTTCCTGACCCCGTGCGGGGTGTACTGCTACACTTGCATGCCATTCGGGCTGCGTAACGCGGGCGCGACCTTCCAACGGCTGATGCACATCGCCCTGGATCGGCAGCTCGGGAGGAATGCTGAAGGCTACGTCGATGACATTGTGGTGAAGTCTCCGGAGGCGAGAACTTTGATTCAGGACCTGGAGGAGACCTTCGCGAGTCTGCGCCAGGTGGACTTGCGTCTCAACCTGGAGAAATGCGTGTTTGGTGTCCCTTCCGGCAAGCTGCTGGGTTTCCTCGTGTCCCACAGGGGGATCGAGGCCAACCCGGAGAAGGTCAAGGCGATTGAATACATGAGCCCACCACAAACCCTCAAGGAGATGCAGAAGCTTGCCGGCTGCGTGACTTTGTTGGGGCGCTTCATCTCCAAGCTGGGAGAGCGCGCCCTACCATTCTTCAAGCTGATGAAGAAGAAGGGCCCATTCGAGTGGACCCCGGAGGCTGACCGAGCATTTCAAGACCTCAAGAGATACCTGACCAGCCCTCAGGTGATGGTGGCGCCCCGCCCTCTCGAGCCCCTAGTGCTCTACCTCGCCGCCACTCCTTACTCCGCCAACATGGCTCTGGTGGCGGTCCGGGAAGAGCGCCAGACCAAGAATGCGTCGCGCTGAGCCACGCCCCCATCCGGGGCGATACAAGACCCGGAGGGCACCGCAAGGACTGCAGCAACGCCAACGGATGACCAGGCTCAACAAGACGGCGCCCTTGGGCCTGCCGAGGCCCCAATGAACGACCAGGCTTCGAGGGTTCCATCGCCTCAGGAGGCGCCTCAACCTCTGGCAGACGTAGGCCCCGTCAACGCGCCCGCCCTCGTCGAGCACCCAGTGTATTTCGTCAGCATGGTTCTGCGGGATGCAAGGGCACGGTACCCCATGCCTCAGAAGCTCTTGCTCGCACTCTTGGTGGCCTCGCGTAAGCTATGGCACTACTTTCAAGGTCACCCAATCAAGGTTGTCTCGGTCTACCCACTTGAGAGGGTACTCAGGAGCCCCAACGCTGCTGGAAGAATCGCCGAGTGGAACATTGAGCTGCAGGCATTCCAGTTGAAGTTCAGTACCACCAGGGTCATCAAGGGGGCCGCGCTCGCCGACTTCGTAGCAGAATGGACAGACGCCCCGGGGTTTGAAGCAGGCGAGGATCGATCCCTCTCGCCATGAAGTGAAGCGCTAGACGGCTGGGTTATGTATTTCGATGGCGCGTTCGCACGCCAGGGCGCGGGGGCTGGAGCAGTGCTCATCTCGCCTACTCAGGACAAGCTCTACTACACCATGCAGCTCTGCTTCCAGCATGGCGAGAAGGTCTCCAACAACATCGCAGAGTATGAAGGCCTCATAGATGGCCTTAAGGCTGCGGTGGCCCTGGGGGTGAAGCGCCTCACCATCAGGGGCGACTCGCAGCTTCTCGTCAACTTCTCCAACAAGGTATACGAGCCGAGGGACGAGCACATGGAGGCATACCTCGCGGAGGTACGCAAAATGGAAAAGCAGTTCTTGGGCCTAGAATTGTAGCACGTGCCCCGTGGCACCAACAAGGAGGCTGACGACATCGCCAAGAGAGCATCCAAGCGACTACCCCAAGAGCCCGGCGTCTTCGAGGAGCGACTCTTCAAGCCGTCGGCAGCACCTCCGCTTTCGAGGCCGGTGCCGCCTCGGGAGGAGCTTCCCCAACCACCTGCCTCGGGAGCCGCGGCCTGCGGCCCAACCTCAAGAGCGCGCCTACTCCTGGCGCTCGAGCCTCAGGAGGGGTGCTGGACCAACGAATTCAGGAATACCTGACCCGAGGGACGCTGCCGGAGAAGGAGGAGGACGTGGAGCGCGTGGCCCGACAGGCTACGGCGTACTGCATCGAGGACGGTGAGTTATACAAGAAGCGGCCAAATGACGTTTCCTTGCGTTGTATCTCCAGGGAACAGGGGAACGACTTGCTAGCCGACATACACGGCGGAGACTACGGGCACCACTCGTTGTCACGAACCCTGGTTGGCAAGGCATTCCGCAGCGGGTTCTACTGGCCTACGGCGCTCAACGACGCAACCGAGCTAGTGAAGTCCTGCGAGGCCTGCCAATTCCACGCTAAGCAAATCCATCAGCCGGCTCAGGGCCTCCAGACCATTCCGCTCTCGTGGCCATTAGCAGTCTGGGGGCTGGATATCTTAGGCCCATTCCCCCGAGCGTCTGGGGGCTACCGCTACCTCTACGTCGCCATCGACAAGTTCACCAAGTGGGCGGAAGTAGAAGTTGTCTGCACCATTCCAGCCGGATCCGCGGTCAAGTTCATCAAGGGTCTCGTGAGCTGGATCGGGGTCCCTAATCGCATCATCACCGACAACGGCTCGCAGTTCACTAGCAATCTCTTCAAGACATATTGTGCTAACCTTGGAACGGAGATCTGCTATGCTTCGGTGGCACACCCCAGGAGCAAGACCAGGACCTTCAAGAGGAAGCTCGAGGCCTGCAGCAGGGGCTGGCACAATGAGCTCTAGTCCGTGCTGTGGTCCATCCGCACCACCGCCACCAAGCCAACAGGCGAGACCCCGTTCTTCGTCGTCTACGTAGCAGAAGCAGTTCTCCCTCACGAGGTCAAGCATCGCTCCGTGCAGGTCCTGGCGTTTGATGAGACGCAGCAGGACGCCATGCGGGGGGATGGACCTCGTGCTGGGGGAGGAACGCCGTCGCGAAGCCACGCTACGAGCAGCAAGATACCACCAGGCGCTGCGGCGGTATCACTGGCGCAACATCCGCTCCAGGACGCTCGAGGTGGGTGACCTCGTCCTAAGGCGGGTGCTCTCCAGGGAAGGGCTGCATAAGCTTTCACCCATGTGGGAGGGCCCGTTTAGGGCCGCCCACGTCTCCAGGCCTGGCGCCACGCGCTTGGAGACGCAGGACGGGGTCCCCATCCAGAACGCCTGGAACATCCAGCACCTCCGGAAGTTCTACCCATGAAGAAAGGCCCGGTGCCTGTGAAGGTCTCCGCTCGTGACACTCTCACGTAATAATGAGTGGGGCTGTACACGCCCCGGAGTCTCAGGAGTGCCGCCCTCGGGCCTCGGGGGCTCCCTCCCACGTCCTAGTGGCAACACTTAGCTCCGTGTTGGTGAGAAGACAAGAATACTAGACTAGGTGTTGGACGCGGCTTTTCATTTGCTTTCCGTAGTTGGTTTGCCCCTCTTTAATGAAAATTTTCTTTCTGGTGTTCATTGCCGCCTTGGTTCTGCCTCCTTTTGCCTCTGTTTTGCCCTCGGTTCCTTGTTTTGACCCATACACTCCCTCGCATGCCTCACGAGGGGGCTGGATAGGTGCCCTCGTGAGCGTTTTTTCCTGTTCTTTGCGAGGCACCCTCGTTCGAGCTCGCAAGCTGGCGCACCTCTCTCAATTCGTGCCCCTCGGGTACCGCGATGCAAAGCGCTGGGTCGTGGCCGGCTGCGCCTGCTGCCGGGGCTCGGAAGAATAAGAGTTTCCTAACAAATTTTTGTAGTTCCTAGATGCCTCCCAAGCCAAGGAGGCCTCGCCAGGTACTGGGAAATGCGTGCCTCACGAGGCGAAAACTACTTCAAGCGCGTCAAGCTAAGTTATTTCTACGCGCCTACATAAAACATTGATGCTGTAACACGACACAGGAACAATAAACATAGCATAGCAACTTGGAAATTATGGTTCATTGCACGCCCCTACGGGGTCCCATACTTGTCTCTCTCTCTATGCAGGAAGAAAAGGAAGAACGAAACAGAAGTGGTGTGTGCCCCTACAGCAGTTCACGAGGATGGACCCATGGCGCTCTCCTGAGCTCAGTCGGACCCCTCCTCGCGCTTCACTAGAGCGCGGCGACGAGACGCCCCACTGCCACCCTCGAAGCGAGTGCGGCAGCGTGGCGGCTGGTCGTAGCCGCCGCTGCTGGAGCTGTCGCCGGAAGAAGAGTCCCCGTAGCTGGACGAGCAGCGGCCAGCGCCGAGGGCAAGACCATCATCACCCTCGTCACGATCGTCGCCAAGGCCGAGAACCTTGCCGCCGTCGTTGTCCTCGGGGCAGCACCCGACGCGGCGGCCATCTTCTCCGAACGCCCTCACGTAGAGGGTCGTGTTGCCGTCGTACTTGAAGTGGAGGGTGCACCGCCTGCCCAGGCTGCGCGCGTGGGCAAACGTCTGCCAGCCGCGGGCCAGGGCTGTGTTGCCCGCAACGGAGACCTCCACTGCGACCCACGAAGCCTTGCTGCAGCAGCCGTCAGCCTGCAGCCAGAGCCCGCCTGGACCCGTGGCCGGCAGCTCGCTGGCGAAGAAGCGTGGGAGCTGAAGCCAGGTGTCGGCCGGATTCTCCGACCACACGACGAACTTCGGTAGCACTTAGCCGAGTGGAAGCACGACCGGGGAGGCTGCGCGACCATGGCGCGCCTCCCTGCATCGACGGGGCTGCCACGACCTGGGCGACTCCCACCACGCGAAGAGGCACCGCCGCGAACGCGAGGGGCCACGGTGGGGGTCGCGGCATGGTTGCGCGGGCGGCCGCGCCCTCTCTTGGGCGGCGGCTAACTGGGGCCCTCCTGGCGGACCTTCCCCTTCTCTAAGGCTGAGAACCTCTTCGTAGGCGCCATGTGAATTGCTACTAGCAATGAAGCAAGGAAGAAGAAGCGGGCGGAGCAGGAAGAGATGAGCGACGGGGGCTCCGCCCTTCCTCATTTACAGCAGGGAGAAGGCCAACCGGCGATCCCCATGATCACAGGTAATGATGATTTTTCTCTGCATGCAACAGGGACTCGTCGAGTCGGGCAGTTGCCGAGGCGGCATGGGGAAGCGAAGACGCCCACGTCCAACCAATCGCCACGCGTCAACCAAGGCCGCAGACTGTTGGGGCCCGTTGTGCTCCGCACTTGCCCTTTGGCTTCACCTCGAAGCCAAGTCCGAGCGCGCCTTGGGCCCGAGGGCTACTGTCGGCGTCCTAGGAATGGGGGCCCCAGACTTGCCTGCCTGCGGCCCACGGTGTGGCTCCACTAGCGGCCCTGTACGACCCATCTTCACCAGCAAACACTCAAGACCCTCGCGAGGGACCAAGCCTCGCGAGGCGGACGACGCAAGACCTCCTCGGGGGCGGCCTCACCAGGCTGGCTCGCGAGGGGCGGAGAGATCAAGGCAAGGGGCACCTCGCGAGGTTCCTGTGATGCAAGACATGACGACTGGAGCCAGGCGGGCGCCAGCGTGCGCAGTGTCCTCGTTTCCTCTTTGGTGCTAAAGAGGCAAGCACATGTGAGGAGTCTCGAGACATCAGACAAAGGTTTCCATATCGGTGCAACGAGACCAAGACCAGCAGGACGGCAGGACGGAGGTCATCGTGGAGCCCAAGACGGCGTCACCACCAGAGCCTTTGGCAGGCGAAGACCACCTTTAGTCAGGATAACTTGTACTAGTTGTCTCCCTTCTAATTTGGCCATTGTTGGATCCCTTCCCGCTCAATATTTGGGGAGAGGACCACGGCCTCTATAAATAGGACTAGCCACCACCATAGAAGGGGGATCGATTGGACACACACACACAAGTTCACCAAGCACAAGAGCACCTCTCCTCAGGAGGCTGTTATTCCCCTTGTAACTGTTCATCCTCAGCCCAAGAGGCAATCCGTCAGACCACACTAGAGTAGGGTATTACACCACATTGGTGGCCCGAACCAGTATAAACCTTGTGTCTCTTGTTCTGTGAGTTCGACGCGCTAGGCCTGGCAATCGTTGCGAGGGCGAGCTAGGGGGGAGAGATCTTCGTGCGCACCCCAGTGTTCGAACCTCAAGGGTTTGCCGGAACCCGAAATCCGACACTCATCGGAGTGGGCCACCAAAGTTGCCCTCACGATGCGGGTCCACGTCCCCATCTTTCACCGGCGATGATTGAGTAGTGAAATGATATTTGGGGAGCGAGCTAGTGTGCTTGACACACAGGCTGTGGACTGTAGCCGTCGCACCTTCTCGCGTAAGCCGTGTGTGTACTATACTCCGACGGTGCTCCAAGATATTTTGTGCTGCATGTCACACGGTTGGTGATGATAAACTGTGTGTGATCTACTTGATTTATCGTCTTGATTTGAATTACATAATGGGGTCACAGCTGCAATGGACAGTGTTTGAATTTGTAGAACTTTTATCTGTAGTGAACATGCAACTATAGGTGTGTCGTCAAAAAAATTGGAATTATTCATGGTTCGTTTGAACGTTTTTATACATTAACTTGGTTTTGTGGGCATTTCAGGTGCACAATTCAAATTTAAACTACATGCACATGCTCCCGTGCACCAACATGGATTGTAAAATCATATATCTGTCCATGGGTTTATGCTAATGTCCCATGCAAGAAATGGGGATGAATTTCGAACACCACGGCACCGTGGCTCTCCGGCAAACATTGAGGTACCTGCTTTTGTAATTCTAGTAAATCCAAAACTCATCTGAAATTCATGAAACTTGGCATGCTATCATGGAGCGGCATCAAGATGCCGTGGTAAAAAATTTGTCCCATTTGGGGCAGGTTTGGGTATAAGCTTCTCACAAACCAGAGCTTCTCACAATAAGCCTGATGGTTTCGGTAGGGAACGTGCCACCTTTGGGGACGAAACGATATCCATTGCCTCTTATTGCTTAAAAAATTTTCTAGTGTCAACATAGAACAAGAGGAGTGTTGTGTTAATTTTTGGAATTTTTGGGGTTCGTTTGGACATTTTTATACATTAACTGGCTTTTCTAGGCATTTATGTGCATAATTCAAATTTGAACTACATGCACATGCTCTAGTGCATATAAATTGGTTGAAAAATCAAATATGTGTCCTTGGGTGCATTCTTAGGTCTCGTGCAAGAAATGGGAATGAATTTCAAACACCAGGGCACTGTTGATTGCCAGCAAAATGTTGAGATACTTTGTTTTTAAATTCTAGTAAATCCAAAACTTAAGTGAAATTCATGAAACTTGGCATGCTATCATGGAGCGGCATCAACATGCCGTGGTAAAAAGTTTGTCCCATTGGGGGCAGGTTTGGGTATAAGCTTCTCACAAACCAGAGCTTCTCACAACAAGCCTGATTGTTTTGGTATGGAACGTGCCACCTTTTGGGACGAAACGGTATCCGTTGCCTCTTATTGCTTTCAAAATTTTTCTAGTGTCAACATAGAACAACAGGAGTGTTATGTTAAATTTTGGAATTTTCCGGGGTTCGTTTGGACATTTTTTATACATTAACTGGGTTTTCTAGGCATTTTATGTGCATAATTCAAATATGAACTACATGCACATGCTCCAGTGCATATAAATTGGTTAAAAAATCAAATCTGTGTCCTTGGGTGCATGCTTAGGTCCCATGCAAGAAATGGGAATGAATTTCAAACACCAGGGCACTGTTGATTGCCGGCAAAATGTTGAGATACTTTGTTTTTAAATCCTAGTAAATCCAAGGCTCGTCTGAAATTCATGAAACTTGGCATGCTATCATGGAATGGCACCCGACATGCTGTGGTATTTTTCTTGTAAATTTTGAGAGAAGGCGCACTCTAAAAACAGCCAACAAAGGCATTTTGAAAAAAATAGCTGCCACTTTAATATCTCAAATGTTTGTATAATTTAATCGCGTGTGTTCTGTTAATCATTCACGTGACGCCACGTGTCTTGGTTTTAATGGCTATAGGAGGTGTCATGCGGACAACTGCTTGACTAAACGGGAGGCGTGCAAGCGCAGTCCGGTGCGCAGGCTGACCGAGAGGCGTGCAAGTTGTCCTCTAATGCGCAGGCTCACCGGGAAGTGTGCGAGTTGTACGCTGTGCAGGCTCACTGGGAAGCGAGCCCTTTGACTTCCATGGACGCCCACCTTCCTCTCTTTTAATGGCGCCAGAGCCGCTGTTTAATATGGGCGGCCTTACTGTTCGCCTCCCATTCCCCTCCCTCCCGCAGACCTCCACTAACGCCATGGCACATAATGATCATCTGCCACTAGTCTTCAAGTTTGGTGAAGTCGACTTCGAGCCAGAGGAGATAGAAAATAAGGAGGAATGGGGCCTCATGGACATGGCCCAGAACGAGTTGGCCGCGACGGTTGCTGCCCCCGCTCCCGTCCCAGCTCCCGTCCCCGCGCCCGCGCCAGCGACCATCCCCGAAGCATTGACGGGCTGGTCACCGAGCACTATCATAGAGCTGGAAGCCGCGGGCGTCAGTGAGGTCTCCACGGACCCGCGCGAACTAATGTACATGCCAGCGCCAGCCCATGCCCGTGCTCGTGCGCACCCGTCCACCCACCGTGGCGCCGGTCCCCGTGCGTTTGGCTACACCCGCCGTGCCCGTGCCCGTGCGTGCCCCTCCACCCACTGCGGTGCCGGTCCCCGTGCGTTTGGCTGCACCCGCCACACCCATGGCCGTGCACGCGCCCCCTCAGCGGCATGGGATGCCGCTGTCAACCGCTACCTCTCAGCGCCGCCAGTTGCCGTCCTCCCGCGCCCCGCCCATCGATTGCGCGACGACATGATGTTTGATTTACAAGTGAAGAACATTCTGTGCTACCTTGAAGACTTCAAGAACGGCATCACGGATGACGACAACGACAACGACGGCGCGGCACGCCGCCTCCGCCGCGCCGGATTTTTTTTGGGGGGGTTTAATACTGTATCTTGAATTCTCGATCATTGTACTTTTTGTCAAATTTGAGACCATTTTTATGTAATCTTTATCTAATTACAAACAAGAGATCATTAATAATTTGGAACGAACATCCCAAACGGATTATTTATTCGAACCGTGAGCATTAGACCAACAATAAAGCGGCAGCATTAATCATCCAAATAGAAAAACAATATACGTGCCGCCACGCGACCCATGTGCCGTGCGAGCAGGCGTGAGTTAACGGGACGCATATGCAAATGTACCATTCATCAGATACAACAAGTCATCAATACACAACGACAACGAGGATACATGTTGGATTATAGATTATTTCCAACAAAACATTCTAGTAAATACTAAAGTTTTTCTCACACAACAAATAACAAGCAAGAATATGAACTTCAGCTCAACCAATCCTCGGCGTTGGAAATGCTTGCTTTGAACCATAGGTAAGCCTCTAGGAAGGGTTTGAACCATAGTGTGCTATTGTCAATCTCGAGACCAACACAGGACTGATCATCCAGGCTGAAGCGGCCTATATCAGGATGCATATTGTGATAGCCACGGTAGGAACCATAGCAATGTCCGAGGTATAGATACAGTTGCTTATCATAAATGGTAGTAACATTGTGTCAACAACAGCTGGATCGCCTTTCAGCATCATTGGATAGTTTTGTCCAAGGAAGAGCGAGTTTTGTCCAAGACTATCAATATTGAACCAGGGAGAAGGTGTTGGCACTAGCACACTAGTATCCATCCCGAATACCCTGCAACAGATGTTGGAATAGGTCCGCGGAGTGCGACCATGGGAGACAACACCTGCTTCCTTAGTAACATCAGCAGTGCCCTATATACAGATAAGAAGAGGTGATCCATCGGAATTAGTTTCCAGGCGCCACTGAGTATATAGGTCCTGCTCGTGATCATCACCATCTTCATCTCCCCCTTGGTTATAAATTTTTTCAAGTATAGGTGATGGAATGTTCACAGGACCTTGGTAACACAAGAAGGTTAATTAGTAAAGGGAAACTAGCTAACCCGCATGCATGTGGATGAAACAATTATAATTATGGTGGAAGACAAACATACCAAAAGCATCAGGATTCCATGCAAAAACAGTGCCACGAGTGGTGGCAGCAAACACCTGACCCTCGTATTGAATTTCATCACAGTACTCATCCGTGTACACAAATTGATTTTTGAGAAATATCCATCAAGGCGTGGAAGTAAGGACGGCAACAAGCTTTTCGAAGATAGCAACAACTTCATAGTTCTTGTAATCCCAAGAGCGGTTGGGAACTCGACAAATTGTTATCTTCCGTAGACGACAGTCACCATGATCGTATTTGAACGTACGTAGATCATCTGTGTGCTTAACCTCAGGGCAGTCTATGATTTTTGGAAGTGGAACCCGGTGACGAGTGTACACATTCAAAAGTTCCCACTCGCAGTTATACCCAATATAAACAACCCAATCTCCATTTGCACCTGCCCAAGCCTTACCCTCAAGCGATGGCATCTTAACATCACACGTATCATTATTAAGCGACATCAACTTGCACAAGGTGAGGCTTTCGTCGTCCCCACGCCTACGACCAGCGTCATGGCAAAGAAGATAGGGGAGATCAAACTGCTCCTGAACCCTTGGGTTCTTTGCAATGATGTTATTTGTCGAGTCAAGAATGGACTTGAATGAACCTGCCATGCTAACCGAGGTGATGACGTCGCACCGATCAATGAGTTCCTCCACCACGTCATCTTTTAGATCGGGGCAAGAATAACAGGGTCGTTTCCGGCCTGTACCCTCCATGGAGAATACGGTCGAACAATGGCAGAAGGAAGGGTGAAGGTAAATGGAGGGAGAGGAAGAGCGTGCGACAATAGTTCCAAATCAAGAGGGAAAGGCGAAGAGGCGGTGGACGGTTGCCACAGTACAGTTATCTTGTTATATTGAACCGTTTCTGTTCTCTTGTCTCAAAGCAAATAGTTAATCTGAGTGAACCACATGCCGTATATCGCACACACCTTGATCCGGCTGACCGTTTCTTTTGTGTTGCCTAATCACAAACAGTTCATCCAAGTGAACTGTATGCTGTATATCGCACACACCTTCATCTGGCTGCCCGTTTCTTTTGTTCCTCCTCGTCGCAAATAGTTAATTGGACTGAACCGTATGCCCTGCATCGCACACACAACTAAAATCCGAACCATGTTTGATGCATCCGTCATCACAAACGTATTGCACCTTTTTGACGGTTTTTTTACAACATCATTTGCGATTATTGCATCGCACACAGTTTCGTCGAAGGGTCTCTGATCGTAGTGCCGCGTTAGCAGCATCCTGCAGTAGTGGAGCATCATGAAATTGGTGATGGAGGATGGTTGATGATGATATGGCAACGATTTCCCCTCTCTGGAGCCCCGAACGAATTCTAGATCTGCCCTCCCGAGGAAGAACAAGGCTTGGTGGCGGCTCCGTATCGTAAAACACGATGAATCCTTCTCTCTGATTTTTTCTCCCCGAACGTGAATATATGGAGTTGGAATTGAGGTCGGTGGAGGTCCAGGGGCACCACAAGGACAGAGGGCGTGCCCCAGGGGGGTGGGCACGCCCCCACCCTTGTGGACAGGGTGTGGGCCCCTTCCGGTTGATTCTTTTGCCAATATTTTTTATTTATTCCAAAACTGATCTCCGTGAATTTTTAGGTCATTCTGAGAACTTCTATTTCTGCACAAAAATAACACCATGGCAATTCTGCTGAAAACAGCGTAACTACGGGTTAGTTCCATTCAAATCATGTAAGTTAGAGTCCAAAACAAGGGCAAAAGAGTTTGGAAAAGTAGATACGATGGAGACATATCAACTCCCCCAAGCTTAACTCATTGCTTGTCCTCAAGCAATTCAGTTGACAAACTGAAAGTGATAAAGAAAAACTTTTACAAACTCTGTTTGATCTTGTTGTTGCAAATATGTAAAGCCAGCGTTCAAGGTTTCAGCATAGATTATGAACTAACCATATTCGTAATAACATTTAGGTCTCACATTTACTCATATCAATGGCATAATCAACTAGCGAGCTATAATAATAAATCTCGGATGACAACACTTTCTCAAAACAATCATGATATGATATAACAAGATAGTATCTCGCTAGCCCTTTCTAAGTGTCGGTGTCTGATACGTCTCCAACATATCTATAATTTGTGAAGTATTCATGCTATTATATTATCCATCTTGGATGTTTAATGGGCTTTAATATGCACTTTTATATGATTTTTGGGACTAACCTATTAACCCAGAGCCCAGTGCCAGTTTCTGTTTTTTTCCTTGTTTCAGTGTTTCGCAGAGAAGGAATATCAAACGGAGTCCAAACGGAATGAAACCTTCGGGAGCGTGATTTTTGGAACGAACGTGATCCAGGAGACTTAGAGTAGAAGTCAAGGAAGCTTCAAGGTGGCCACGAGGCAGGGAGGCGCGCCTGCCCCCTGGGCGCGCCCCCCACCCTCGTGGGCCCCTTGTGGCTCTCCTGACCGACTTCTTTCGCCTATATATATCCATATACCCTAAAAACTTCGTAGGACAGAATAGATCGGGAGTTCCGCCACCGCAAGCCTCTGTAGCAACCAAAAACCAATCGGGACCCTGTTCCGGCACCCTGCCGGAGGGGCGATCCATCACCGGTGACCATCTTCATCATCCCGGCGCTCTCCATGACGAGGAGGGAGTAGTTCACCCTCGGGGCTGAGGTTATGTACCAGTAGCTATGTGTTTGATCTCTCTCTCTCTTGTGTTCTTGATTTGGCACGATCTTGATGTATCGCGAGCTTTGCTATTATAGTTGGATCTTATGATGTTTCTCCCCCTCTACTCTCTTGTAATGGATTGAGTTTTCCCTTTGAAGTGTCTTATCTGATTGAGTCTTTAAGGATTTGAGAACACTTGATGTATGTCTTGCATGTGCTTATCTGTGGTGACAATGGGATATTCACGTGATCAACTTGATGTATGTTTTGGTGGTCAACTTGCGGGTTCCGTGACATTGTGAACTTATGCATAGGGGTTGGCACACGTTTTCGTCTTGACTCTCCGGTAGAAACTTTGGGGCACTCTTTGAAGTTCTTTGTGTTGGTTGAATAGATGAATCTGAGATTGTGTGATGCATATCGTATAATCATACCCACGGATACTTGAGGTGACATTGGAGTATCTAGGTGGCATTAGGGTTTTGGTTGATTTGTGTCTTAAGGTGTTATTCTAGTATGAACTCTATGATAGATTGAACGGAAAGAATAGCTTCGTGTTATTTTACTATGGACTCTTGAATAGATCGATCAGAAAGGATAACTTTCAGGTGGTTTCGTACCCTACCATAATCTCTTGGTTTGTTCTTTGCTATTAGTGACTTTGGAGTAACTCTTTGTTGCATGTTGAGGGATAGTTATATGATCCAATTATGTTATTATTGTTGAGAGAACCTGCACTAGTGAAAGTGTGAACCCTAGGCCTTGTTTCAACGCATTGCAATACCGTTTGTGCTCACTTTTATCATTAGTTACCTTGCTGTTTTTATATTTTCAGATTACAAAAACCTATATCTACCATCCATATTGCACTTGTATCACCATCTCTTCGCTGAACTAGTGCACCTATACAATTTACCATTGTATTGGGTGTGTTGGGGATACAAGAGACTCTTTGTTATTTGGTTGCAGGGTTGTTTGAGAGAGACCATATTCATCCTACACCTCCCATAGATTGATAAACCTTAGGTCATCCACTTGAGGTAAATTTGCTACTATCCTACAAACCTCTGCACTTGGAGGCCCAACAATGTCTACAAGAAGAAGGTTGCGTAGTAGACATCAAGCTCTTTTCTGGCGCCGTTGCCGTGGAGGTTAGTGCTTGAAGGTATATCTTTAAATATTGCAATCGAATCTTTTTGTTTCTTGTTTTATCACTAGTTTAGTTTATAAAATAAAACTACAAAAAAATGGAATTGAGTTTGCCTCATACGCTTCATCTTTTAAATATCTTTCGTGAGAATGATGGAAAGGAAAATTGTGCTCAAGTGCTAGAAGTAGAAGTCTATAAAATGTTTGGCACCAAATCTTTGAATGATGAGCATGATTGCAATGTTGTTTATGAACTCTTTGAATATCCATGGTACTAATGATGATTGCACTAGTCATGATGAAATTGTTTCCTATAAGCATGTCGACTTTTGTGGAGTGCATAGAGTTTGCAAGTACATACCAAATAGGGAAAATAGATTTTGCAAGAGGCATAAGTATTTGGAAACTAAATGGTTGCAAGAAAGGCTAAATGTTAGTGCTAAAAATTTAAAATATCTTCGCCATACTTGTGAGCTTTGCAATGAACATGGTCATTTAAATATCAAATGCAAATTGTTTCATGATCGAATCGTGGCCAAAAATTGTGATGATTTGATTTCCCTTGCACATCATAATGAACTTAGTTTGCTTTTGGGTTATGAAGAAATGAAACGTGCAACTGAGGGTATTCCAAAATTTAACCTTGAGAAATTCCTTGATATTGATCTAGAGGAAATTTATATGTATTGTGCGGTGAATTGCATTGAAAATCCCTATATTGCCAATTACATAAAGAAGAAGATGAAGAGAATACTAACAAAACAGAAGAGAATTCCCAATATTCTCCTATTGTTTCTTATGATGAATCAGGTAACGAGGAGGAGCCTTCTATTAAACCAATCTCATTAATAAGGAGCTCCAAAAAGAGGATTGAACCCACACATGATGTGAAGAAGAAAAAGAAAAGACGGATAAACAAAGGTAGAAAGGTATCCCTCCCAAATGATGTTGCTCCTATTACTCATTGTGATGATGATAATTGCTATACTATTGGTGCTATCCATACTATTAATGATGAGAGTGATTATGCTTATGATATGAAAGGGCCCAAGCTTGGGGATGCTATGTTTGATGAGAATGACATGTTTGAGAATACATTTGCTGCAATTAATGTTTTCCCCAAGCTTGGGCATGCTATGTTTAATGAAGATGATATTTCTAGCCTCCCAAGTATGGATGAGCAAATTTATTATGATGATAGCATGCCTCCTACTTATGATGACTATATTGATAAAAGTGGGTTTGGAAGAGTGTCAACTTTAGGAAGTAATGATCCCACTATTTTGGAGGGTGTTGAATCTTATAATATATATGAAAGTGGATTTGGAGAGGTCATGACTTTATTTAGTGATGAATCCACTATTTCGGAAGAGGTTTCAATTGATTATGATGAGAACAAAGTTGCTACTTATGATGATTATTGTGATGAAACTTATGCTATAAAAGCAGTGATGATTATATTTATAAAACTTGTCATGATTATGATTACCCTTTTTCTGAACATTACTCCTTTAATGTGGAAACAATTTATAGTATTCGAGTTTCTTATGATACTCCCACTATTCCGAATGAGAAGAATTTTGCTTATGTGGAGAGTAATAAATTTTCTATGCTTGTAGATCATGAAAAGAATGCTTTAGGTGCTGGTTATATTGTTGAATTCATTCATGATGCTACAGAAAATTATTATGAGGGAGGAATATATACTTGTAGGAATTGCAATAATATCAAGTTTCCTCTCTATGTGCTTAAAGTTTTGAAGTTATGCTTGTTTTGCCTTCCTATGCTAGATGATTATTGTTCCCATAAGTTGTTTTCTCACAAAATCCCTATGCATAGGAAGTGGGTTAGACTTAAATGTGCTAGTCATGTTCTTTTTATGCTCTCTTGATGTTTCAATTCTTATCTTTTAGGTGAGCATCATTGAAATCATCATGGCTAGCTAGGGGCATTAAACATTAGCGCTTGTTGGGAGACAACCCAATTTTATTTTTGTTCTTTGACTTTGGCTCCTGTTTATTAATAAACAATTCATCTAGCCTCTGGTTAGATGTGGTTTAATGTTTTAATTAGTATTTGTGCCAAGTAAAACCTATAGGATCTTCTTGGGTGATAATTATTTGATCTTGCTGAAAATTCCAGAAACTTTCTGTTCACGAAAACAATTTTTAAAAATCACCAAAACGTGATAAAATACTGATTCCAATTGCAGAATATCAATAAACAAATTATCTAGGTCATCCTATTTTGGTATATTTTTCCGAGTTCCAGAAGTTTGGGTTAGTTACAGATTACTACAGACTGTTCTGTTTTTGACAGATTCTGTTTTTGTGTGTTGTTTGCTTGTTTTGATGAGTCTATGGTAAGTAAAATAGTTTATAAACCATAGAGAAGTTGGAATACAGTAGGTTTAACACCAATATAAATAAAGAATGAGTTCAATACAGTACTTTGAAGTGGTCTTTTGTTTTCTTTCGCTAACGGAGCTCACGAGTTTTCTGTTGAGTTTTGTGTTGTGAAGTTTTCAAGTTTTGGGTAAAGATTCGATGGACTATGGAATAAGGAGTGGCAAGAACCTAAGCTTGGGGATGCCCAAGGCACCCCAAGGTAATATTCAAGGACAACCAATAGCCTATGCTTTGGGATTCCCCGGATAGCATCCCCTCTTTCGTCTTCGTTCATCGGTAAATTTACTTGGAGCTATATTTTTATTCACCACATGATATGTGTTTTGCTTGGAGCGTCATTTTATTTTCTTTTGTTTTGCTTGCTGTTTGAATAAAATACCAAGATCTGAGATTCTTAAATGTTAGAGAGTCTTCACATAGTTGCATAATTATTAAACTACTCATTGATCTTCACTTATATGTTTTTGGAGTAGTTTGTCATTTACTCGTGTGCTTCACTTATATCCTATGAGTAAATGGTTGAATGAATTGAATATCATAAATCTGAAATTATATATGTTTCATATGCTTATCCCATGGGGAGTAATGACTTCACATATAAGAAGTAGGGGTGGTAAATTTATTGAAGGTTAGCAAACATTGTATTGGTCGCTTGAACAATTCATGAAAGAATATTGAAGGAAGAGAGATTTCACATATAAATATACTATCTTGGACATCTTTTGTAATTGTGAGCACTCATTAAAATATGACATTCTAAAAGGTTGATGTTGGACAAGGAAGACAACGTAATGGGTTATGTTTTCTTATATCCGAAATAAAGTATATTGTCATGGACCGCCCAACACGTTGAGCTTACCTTTCCCCCTCATGCTAGCCAAATTCTTTGCACCAAGTAGAGATACTACTTGTGCTTCCAAACATCCCTTAAACCAGTATTGCCATGAGAGTCCACCATACCTACCTATGGATTGAGTAAGATCCTTCAAGTAAGTTGTCATCGGTGCATGCAATAAAAATTGCTATCTAAATATGTATGATCTTTTAGTGTGGAGAAAATAAGCTTTATACAATCTTGTGATATGGAAGCAATAAAAGCGACGGACTGCATAATAAAGGTCCCTATCACAAGTGGCAACATAAAGTGACGTTCCCTCGCATTAAGATTTTGTGCATCCAACTATAAAAGCGCATGGCAACCTCTGCTTCCCTCTGCTGAAGGGCCTATCTTTTATTCTTGTCTTTTACCTTATGCAAGAGTCATGGTGATCTTCACCTTTCCTTTTACATTTTATCCTTTGGCAAGCACATTGTGTTGGAAAGATTCTATATATATATATATATATATATATATATATATATATATATATATATATATATATATATATATATATATATATATATATATCCAATTGGATGTAAGGCATCATGAACTATTATTGTTGACATTACCCTTGAGGTAAAAAGGTTGGGAGGCGAATCTATAAGCCCTTATCTTTCTCTGTGTCTGATTAAAACTTTGAACCCATAAATATTGCGTGAGTGTTAGCAATTGTGAAAAACTAAATGATAGTTGAGTATGTGGAGTTTGCTAAATCAAAGCTCTAACATAGACTCTTCCTAAAAATAAGATGAATTGTAATTGTCTGATGACTAATAACACGGTTTGTAAGTTTTCAAGAAAGTTTATGATCTATACCTTAACATGTGAACAACTTGTTACTTGATCATGAGAAGCTTCATGAGATGAGCGACTCTTATGACATACAATGATGCTAGAAAAGGTGATTGAAATTATCATTGATCAAACTTGTGCACCTGCTAGCATTCACACTTCATAAATTATTTCTTTTATCATTTACCTACTCAAGGATGAGCAGGAATTAAGCTTGGGGATGCTGATACGTCTCCAACGTATCTATAATTTATGAAGTATTCATGCTATTATATTATCCATCTTGGATGTTTAATGGGCTTTAATACGCACTTTTATATGATTTTGGGACTAACCTATTAACCCAGAGCCTAGTGCCAGCTTCTGTTTTTTTCCTTGTTTCAGTGTTTCGCAGAAAAGGAATATCAAATGGAGTCCAAACGGAATGAAACCTTTGGGAGCATGATTTTTGGAACGAACGTGATCCAAGAGACTTGGAGTAGAATTCAAGGAAGCTTCGAGGTGGCCACGAGGCAGAGAGGCGCGCCTGCCCCCTGGGGGCGCCCCCACCCTCGTGAGCCCGTCGTGGCTCCCCTGACCGACTTCTTTCGCCTATATATATCCATATACCCTAAAAACTTTGTCGGACAGAATAGATTGGGAGTTACGCCGTCGCAAGCCTATGTAGCCACCAAAAACCAATCGGGACCCTATTCCGGCACCCTGCCGGAGGGGGGGATCCATCACCGGTGGCCATCTTCATCATCCCGGCGCTCTCCATGACGAGGAGGGAGTAGTTCACCCTCGGGGCTGAGGGTATGTACCAGTAGCTATGTGTTTGATCTCTCTCTCTCTCTCTCTCTCTCTCTCGTGTTCTTGATTTGGCACGATCTTGATGTATCACAAGCTTTGCTATTATAGTTGGATCTTATGATGTTTCTCCCCCTCTACTCTCTTGTAATGGATTGAGTTTTCCCTTTGAAGTTATCTTATCGGATTGAGTCTTTAAGGATTTGAGAACACTTGATATATGTCTTGCATGTGCTTATCTGTGGTGACAATGGGATATTCACGTGATCAACTTGATGTATGTTTTGGTGATCAACTTGCGGGTTCCGTGACATTGTGAACTTATGCATAGGGGTTGGCACACGTTTTTGTCTTGACTCTCCGGTAGAAACTTTGGGGCACTCTTTGAAGTTCTTTGTGTTGGTTGAATAGATGAATCTGAGATTGTGTGATGTATATCGTATAATCATACCCACGGATACTTGAGGTGACATTGGAGTATCTAGGTGACATTAGGGTTTTGGTTGATTTGTGTCTTAAGGTGTTATTCTAGTACGAACTCTATGATAGATTGAACGGAAAGATTAGCTTCGTGTTATTTTACTACGGACTCTTGAATAGATCGATCAGAAAGGATAACTTTGAGGTGGTTTCATACCCTACCATAATCTCTTCGTTTTTTCTTCGCTATTAGTGACTTTGGAGTAACTCTTTGTTGCATGTTGAGGGATAGTTATATGATCCAATTATGTTATTATTGTTGAGAGAACTTGCACTAGTGAAAGTATGAACCCTAGGCCTTGTTTCAACGCATTGCAATACCATTTGTGCTCACTTTTATCATTAGTTACCTTGCTGTTTTTATATTTTCAGATTACAAAAACCTATATCTACCATCCATATTGCACTTGTATCACCATCTCTTCGCCGAACTAGTGCACCTATACAATTTACCGTTGTATTGGGTGTGTTGGGGACACAAGAGACTCTTTGTTATTTGGTTGCAGGGTTGTTTGAGAGAGACCATCTTCATCCTACACCTCCCACGGATTGATAAACCTTAGGTCATCCACTTGAGGGAAATTTGCTACTGTCCTACAAACCTCTGCACTTGGAGGCCCAACAACGTCTACAAGAAGAAGGTTGTGTAGTAGACATCAGTGTCAAAACCGGCGGACCTCGGGTAGGGGGTCCCGAGCTATGCATCTAAGGTCGATGGTAACAGGAGACAGGGGACACAATGTTTACCCAGGTTCAGGCCCTCTCTATGGAGGTAATACCCTACTTCCTGCTTGATTGATCTTGATGAATATGAGTATTACAAGAGTTGATCTACCACGAGATCGTAATGGCTAAAACCCTAGAAGTCTAGCCTGTATGACTATGATTATGATCCTCCCCTCTACGGTCTAAGCCCTCCGGTTTATATAGACACCGGAGGGGACTAGGGTTGTACAAAGTCGGTTACAGAGAAAGGAGTCTTCATATTTGGACGCCAAGCTTGCCTTCCATGCCAAGGAGAGTCCCAGCCGGACACGGGAGAGAGTCTTCGGTCTCCGTATCTTTACAGCCCATCAGTCCGGCCCATGTCTAACAGGCCCGACGCCCGAGGACCCCTTAATCCAGGACTCCCACAGTAGGCCCTGAACCAAGCTTCAATGACGAGGTGTCCGGCGCGCAGATTGTCTTCGGCATTGCAAGGTAGGTTCCCCTTCCCAAATACTCCAAGATAGTCTTAGGATGCAACGAACGTGTCCGGATCTGCAACACAAGTACCACACACAACCGCAGAGAGTATAATATTCACCAGTCCAGTCTGCTGGCAACTTTTTGTAATGTGACATCACGTTTGCCCCGTCATTATTTCGAACCGTTTCTTGTCCTGCCGTTCCATGTTTCGAGGCGCGGGTTTTATTGGCACGTCTTGTCAAAGCAGAGATCGTGTCCCCTTATTGCGGGATTCTCATCAATACGAGTGTGGGTAACCCAACCGTTCCATTGGAATGATTCCTTAGGAATAGGCAGGTTTCAGGCTTACGAGGAGGCGTTCAATATCCGTTGCCTTTATAAAGGAGCCAAGGGCCGTCTTATTTTATGCCGACCCTTTCCTCAGCCCTTCCGACTCCGAGTTCTAGCACCCAAGGTTCGACTTCATTGCTTCAAGCTTCCCAATCATGTCCGGACCCAGCCCACAGGGCCGATGGATGGCTTCCTCTGTTACGGAGGAGGACATTGCGAAGCTTCGTGCGGCCAGATACCTGACCGCGGAGATCCCCCACAGGCTTCCTGCTCGAGGACAGGTTATTCCTACTCCCAGATCCGGCGAGAGGGTTGTATTCATGTCCCACTTCCTCCTAGGGCTAGGATTCACTCTTCATTCCTTCGTCCGGGGGCTCATGTTTTACTACGGACTAGATTTTCATGATCTAGCCCCAGATTCTTTCCTTCATATCTCGACGTTCATTATCACGTGCGAGGCCTTTCTCCGTATTCCCCTACACTTCGGCTTATGGCTCAAGACCTTTAGTGTGAAGCCGAAGGTAGTCGACGGGGAACAAGCGGAGTGCGGCGGTGCTACAGTGAGCAAGCTTACCAATGCTCTCTGGCCAAAAGGCTCCTTCACCGAAACTCCCAACCTATGGCAGCGGGACTGGTTTTACGTCACTGAACCCCGCGGTACCAAGTGGGCTGCTATACCTGCGTTTCGATCTGGCCCTCCGTTACAGCTTGCATCATGGATTAATAAGGGGCTGGACTGGGGATCAATTGACGAAGTGCAGACTCTACAGAGCCGCATCGGAAGCCTCCTTGAGAAGGACATCGATCTTATCAATGTGATTCAAGTAATGCTGGTCCGCCAGGCCCTGCCATGCCAGCGACGGCCTCTCCGTATGTGGGAGTTTAATTCGGAAGGACCACGGACCCTCAAACATTTCTTCGGCACTACGCACAAAGGAATGTGGAAGTTGTTTTTCAGGAAACGAAAACAGTGGCCGGACACCACCGAGGACATCGGCCTTGACTGCAACCATCCGGATACCTCGGCAAGCGCTCAACTCCCGAACAATTTTTAGCTATGTATGTCGTAATACGATACTGAGCAAACTATCTTCTTCCAGGGCTGGATAAAGAAATCAGAGCGAATTTGGTGTTCAGCCCCCCTTCCCGAAGACTTAGCGGATCCCGTACTGACAAGGATGCTGGCCCCGGCATCGTACCAGATGCTTGTGAAGGAGGACAAGGCGGAGAGCGGGAGGACCAAATGTGGCCTCCATCCCGAAGGTATACCAGACACTGTGTCCGGGGAGATCAAGATCCCGTCGCCCGAAGACAAAAGTGAAGGAGAAGCCAACATCCCTTCTCCCCATGGTAAGAAAAGGGCCCCCTCCGAAGGTTGGGAGGAAAAGGCTCCTATGCGAGGCAAGATGCCCCTGTCGGGCGGCTCGGGCTTGGAAGACGACGTCATCGCTCAGTCTCACAATGAGGACAAGCCTTTAGCCAAATCATAAGTGAACAAGGGTGTTTTAAACATGTCCCTTTCCTTTCCTGTTACCAAGGTAACATCTCGAATATATGTTTTTGCAGCTCGGCACACAGTCTTCTTCAACAATCCTCTTCCTCGGGGGATCTTCTCCCGGAGATGATGGAAAGTGAGACACCTCCACCGGCCTCCTCGCCCAATAGGGCGGACTACTTCGAGGTGTCGTCCCGGAGAGTCTCTCCTGATCAACAAGTGGTGTGAGGGATGATGAAGACACTACCCGAAGGTGATACTTCGGTCCAGGGTCTGGGGGCCAACAATAAAGGCCCCGGACTTGTAGCGACCAGACCTCAAATATCGATCTCGTGCTCGGTGTCATCCCCGGATCGATGAATGCTGACACCACACAAGACTCGAAGGATTTATAAAAGAGTAGCAATCACACACTTATTACAATCGAATGTCTCAAGAGAGAACTTAATAAAAATAAATATGGCATAAGGCCATCTAATACGATAACAGCGGAAGGCTTGGAAGAATAAGCGAGTCCATCAACTCCAACGGCATCACTGAGATTAGAACCACGACCTATGCACCTTACTCGTCGTCTGAAAAGTCTGCAACATGAAACATTGCAGCCCGAAAACGGGCCAGCACATGGAATATGCTGGCAATGTAACACATAGAGAATAATGGAATGATAAGCCTATACTACATGCATATATGGCTGGTGGAAAGCTCTATGGTTACAGTTTTGCATAAAGCCAATTTTTCCCTACTACAAATGAAATAAATTTATTTAACTATCTTGGTGGTTGTGAAACATTGAGAATGGTTGACAACATCCTCAATCCCAATTAAAAGTACTCATTAACAAACCCAACAATATTAATTAGAAGTAACATGATGAGATTCACATGATATCCAAGTACTAGATACTCAAGATGTCCATAACCGGGGACACGGCTAACCATGATTAGTTTATACACTCTGCAGAGGTTTGCGCACTTTTCCCCACAAGACTCGATCGCCTCCGTTGGATTTCTCGCACTACATGATGTTTGAGAATCGGATGACCGAGACATAGTCTTTCAGAAGCACTAGCACCTTACATGTGGGTAGACCGGTACACCTACTTTCCCCTACATCTGCTAGTCTACCCGTAAGAGTTCGCACAACTTAATCAACTATGCGAGCCCATAATGGCTTGTGGCTGCACACGGAAGTTTCTAGTTTGAATAATCTCATGGTCCCTTTGAGCACAGGTGGCGGTCCAAGAAATACAGAGCAAGTCCCGATAGAAACCAGATGCCTCAATCCACCCAGGATGTGTGTTTAAGTTGCCACCTTAAATAAACCATTAAATAACAATCTCACATCATCATGGATACACTCACCCAATCCACGTCTACTAGCATAGCATGGCATAATAAGCAAACGTAGAAGTAACTCCCAAGGGTTTATAATGAAACAGGTAATAGGTACTACCTCAACTACTTCCCGAACCCACAATTTAATTAGATCCTAATCATGCAAGTGTTTGAGGATAGATCTAATGCATAAAAACTGGGTATGAGAAGAGGTATGATCAAAGTGTTACTTGCCTTGCTGATGATCCGCGAAACCTAGAGACTCGAAGTAACAGACGGCGCACTCCTGGTATTCTATCGCAGACAAACAAACAAGCATACAATAAGTACTCATCTAATGCACAGGTAAAACTCAAATAGATCTAACCAGATATTTCAACTTAAGAACTCCGGTTTGCAAAAAGAATCAAATCAAACGAAGCAACGAAGGTCAAACGGCGAAAAAAACAGCTTCGTTTTACTAATCTGAATCTAGGTCAAATTTTACAGAAGCAAAAACTTGTTTAAGTAGATTATTCGGAAAGAGGGTTTCGAGACGAAACTCTAGGCGCTTGAATCGCCTGATTCCGATAAACGAGCGAAAACTTATACTAAAACGAAAATCGGATCTGGAATCGCGATCAGAAAAATCACGGATTAAATCCAAGAAAAAGAAAAACGACGAACGGGTTAACGAACGGACCTTCGTTAATTAGCCTAAACCGAAACTAATAAAAAAAAAATAAACCGAAAAAAACCCGAAATAAAACCGAAGAAAAACCGCTCCGTTTTAAAAAAAAACCGGCGCGGAAAACGAGGCGGCGGCGAACCTCGGGCGGGTCCCGTCCGGCGGCGGGCAGGCCGGGCGGTAGGGTTAGGTCGAGGCGGGCAGGCGCTCAGGCGGTCCTGGCCACAGACGACGATAAGGCGGTCTGCGTTTTTTTAAATAATTACGCGCAGAAAAGAAATAAAAAGAAATACTAAACGGACTCCAAAAATCCCAAAATAAAATTTCCACGGCTTCTAAAATCAAGCCGGATTTAATGAACATTTATTTGGGGCCTAGATGCAATTTTGCAAAACGCGCATTTTTCCTAAATTCAAATAAAAAGGCGAAAAACTCCAAAATAAAATCTTATTTGATTTTATTATTAAATCTTCATTATTTCTTTATTTTGGGAAAGTCATTTTTTTCCCTCTCTCATATTTTTGTAATAGAAATAATTGAAGATAAAATAATTAAAATCAAATGATCCTATTCTCAAAATTTGAGAAAACTCAAATATGAAAATAACGAAAATCCCCAACTCTCCCCGTGGGTCCTTGAGTTGTGTAGAATTTCTAGGATCGAGCAAAAATGCAACGAAAAAATATGATATGCTATGATGCTCTATGTATAACATTCCAAATTGAAAATTTGGGATGTTACAAACCTACCCCCTTAAGATGAATCTCGCCCTCGAGATTCAGGTTGGCTAGAAAATAGGTGAGGGTGGTCTTTAAGCAAATCTTCCTCTCGCTCCCGGTGGCTTCATCCTCGGTGTGGTGGCTCCAATCGAACTTTGCAAAACTTAATGACCTTGTCGGGTGACTCTGTGGCATACTCCGAATCTTAACTGTTTCTCCTCGTAGGTCAAATCATCATTCAACCGAATCGCCTCTAGTGGCACGGTATCTCTCAAGGTATATCGGCCATTTCTGCGTGACACTTCTTCAAGCTGTGAAACATGAAACACATCATGGACTCTCGACAATCCTTCGGTAATTCCAACTTGTACGCAACTTCTCCCATGCGCTCCAAAACATGATAAGGTCCTACAAATCGGGTGCTAACTTTCCTTTAACTCCAAAACGCTTAACTCCTCGAAGTGGCGATACTCAAGATAAACTCGCTCCGACTTCAGATTCGCCTCCTTGCGTTTTGAATCCGCATAGCTCTTCTGTCTCGATCGGGATACCTTGAGCCTATCGCGAATCAACTTTACTTTCCGCTCGCACTCCTTAATCAAATCCGTCCAAACAATGGCGGTCTCCAACTTCATCCCACAACAACGGGTCCTGCACCTCCTTCCGCATAAGGCTTCGAAGGTGCCATCTTCAGATTGGTTTGGTAATCTTGTTATAAGAAAACTCCGATACGGCAAGTTGTCATCCCAACTTGATCCATAATCCAAAGCACAAGCTCTAAGCATATCCTCCAAAATCTGGTTGACTCTCTAGGTTTGTCCATCTGTGTGTGGATTAAAAGCTGTGCTAAACTCCAGTCTGGTTCCCAAAGTTTCATGCAACTGCTTCCAGAACTTTGAGGTGAATTGGGTTCCTCTATCTGATACGATACTACTCGGAACTCCATGCAAGCATACAATCCTGGTCATGTATATCTTAGTCAATTTGGCACTGCTGTAGGTAGTCTTTACTGGAACGTAATGAGCTACCTTCGTCAATCGATCAACTACAACCCAAATCGAGTCATAGCCTGAACGAGTCCTGGGCAATCCCGTGATGAAATCCATACCTAGTTTATCCCACTTCCATTCGGTATAGGCAATGGTCAGTAATAATCCTGCCGGCTTCGATGTTCCGCCTTCACCCTCGACATACATCACAAACTGCTACGTACTCGCAATATCCTTCTTCATTCCGGTCCACCGAAAGTATTCTTCAAATCCAAATACATCTTGGTATTTCCTGGGTGAATCGAATATGGTGAATCATGTGCCTCTTGTAGAATCAACTTCCTGATCTCCGGGTCATTGGGCACATAAACACGGTCCTCAAACCATAGGGTATCGTGCTCATCCTCACGAAATCCCTTAGCCTTTCCTTTGCTCATTTTCTCCTTCATGGAGGCAATCTCTTTGTTAGTCTTCTGAGCTTCCCTGATCTTGTCCATCAAAGTTGACTGAATCTCCAATGCTGCTACATACCCTCTCGGAACTATTTCCAAACATAGCTCTCGAAGATCCTCGGCGAACTCCTTTAGTATTCCTCCCGTCATTAGTGTATTGACGTGACTCTTACGGCTCAACGCATCTGCTACAACGTTAGCCTTTCCGGGGTGAAAATGCAATCTCATATCATAATCTTTGATGAGCTCCAACCATCTCCTTTGCCTGAGATTTAACTCCTTCTGCGTGAAGATGTATTTTAGACTCTTGTGATCCGTATACACCTCACAATGGTTTCCAATGAGGAAATGTCTCCATGTTTTCAACGCATGCACTACGGTTGCTAACTCCAAATCACGCGTAGCATAATTTAGCTCATGAGGCTTAAGCTGTCGTGAAGCATACGAAACAACTCTTCCCTCCTGCATAAGCACTGCTCCAAGTCCTCTACATGAAGCGTTGCAATATACCTCATAATCCTTGGTCTGATCTGGCAGAATTAACACTGGTGAGGTAACCAAACGTTTCTTCAACTCTTGGAAACTAGCTTCACACTCCTCGGTCCAAATGAACTTGGTATCCTTCTTTAATAATTCTGTCATAGGCTTCGCAATTCTTGAGAAATTCTCAATGAATCTCCAGTAGTATCCTGCTAGTCCAAGGAAACTCCGGATGTCTCCAACCATCGTTGCCGCTTCCCAGTTTGTTACAGTGACAACTTTAGTGGGGTCTACTGCTATACCTTCTCCGGATATAACATGTCCAAGAAACCCAACTTCCTTCAACCAAAACTCACACTTGCTGAACTTGGCATACAATTGGTGTTCTCTGAGCTTCTCGAGTACCAAACGCAAATGCTCCTTACGTTCCTCTTCATTCTTCGAGTAAACCAAAATATCATCAATGAACACCACGAAGAACTTATCCAAAAACTCCATAAACACTTTGTTCATCATGTTCATAAAATAGGCAGGTGCGTTAGTCAGACCAAATGACATAACGGTGTACTCATACAGCCCGTACCTGGTGGTAAAAGCCGTCTTAGGTATATCCTGCTCTCGAATCTTTAACTGATGGTACCCTGATCGCAAATCGATCTTGGAAAACACCTTAGCTCCTTGCAATTGGTCAAACAAGTCATTGATCATCGGCAACGGGTATTTGTTCTTAATGGTTACTTCATTCAATCCTCGATAATCAATAACCATTCTTAATGATCCATCCTTCTTCTCCACTAGAAGTACTGGTGATCCCCAAGGCGAAGAACTTGGGCGAATAAAACCTTTATCCAGTAACTCCTTAATCCGCTTCTTAATTTCCTCCAAATCCTGGGCTGGCATCCTATATGGTCTCTTAGATATCGGCCCGAGGCTCGGCAATAGTTCAATCGAAACTCAATGTCTCTATCCGTGGCATGCACGCAACTCTTCCGAATCACGTCCGTAATCCCTTACCACTGGTACTTCCTCCGCACAACTCGATAAGGAATTTACATGTGCTCTCCTCGGCTCATGCCGTGATACATACTTGATTCTCCTTCCTTCTGGTGTGGTAAGCAAAATTGTCTTACTGGCGCAATCGATGTTTCCTCCATACATCGACAACCAATCCATACCAAGAATTACATCCAAACCTTGGGATTCCAATATAACTAAATCCGTTGGGAAAACATGCCTCCCTATACTTAATGGCACTTGAAAACGTCCTTGACTGGCCATATACTCCGCTCCCGGTGAGCTTACTAGCATGGGTGTCTTAAGAGTTCTAGTAGGCAGGCTAAACTTATCCGCAAATCCCCTTGATATCAATGAATGTGATGCACCATTATCAAAAAGAACAACTGCAGTAAATGACTTAACCAAAAACTTACCTATTACTGCATCTGGCTGAGCTTCAACCTCCTGCACGGTGACGTGGTTCACTTGTCCTTTGTTGAAAGGGTTCGGCTTCTTTCCTGAGCTTCCATTGCCATTTCCATTCTGGCCTTCTGGACAATCGTTTGCATAATGCCCAGTATTGCGGCACTTAAAGCAAGTGATGTGGCTCAGTCTACCTTGGATGGTGTTGACGGGTTGGTGCGGTTCTGTCCATTGCTTCCTCCATTCCGCTCCCATTCTTGGTGCCATTATGGTTGTGCGAGCTACCCCTCCATGGGTATGCTGAAATTGTCCTCCGGCTTCGGGTAAGCGAAGTTTCACTGAGCTCCGAGTTATTCTTCCCCGTCCATACTTCCTCTTGCGATTGTCAATCTGCTGCTTCCCTTCAATCATGAGAGCATGATCTACTAACTCCTGGTAGTTATTGAAGGTGGCTACCATCAACTGCATGCTCAGCTCATCATTCAGTCCTTCTAGAAACTTCTCCTGCTTAGCTGCGTGCAGTAGCAACATCATCCGGGGCATAACGTGCTAGCTTATCAAATCATCTACATCTTGCCAACTGTCTGTCCTCCTTGGCGCAAGTTGCGAAACTCATGCTTCTTCATGGCCATAGCTCCTGCTGAAACATGGGCGACGGAAAGCTTGTTGGGCCGATCCCATGTGACGGTGTCTCTGAGGTAAGTGGTCTGTAAATTCTCCCACCATGCTGCTGCGGGTCCTTCAAGCTGGTGTGCGACAAACTTCACCCTTTCTCCATCTGTACATCCTGCAGTGATCAACTCCCTCCCTATCTTACGGAGCCAATCATCTGCAATAATCGGCTCGGTGCTACTGGAAAACACCGGCGGATTCAGCCTTAAGAAACGGGTCAAATGGTCAACAGGTGGTGGTGGCGGTGGGTTGTTGTTGTTGTTGCCTTGGTTCTGTACCAATGTTTGAATCAAGTCATTCTGCTGCTGAATCAACTGAGTGATCTCTGGCGGGAAAACAAATCCGGGGTCGCGTCTCAGAGGCATCTGAGGGGTTTAAAGAAAAGATGAGAATTTAGAATAGATTGAGGTCTAGAGAGAAACACTACCCATATGCACATGAGACAAATCACACAATATCACTCCAATCAATTCAAACAAGAGCATACAACGGTCTATCTATCGTTACAAAGTGCTGAAACTAAAACTAATATAACATGGGGGTAATCTACTCTCGTTATGGTGGTCAACTAGAAAATCTGCTCCGATGAAGACTCCATGATATCTGCTCGACTTCATCTTCGTAATCATCATCATTAGGATCGAATCGGTGTCGCCGATGATGATGTAGTTCTCTCGACAGGTGCTATCTTCATCTTCTCCTCCGGTGCTAAATTTCCCATGAGTTCTTCAATCTTCTCCTTAAGATCGCCGTTTTGTCCCACTAGAGCTACAATCTCCTCCATGTAGTCCTTGCGAGTGGCCTTCGCCTCCTTCTAGTTCGATAATCTTGGCTTTTGCTATCTTCAACTCCATCATGTCTCACAAGACATCCGGTTCTCTGGCGTCGAATGTGCTGGTTTAATTCCTGGATGAAAGCTGCAATGGATCGATCCTTCTTAGTGCCAACTATCTCCCATTGTTCATCTCGGCGTCCGCAAATCTGGTAGATAGTATCCTTGAGGTCTTATTTATAAACTTCTCCAATGCGCCCCATGGTTATGTGAGCTTCCATGCTCTTTCCCAGACTCCAGGTTGGTGCATTGAAAACACACTCTATGGGCTCCGTGATTGGCGCAAACGTCCTTCCGGAACTTGAGCTTGAATCTTCCAAGCTCTCTTCGGGTAAAGTGGAATTGTAGGTCCCGTGAAGCTTGGTAATCCTATGTTAAGGTACTTAGTGACTTCCTTCGTGTCGTCCAAAGGGTATATCCTCATCCGGTGAGTGAACTTGATCCTCGCTTAGTCATCCTAAAAGAGTAGAAAAGATGAGGAGTTAGAAATGAGAAGAGAGTAGTGATCTAGGGCTTTAGCTTAATGGTCGTGTCCTACTACAATCGGCGTGTGCTCGATACCATCTTTGTAGCGACCAGACCTCAAATAGTCGATCTCGTGCTCGGTGTCATCCCCGGATCAAGAATGTCTGACACCACACAAGACTCAAGGATTTATAACGAGTAGCAATCACACACTTATTACAATCGAATGTCTCAAGAGAGAACTTAATAAAAATAAATATGGCATAAGGCCATCTAATACGATAACAGCGGAAGGCTTGGAAGAATAAGTGAGTCCATCAACTCCAACGGCATCACTGAGATTAGAACCATGACCTATGCACCTTACTCGTCGTCTGAAAAGTCTGCAACATGAAACGTTGCAGACCGAAAACGGGCCAGCACATGGAATATGCTGGCAATGTAACACATAGAGAATAATGGAATGATAAGCCTATACTACATGCGTATATGGCTGGTGGAAAGCTCTATGGTTACAGTTTTGCATAAAGCCAATTTTTCCCTACTGCAAAGGAAATAAATTTATTTAACTATCATGGTGGTTGTGAAACATTGAGAATGGTTGACAGCATCCTCAATCCCAATTAAAAGTACTCATTAACAAACCCAACAATATTAATTAGAAGTAACATGATGAGATTCACATGATATCCAAGTACTAGATACTCAAGATGTCCATAACCGGGGACACGGCTAACCATGATTAGTTTATACACTCTGGAGAGGTTTATGACTTTTCCCCACAAGACTCGATCGCCTCCGTTGTATTTCTCAAGACTACATGATGTTTGAGAATCGGATGACCGAGACATAGTCTTTCAGAAGCACTAGCACCTTACTTGTGGGTAGACCGGTACACCTACTTTCCCCTACATCTGCTAGTCTACCCGTAAGAGTTCGCACAACTTAATCAACTATGCCAGAGCCCATAATGGCTTGTGGCTGCACACGGAAGTTTCTAGTTTGAATAATCTCATGATCCCTTTGAGCCTGGGTGGCGGTCCAAGAAGAAATCAGAGCAAGTCTGATAGAAACCAGGTGCCTCAATCCACCCAGATGTGTGTTTAAGTTGCCACCTTAAATAAACCATTAAATAACAATCTCACATCTGTCATGGATACACTCACCCAATCCACGTCTACTAGCATAGCATGGCATAATAAGCAAACGTAGAAGTAACTCCCAAGGGTTTATAATGAAACAGGTAATAGGTACTATCTCAACTACTTCCCGAACCCACAATTTAATTAGATCCTAATCATGCAAGTGTTTGAGGATAGATCTAATGCATAAAAACTGGGTATGAGAAGAGGTATGATCAAAGTGTTACTTGCCTTGCTGATGATCCGCGAAACCTAGAGACTCAAGTAACAAAGGCGCTCACGGGTATTCTATCGCAGACAAACAAACAAGCATACAATAAGTACTCATCTAATGCACAGGTAAAACTCAAATAGATCTAACCAGATAGTTCAACTTAAGAACTCCGGTTTGCAAAAAGAATCAAATCAAACGAAGCAACGAAGGTCAAACGGCGAAAAAAACAGCTTCGTTTTACTAATCTGAATCTAGGTCAAATTTTACAGAAGCAAAAACTTGTTTAAGTAGATTATTCGGAAAGAGGGTTTCGAGACGAAACTCTAGGCGCTTGAATCGCCTGATTCCGATAAACGAGCGAAAAGTTATACTAAAATGAAAATCGGATCTGGAATCGCGATCAGAAAAATCACGGATTAAATCCGAGAAAAAGAAAAACGACGAACGGGTTAACGAACGGACGTTCGTTAATTAGCCTAAACCGAAAACAACCGAAACTAATAAAAAAAATAAAACAAAAAAAAACCCGAAATAAAACCGAAGAAAAACCGCTCGATTTTTTAAAAAACCGCGGAAAAAGCAATGGCGGCGAACCTCGGTATGGTCCGTGGCAAGGGGGTTGGGGCGTAGGGTTAGGTCGGGCGGGCAGGCGCCAAGGCAAGCTTATAAAAGCGCCCGAGCGAGTCCCGCTTGGTGCGGCCCGATAAGGCGGTCGCGCGTTGTTTTAAATAATTACGCGCAGAAAAAAATAAAAAGAAATACTAAACGGACTCCAAAAAATCCCGACATAAATTTTGCCCGGCTTCTAAAATCAAGCCGGATTTAATGAACATTTATTTGGGGCCTAGATGCAATTTTGAAAAACGCGTATTTTTCTAAATTCAAATAAAAAGGCGAAAAACTCCAAAATAAAATCTTATTTGATTTTATTGTTAATTTTTCATTATTTCTTTATTTTGGGAAAGTCATTTTATTCCCTCTCACATATTTTTGTAATAGAAATAATTGAAATACAATAATTAAAATCAAATGATCCTATTCTCAAAATTTGAGAAAACTCAAATATGAAAATAACGAAAATCCCCAACTCTCCCTGTGGGTCCTTGAGTTGTGTAGAATTTCTAGGATCGAGCAAAAATGCAACAAAAATATATGATATGCTATGATGCTCTATGTATAACATTCCGAATTGAAATTTTGGGATGTTACAGGACTGTCCGGCTTACAGCCGGAGACGTCTCTAGGGACAAATAATCGGGTCCCTTCGAAGGGATGCCGTACTCCTACAGCGGCTTCCGGAGATCCAGAAGCGCCGGATATATTGACGAACATGCTGCAACAGGCTTCCGTCTCAGAGGAACATCGTACCTTGATGGGTACGGTGGATGAAAAGGTTTTGTCCGCGAAAAGCGGATTGAATGAAGCCTTCACGAGCCTGCTAAGAGGCTTCTAGGTTTGTACTGTAATATTTTCGATTGTGTTTTATTCACAAAATGCTCCTGTGTATAGATAGTAGCCCCTGAGACTCTAATTGGCTTCCCAAGGGAGGCGATCAGAGGATCAAAAAGATATGCCCAGGAAATAATCTGACTAATTGGAACACAGGTTGTTACCTCCCTGGCTACTGCCCAAACTACAGAGGTTGCAGAACTGCAGCGGAAGATTGATGAGACGGATGATGACATCACGCTTATCAACACGCGGCTTGACGAGGCGCAAGGTATGTTTTTGAGGCAGTCATTATATGCACGTGCTTATAATATAAGCATGATGCTAAGAATTGTATACTGAGATATGTATGACTGCAGATGGTGCCGCCGCAGTTGAGATCCTTCGGGCTGAGCTAGCCCGGGCCAAGGAGCAGGCCCGGATTAGTAATGTGGCTGCCGAAAAGTCATCTGCCGAGTTAAAGGCCGAACAGACTGCTCGGCGCCAATACGAGGAGAGAATATCCATGATGGCGCTTGAGCTAAAGGATGCCGCTAGCCGCTGCGAATTTCTTGAGAAGGATAATAAAGCCAGAATGGCTGATCTTGACAAGGCCTTACGAGAGGCGAGAGAAGCGCGGTCCGAGTCTAGAGCGGCCTGGGAGGAGATCCGGCAAGCTGGGGAGATCGCAGCTGGTAAGCCCTTTTTATTACAAACTAAGTTCGGCGATCCGAATTATGCCCCGCTTAATCAAGTGTGGAGTTCTCCAGATGCATTGTTGTACTTGTCAAAGAGTGCCTCCGATGCGACGCAGTTTTTCCAAGCGCAAGAAGGACATGAAACAGAAAAGTTGTTCTGGTCGCAGTTTAGCATGCCGAAGCGTCCGCTGTTGCTGAATGAACAGATGGCCCAGTGGGCAGAGCTCCACAAGATGTCCGGATCTGCCATGAAGGACGTCGTGGTCCGGCTGTGGCCGACCGAGCCAATTCCGGATAGTTATTTCAGATTGGTGCAGCGACTTGTTGATGCAGTGCCGCGTATCGACGCCGTTAAGCGGTCAACATGCATTGAAGGTTCATGGATGGCCTTTGCCCGCGTCAAGACATACTGGGCAAAGATGAAGGCCACCGACGTTGCAGCGAAGAGTCCACCCAAGGGAAAGGACCACCACGCACAAGAGCATTATTTCGAGGATGTCTTAGAGGGTGCCCACTTGATAGAGGGTCAGTGCTCGAAAGACATGATATTCGAGTGAAATGTATTGACATTGTAAAAGACAATATTATGATATAATAAAGCTATTTTAGTGTCGCCTAAGAGCTTTGGTTCCTCCTGCCATTTTTGTATAATCTGAAAGTTTTCCAGTCATCGGCTTCAGCCCCCTTGTAGAAAATACGGGGGTGTTCGGAAAAGAACTTGATCACTCTTAACCCAACGTCTTGGTCCATGAAGGAGGTGTCAATGCGGCGAACTAGGCAATCGGACTATAGGGCGTTAATACTTTCACTTAGCCATAGGAGTTTTATGGTGGGTCTACAATATAGACCCTGGTATGTACGCGGTTATCCCAAAATGGTGCGTTACATGTATGACGTGAAGAAAAGTCCTTCGTGTAATACGGAGGGAATCACGAAAGATTCTGATAAGTCATCGAGTGGTTGACCAGCTCTCACTGCATCATGAGAGTCAGTTTTCGGCTTTCTCTACTGAGGTGTTTGACCAGATGAACCGGAAACACAATCGCAGTAGTTCTCCCTTTACTACCCTAGCCGATAGAGCAGAACGTAAGGTAGTAAGCACAGGAGCCGGGAACCCAACTATTGACCCAAGACATGATTCGGAGCTGATGCATATAAGGCCAAACTCGCGACGCCGAAGTATGCTATAAAGCTGTTCGGACTTGTTGGCAACTTATTTTATTCCCATACCGAGCCCCTGGCAAGTTATGTCGGGGTGCGTGTGTGAAATAACCAAAGGAGCAAAATTCAATTCTTTAGAGAAAAGTGAATACTGGATACGGATTATGTTCACTGGAACCTGAGTGATATGCCAATCGTCATTTTGTACATAATAACGCCACAACCCCGACTATTTGACATGCCAGGGGTCGACGGCTGAGGAAGAAGGCACTTTACAGGCTCACAAAATAGAGAGTGCAGTCTACAAAAAGTTGTTTTGGACCTCCTGTCGCACGTCTGCGCCGCCTTTCCTTGGTGAAGGGGCTCCTTACCAGGAGTAGCCTTTGGGTGAATCTACGAACCCGAACTCCGATAGAGTTAGTGAGATGACCAGCCTTTGAGTCACCTATGGTAAAGGATAATGAAAAAGAAAGAGTAGTTAGAAAAGCAAAAAGGAAGGAGGTTATGGGAGTACTTGTAGGCCCGTCCATATTGTGCTTCCGCCGATGCCCAGGGTATTTTAAGTGCATAGTTATGTATGCGCGGTACAGATTTCACAGGTGTATGAGGCGGATGGCGGAAGTGCTCTTAACTAGTCCAGCTCCGAAATTGGTCGGTCCTGCTGAATGGAGACCGGCGGCTTAATGGCCGACAAGGTATGCGGTTTAATAAGACTGCTTTGTACTTCGGCTGAAGTAACCGTAGTATGATCCTCAGTTCGGAGGGATCGCTTCTCATGCTCCCCTGTAGAGGTGTGTGTCACGTATACCATGTTCACTGTTTTTACTTTGGGGGGAAATTGCTTCTGACCCCTGGTATTTGGTTGCTGAGTCTCTTCGTCATCGCTATCACCGGGCGGCCTCTTCCCTTGTGTTCGGTGTTGAGCTTGCCGATCTGTTTGAAGACCCAACAACTTCTGTTGGTGTGATTATCTGGTTTATCGGGGTTTCCATGAATCTGGTAGGGCCGACCAATATCTTGTCTAAATTGGATGGTCCGTCTCTGTTTGCCTTGAATGGCTTTTTCCGTTGACCGGATTTGGGGCCGCTGAATCCGGCGCTGACCGCTGTGTCATGCGTTCCCTCATTATCATTGCGACGTTTGTGTTTACTGCGTCATGGCTTGCCGTTGCCGTCTCGGACTTCGGAAGTGCCCGGATCGCTGGCACTGTTGCTTCTACGAGCGAGCCAGCTGTCTTCTTCCATGCAAAAGCGAGTCATCAGAGCGGTAAGGGCTGACATGGATTTTGGTTTTTCTTGACCGAGGTGGTGGGCGAGCCACTCGTCCCGGACGCTGTGTTTGAAGGCCGCTAGGGCTTCCGCGTCCGGACAGTTGACGATTTGGTTCTTTTTAACTAAGAACCTAGTCCAGAGCTTCGTGGCTGACTCTCCGGCTCTTTGGACAATGTGACTTAAGTCATCGGCATCCGTGGCGGATATATGTACCAAATCCTCCCACTGCCAATAGAGTTTTCAGCGCATCGCTTAACCAAAGGCTTGAGCTGGCCTTTTGGGTTTTAGTGGGAGGTATTTGATGGCATGAAGGTCATCTCCGCCGGCCATATGGATATGGAGAAGGAAATCCTCGATCCATACCGCGGGATCAGTTGTTCCATCATATGATTCGATATTCACGGGTATAAACCCTTCCGGGAATTCGTGCTCCATTACTTCGTCTGTGAAGCAAAGAGGGTGTGCGGCGCCTCTATATTGGGCCAAATTGCGACGTAGCTCCGATGGAGTCTGTCTTCGGTTTTCGGCCCGGGTGTGACTAGGCTTGTCACGTCCGAGTACATAGTCTTCTCCGCGTGTCGAGGCACGTCCTTGCGATCCGTAGATCGATCTGGTATGTCCTGCTCTACTGTCCAGGTCCTGCCGAAGGTCATATGTATGACCCCGAGCTGTTTTATCTCTGCCTTTATAGTGAGGTGGGGCGGGCTGGTGTTCGGCTTGTGTTGCCGCTTTGTCCTGACCACGTGGTGGTGGGTTAGCCGCATTGTGCGATGATGGTATGGGCTCCGACGCCTCATCATTGAACTCAGGTAGCAATTTGCGCTTCGGGTAACTTTTGGCTGGGCGCTTGAGGCCGTATTCCTCGGCTGCCAGGACCTCAGTCCATCTATCGTTGAGCAGGTCTTTGATCAACTTGAAGCTGCTGCATCTTCTTTTTCAGGCTCCTTGCGGTGGCTATTAGCCGGCGCTTAAAGCGCTCCTGCTCGAGAGGTTCCTCAAGCACGATAAAATCCTCATTGCCAAGGCTCACCTCATCCTCGGAGAGCGGAATATAATTACTGTCCTTCGAGTCTTCATGTATGGCCTGTTCGTCAGGGCTGACTTGCCCGTCTTCCCGTTCGTCCTATTCGGAAGTTGCCTCAACGGGATCTTCGTTGTCTTCGGCATCATCCGGAGTGTCGTTCTCTCCCATGCCGGTATTGCTGTCTTTTCCCCGACGTGGCTTAGAGCGGCGCCACCGACGCCGGCACTTTGGCTGTGTCTCAAGGGGTTTATCCTCGACTGTATTTTCTTTGTCATTGTTGTTAGTTTCTTTAGGTGCATCGACCATGTACACGTCGTAATAAGAGGTGGTCGTCTAGCATCCGGTAAACGGCGGGTTTTGGCCCTGCTCCTCATCGGCATCGTTGTCCATACCTTCGATGTCTTCGGAGCCGTAATCGAGCGTGTCGGTTAAGTCTTCGACAATGGCTATGAAGTGGGCGGTGGGTGGGAAGCGAAATTCTCCATCATCAGCCTCTAGTTTGAACCGGATATAATTCGGCTGTGAGCCCCCCCGCTAAGGATAGTTCTCTTAACGAGTTTAACACGCCGCCCAAAGGCGAGTGCCGGAAAATGTCCGCGAAGCTGAATTCGATGATCGAAGACTGATCAAGCTCGACGCACGTGGGCGCACGTGGTTCGGAACCTGTACCCGGAAACAAGTCCGAGGCTCTGGTGACACAGATTCCACTCGAGGTTGGATCTGTGTGCGGCTCTGATGCCGCTGAGACTGCGGCATCCGTGGTGGGGTTGAGCTTCCTGTCTTCGGATGGCGCGATCTGCTCCGGATCTAAGGCCAGAGCAGTTACAGGTGTTATCTCCTGGGTATGGTCCGATGACAGATTTAAGTCATGTTCATCATGGTGACGGGGAGCGGCTGCCGTGGTCTCAAATCCGTCGAAGATCAAGTCTCCGCGGATATCCGCGATGTAGTTCAAGCTCCCGAATCTGACCTGACGGCCAGGGGCGTAGCTATCGATCTTGTAAGTGCATCTAGTGCCCCTTAGTGATTTTGGTGTATTGAAGACTTATAGGTTAAGGATCTAATGCGTTTGTGAGTGTACACAGGTCTATAAGTCTATGAGGAGTTTGATGTTTACAGAGAAAGTCGACCCTAAAATGAAGTTCTTCGATCAAGACTTTGTTATTCAAGACTTTCTCAAGACTTTGAAAGTGAAGAAATTGGTGTGACCTTGAAGACTTGGTATTCATTTGAGGAACATGAAGCGTGAAGACTTTCGTTTTCGTTGTTTCATTTTCTCTTTCTTGAGTCATAGGAAACACCGTCTTCGTTAAAGGGGTCGAGGAAATACTAAGGAAAAATTTCCATGTGATGCTCAACTCAAAATCCTACACCTACCAATCCCTTCGAGTGAAGCCTTTGAAAAACTCATACAGCTTCAGTCAATTTCTTCATGGATGTAGACGAAGCTCTTCCGTCACCGAGGAATTTGTTCGACCGAGGAGTTAGGAATTCGCCAAAGGCAGATTGCCTACACAAAGAGGAACATGATAGCCCGAGGAATTTGATATTCAAATTTCCGACCGTTCTTTGTCTTCTTGCCACCTGTCCCAAAATATCTTATCCACCTAACGGTCATATCATTGAAGGGCATTTATGTCTTATCATGTCGGGCTGCTCCCTAGGCTAGAAATAGCCGCCCCCATACAACCACTAGCTGGTTGGCTGCTCCGCGAGAAACTTGACACTTGTCATTTGAGAGCAACCCATCCTCTGAGGACTTTGAGCGAAAATCATCGAGTGAGGAAAACCCAAAACCAAACCCCTATAAACCCAAAGTGATTGAGCATCACTGAAGAGATTGATCCTGCGTGGATTCGACGCTTGTTACCTTTGAAGACTATGCTTCTTCCAGACGGTTAGGTGTCATGGTCTAGAGCATCCAAGAGGAATTGTGGATCGCCGAGTGACCAAGTCTGTGAAGGTTTGGAAGTCGCTCAAGACTTACCACGAGTGATTGGGCGAGGTCTGTGACCTTAGTTCAAGGAGAATACTGTGAGGACTTGGTGTCCCGAGCTGTGTGCTCACGATCGGGTGTCCGGACTGTGTGTCCTCGAGTTTAAATACTCAGCCGCTCCAACCAGACGCATAACCGAGACAACAGCTTGGAACTGGTCTACCAAATCATTGTCTTCACCAACCTTATTGGTTCTATCTCCTCAACCCTTTCATTTCCTCATTCTCGTGTTGAGTGTTTATTCATATCTGTGTTTGAAGACTTTGATCAAGACTTTCTCAATTTCCTCAGTTCAATTTCTTCACCGCTTGTCTTCATCTTGAGCTATCCTGTGTTTACGCTTTTACGTACTCTTTGTTTGTCTTCATTTCATCATGATGACCATGCCCGCATTCTGTTATGCTTACTTACGAGTACTTATTCCGCTGCAAGTAGTTCTTCGCTAAGGAATTTCCTCACCGCAAATTCCTCGATGAAGAATTCATAAAATCGCCTATTCACCCCCTCTAGTCGATATAACGACTTTTAATTGGTATCGAGCAAGGTACTCCTTGTTACGTGTGATTTTGGTTTAACCACCGGAGTTTTAGTTATGTCGACCAGGTATGATCAAGGTCTCAAAAAGGTGTCCTACCTTTGATGGGACGGACTACCCTCATCGAAGAACAAGAAGCGAATGCATCTTGAAGAAATTGACAACGATCTCGGTATGTTGTGGAAAATGGTGTTCCTCACCACACCTTCTCTGAATGTCTGCCGATGTGAAGAGATTCAAGCAACTCGATTCTCAAGCGAAGAATATCATATGTGGCCATCTGAGCAAAGGTCAATATGGAAGAGTGAGTGCTTTGGAAACTGCCAAGCTCATCTGGGACATGCTGTCCAAAGTAAATGAAGGAGTTTCAACTCAGCGTGACTCCCGAGTTGATGTTCTTCGAAATCTCTTGAACCGCTTCAAAAGACTCGACAACGAAAATGTTGAACAAACCTTCGATCGCCTCACTGACATCTCAAATGAGCTTCAAGCACTTGGCGCCATCGACATCACCGACCATGAGGTGGTGAAGAAATTGTTAAGATCGCTTGATTCCTCATTTGATACTCCGCACCGATGATACAAGAGCGTCTGACTACAAGTCACTTGATCTAGCTGATATCCTCGAGAGGCTAAATACTCATGAGTTCCACTTGCTTTGAAGAGAGATCTCTATGGTTCTAGCTATGGAAAACACGTGCCTCAAGGCCAAGGCGTCTCAATCTGAGTGTGAAGACTCGTAGTAGCCTTGGAGATCCTGAAGAATTAGGCGAGAGCTAGCACCGCCGTGAAGAAATTCCGTAAGTTCTCAAGACGTGGTCGCTGGAAAATCCTCAAGAAGCAAAGATTCCTCATCCAAAGGACTATAAGAGAAGACTTCGTCACAAATGCAAGAAACCTGGTCACTACATCCAAGATTGTCCTCGGTGGGAAAAGGAATTAAAGAAGAAGAAACACAAGGATTACAGCTCGATGACGCCAAGAAGAAGAAGAAATCATAGAAATCTTCATCATCAAAATCCTCAAAGCCTTCTTCTCACAAGAAGAGCAGCTCCAAAAGGCTCGGGCATTCATTGGCAAGGAAATGGACTCAAGCTGAATCGAGGAACATGAGGAAGAGGAGGCATCGGAAGAATCTAAGTCTAGTGTGGCAAGTCTAGCTTCGCCATCGCTTTCGTCGACAAGTCCATCTTCAACTCAAGAAAATGACCTCACCAACAAAGCTGATGAAGATAGTGATGACTACGCCCCACCTATTGCTTCATGGCAAAGGGTGCCAAGGTACTCAAATATACCTCCTCCGAATCTAGTGAAAATGAATCGATGAAGATCTAAAGCCCGCCATACTCAAAACTTGCTAAGATTGTTGTAAAACAACAAAGGGCTTTTGAAAAGGTTCAAAACATGCTAGATAAGAGTGATGATATGTTAGGTGAAGAAATGGATCGCACTAAAGCCCCGATCGAAAATCTTCAGAGACTTCACCTAGGTTTGACAGCCTTCAAGGTCATCATAACACTCTCTTGTCGATCATGAGAAACATTCTTATGAATTTCTTCAAAGAAAGCAAGATCTTGAGAAGCTAAGAGTGAGTTATGAAGATCTTCGAACGAGCGATTCATTACTTGCTCAACAAATCAGCGCTTCTCGTGAAGAATTTGTTCCTCCATGCTTAAAGTGCATTGAACGTGAATCGCTAATTCTTCACCGAATGTTCAAATGCTTCAACTGTTATAAATTCTTCACCGCCATCGCTATCTCTAATTCCTCATCCGAGGACATTGCTAGTATCACCGACAATGCAGGGCTGAAGGAATTGTATATGACAGCATGTACAAAAGCCTCAAAGGGCATCGACTCTTTGTGATGTGCTTAAAAGCAGATCCTCAACAGAACCCTAGGAAAGAGGGTATTCCCTTTGAGAGGAAACTCAATGCGATGGAACATATTGGAAGCCCGAGCGGATCCCAAAACCTCATGGGTTGCTGCAAAGGGACCTCCAGCTTGATCCATCTAACTTATCTGGCTTTACATGCGAATCTCCTCATTCTTCTGATGAGTCATTTGACTCCAACTATAAACTGTTCAAAAATCAGAATGGTGAAGTATTTGCTAGATATGTTGGCACTAACTGCAGGAACGACTTCCCTATGAAGAAAATCTGGGTTCCCAAGAAGTGCCTTGAAAGTCTTCAGGTGAATGTCCTCATGACACCACCTGTGAAGAATAGGAACCCTAGATCAAATTCTTCATATGGATCCAAGTTCTCATACGGACAAAATTCCTCACGTGGATCAAATTCCTCAAAAGGATCAATGTCCCCATATGATTATCATCGTGCTAATAACTCTGTTTCGCAGGGTAGAGCTAAGGGCTATGAATATGTGCATTATTCTTCAAACCAATATGTTCATAAGTCCTCGAAGAATTTCTCTGCTTATTCATATGCTTACCCTAATCCCTCTTATGTGAAACAAAATGGATTGGCCTCTATGCCACCATTCTCATATGGTGCTCGCAGAGTGATGAACTCTTTGCCACCCCTTGAGATGTGGGTGGTAAAGAAAAGAACTAACCTCTTCTGCGGGTCAGTCTCCTGGCGTGCATTGAACGTCTCAAGAATTTGTCGGGGGCCGACAAAATGCACGAAAGGACGCAGCTAATCATGATGAAATGAACTTTCATTTCACACGCCCTCATACTCGCTTATCTATTAATACTTGATCGATGAAATTCATCTCGATGAACTTGATATCATATTCTTCACCGATGAAGTATATGAGATCGTAAGTTGTACTAATTCATCCGCAGGATGATCAACCCAAAGCCACCGAGTGGGTTCTCGATAGTGGATGTACAAATCACATGACCGGTGACAAGAATCTATTGATGGATGCTCCTTATCACCGCCACATCTGAAGCATATCATCTTTGCCGACAAAGGCAAAAGTCGTATTGGGTCTTGGTAAGGTTGCGATCTCTAAGGACATACACATGGACAAAGTCATGCTTGTTGAGTCCTTAGGATACAACCTCATGTCGATCTCAATGCTTTGTGATCTTGATATGGTTGTTATCTTTGGCAAGTATCGTTGTGTTGTGATTATGGAAGTCGACAATTCCAAAGTCTTCAAGGCTTTAGGAGAGGAGACTTGTATATTGTTGATTTCTCTACAGGACCACAACCAGCCGTGTGTCTACTTGCAAAAGCTTCGTATATGGCTATGGCATCGGCGACTTGGTCACGCAGCATGATAAATTTGAACACGCTTGCAAGAAGAAGCATGTCATTGGCATTGAGAATGTCAAATTCTCAAGGATCACTTGTGCGAGCCCGTGAAGTGGAAAATGACCAAGGCCAAGCATCCAACGAAGACTATCATGACCACTACTCGTCCTTCGAATTGCTTCACATGGACCTCTTTGGTCCTAATCATTACTCAGTGGCGTTAATGATGCATCTCTATATGGCTTTGTTATTGTTGATGATTACTCTCGTTACACATGGGTACACATTGTTACTTACAAAATCAAGTGCGAGGAAGTCTTCAAACGATTTTCCTCGAGGGCTTAAACTAACTTTGGTGTGAAGATCAAACACATCAGGAGTGACAATGGAACTGAGTTCAAGAATTCCGGTCTTGATGCCTATCTTGATGAACTTGGTATTACTCATGAGTTATCTGCTCCCTATACTCCTCAGCAGAATGGCGTCGTGGAGCGTAAGAACAGAACTCTTGTTGAGATGGCTCGCACTATGCTTGATGAATACAAAACGCCTAATTGTTTTTGGATTGATGCAATTGATACTGCGTGCCACATCATCAACAGAGTATATCTTCACAAATTCTTCAAGAAGACTGCCTATGAACTGCTCACTGACAAGAAACCCAATGTAAGTTATTTCAAAGTCTTCGGTGCTAAATGCTGGATTAGAGATCCTCATCACAATTCTAAATTTGCACCGAAAGCACATGAAGGTTTTATGCTTGGTTACGGAAAGGACTCGCACACCTACAGAGTCTTCAACATCGCTCTTCACAAGATTGTTGACACTGTAGATGTGCGGTTCGATGAAACTAATGGCTCGCAAAGAGAGCACCTACCTTCTGTGTTAGATGAACTAGCACCTGAGGAATCTATCAAGTTCTAGGCATCTGAGGATGTCATTCCTACTGAAGAATCTGCTGAAGAATTCATTCCTGTACGCGAAGAAAGTCGAGCTGATGCACCTGAAGATAATGCTAAAGACAATGGTGCTGAGGAAAATGATCAAATTCCTCGACGACAACCAGCTCATCCTCGCGTTGCAAAATAAGTGCAAGTTGACAAGATCATGGATGACATTGAAGCGCCAGGTCCTCTCACACGCTCAAAAGCTTCACATTTATCTAACTTTTGTGGGCACTATGCTTTTGTCTCTATCACAGAGCCCACTAAGGTAGATGAAGCATTTCGAACCCGAGTGGATTCAGGCCATGCAAGAAGAATTACATCAGCTCGAGCTCAACAATGTCCGAACCGTCAAACGTCCAGATCCTCGCAAGCATAATATCATTGGCACAAAGTGGATCTACCGCAACAAGCAAGATGAAAATGGCCTTGTGGTGAGGAATAAGGCACGACTAGTAGCTCAAGGCTACACCCAGTGTTGAAGGAATTGATTTATATGAAACTTTTGCACCTGCTAGACTTGAGTCTATTCGCATATTACTCGCCTATGCTAACCATCACAATATCACTTTATATCAAATGGATGTGAAAAGTGCATTCCTCAATGGTAAGCTTGAGGAAGAAGTATATGTTGCTCAACCCCTGTGTTTTGAAGATCCAAAGAATCCCGACAAAGTCTTCAGACTCAAAAAGGCCCTCTATGGTCTCAAACAAGTTCTACGCAAGCGTGGTATGATACATTGAAGGAATTCTTCGTGAAGAATGGCTTCACACCCGTTCACTCGACCCTACTCTCTTTACTAAATCATATGATGGTGAACTGTTTGTGTGCCAAATATATGTTGATGATATTATCTTTGGCTGTATCGACCAACGTTATAGTGATGAATTTGCCTATATGATGAGTGAAGAATATCAAATGTCTATGATGGGAGAGTTGAAATTCTTCTTAGGTCTTCAAATTCATCAACAACACAATGGCATATTCATATCTCAGAGAAATACCTCAAAGATGTCCTCAAGAAATTCGCATGCAAGATTGCAAAGGTGTCAAAATTCCTATGCCCACAAATGGCCATCTATGCAATCGATGAAAATGGTATTGACTTCGATCACAAGGTATACCGCCCATGATTGGTTCTTTATTGTACTTATGTGCATCTAGGCCAGATATAATGCTTAGTGTTTGCATGTGTGCCCGATTTCAAGCTACACCAAGGAATCACACCATAAGGCTGTGAAGCATATTCTTCGATATCTAGCTCACACACCAACACTAGGATTATGGTACCCCAAGGGCTCTACTTTTGATCTCATTGATATTCTGACTGACTATGTCTGTGATCGTGTGGACCGCAAGTCAACATCTGGTACTTGTCATTTCTCGACGATCTTTGGTCCGTTGGTCCTCGAAGAAACAGAATCTGCGATCACCGCTCATCGCGAAGCTGAATACATTGCTGCTGGCTCGTGTTGTGCTCAATTGCTGTGGATGAAGCAGACTCTCAAGGACTACGGCATCAACGTGAAGAATGTGCCTCTCATCGTGACAATGAGAGTGCCATCAAGATTGCTCACAACCCAGCTTCAGCACTCAAGACAAAGCACATTCAAATTCGCCATCATTTTCTTCGTGATCATGTGTTAAAGGGCTTACATCTCCATCGAGCATGTGAAGACCAAGAACAGCTAGCCGATATCTTCACTAAGCCCTTGGATGAGAAGAGATTTAGCAAGTTGCGGTGTGAGCTAAATATCTTAGAATCTTCGAACGTTCTTTGAAAAGGACACACATCCTGACAGTTATGCAAAATTGATGACTTAGATGTGCAACACATGAAGAAACGTTTTTCTTCAATCAATGAAGAATAACACTCTAAGTGTGAAGAAATTAATGAAGAATTTGATTCTCAGAACCCTACGACAATTGTACGCGGTGTCTGAAATCATCATTCTTATACGGTGGGTCACGCCACCACCAAAGTTGAAAATCTTCAATTTGAGTTTTTCCTCAGTTTTTGAAATTCTTCAGTTTTTCAAATTCTTCAACTTTGCAAAATCTTCACTGTTTCCGTCGTTTTTCTTCATTGGCAATACATATATATATGGTTTATGTCCTCTACAGCATTCACTTATGGCTATTTCTTCAAGTCGCTTTTTCTGCTAAGTGAATGTGATCGGACCCTTCCCCCTCTATTCTATACTCAACCTAATCTATTCACAAATTCTTCATGTGCGTTCTATTTGAAACTCATTCAAAATCTTCACTATGTCCTTGTCACCAAGAAATTGCGAACGGAACTTTAAAACTGATCTTATCCAAACTTTCGGTTTTGTCATTAAACCGCTCCGCATCCCACGATGCATTATTTTACTCACCCACGATCGTACACGATCTCCACTACACAAGACGTGGGTGACGATGTCGTCGTGAGAAGGAGAATGGTCAGGCACGTTCGTCCTAAATCTTGGGCTAACAGTTTTCACCGCCTCTATAAATACCCCTCTCTCCATCCTCACTTCTTTTACTCCGCCGACCTCTCTCTCCGCTCGAGCTCCTCAAACCCTAGCGCCGCTTCTCCATCGTCGCCGGTGAGGAAGAGCTTCACCGCCTCGACCTCGTCACCGACATACTCACGCCGATCATGGAAATCCTCACTCCGCCGCCGCCGTAGCTGTCTTCCTCCGCCAAGTTAGGGCGTGGAAGATCTGAATGCACGAGCTTCACATCTACAACACCCAGTTCGTCGTGTTCTTCATTTAGGTAAATATAAGTTACTTTTACTACCCTCGTTGATCCAAATCTTACACTACAAAATCTTCAAAGATGTTTTATTCTTCAAATCCTCACACACAAACACCTCACAAGTTATATGCTCTTGATTCGCTTTCTAAGCAATCATTTTCTTCAAGATTCCTCAATTGTGTGGATCCTCGATCCGCATAACTCGAACCTAAGACAAAGAACACTTAGTGAAATTCTTCAAGGCTCATCCGTCAAAATCCTCAAAACTTGTTCTTTTGAAAACCTTCGAGAACGCATATGACCTCTCCAAATTCCTCGCAACTATATCTGCTCACAGGTACTCATGTCCGCCTTTGAATCACTAGGTTCTCATCAACTTAACTCATTTGCAGCGCTCTCGAAGAAAAGTTGCATACTTCTTCGAGAATTCATTTGTTCAAATTCCTCACCAAGAATATGGCGTAAAGAAAGAAGCCACGTAAAGGAGGAAAGAGGCCCGAGGTCATGACCGCGTTTGAAATCCTCGAGGAAATTTATGCTGATTATTGCACACTGATGAAGCCGAAGTTCGCAAAGAGAACAAAAATCAGCGCAAGGTGCGGATCCAAAGGATTGAACGGAGATGGGCACGGGAATGGAGGAGTATAGATATGTAACTCCAAAGTGCATGAAGAAATTCGCACTCAATCCTCCATGCCCAAGAGCTCCGCTGGCACCTGCCAAGAAGTCGACCCCACCAAAGATCAAGCGTGATGAGGACTTTCCAAGAATGGGCCAAGCGCCAAGCCAAGTTGGCAAGACAAGCCAATGAGGCAAGGAGGAAATTCAATGAGGACTCACATCGCTGCTGCCCCGAGGCCTTTGTTAAGCCAAGAAAATCTATGCTAAAGAAGCCCGCCACAAGTCAAGTGCTTCACCAACAAAGGCCTCACGGCTGTTCTTCAAGATTGCCCTCACGGCCAATTCCTCATGCTGCTCCTGCTCCTCCAACATCCTCGCCTCCTTCAAAGTCCTCAGCAGCTCCTCCCAAATCCTCAAGAGTTCCGACAAAGTCCTTAGCACTGCATCCGCCATGTGCCAAAGGACTGCAGGCTTCTCCATTGCCTCCGTGTCTCAAAGAAGTTCCTCACCGCACCAAAGTCTTCATCCGCCCGACTATGTCAAGACTAAGGCCACAAATGGACGAGGTCCTCGCCAAGTCCCAAGAAGAAACAGGTTGCTTTCCAAGAGCCACCAAGATGATGAGGCTGATGATGATGAACTTGTGGAAATCATCGAGACCGCCAAGAAAGGGACGCTAGAGCCAAAGGCACATCTGCGCCTCTCGCTGTTGATCCGAGGAAAATCCTCGATTATATTGATCTCGCACAAGGATCCAAACACCCTATGCCCGACTTTCATCCGACCCTCGACAAAGTCATATGTTGACTCATTTCATCACGTAAGAGAAATGGAAGTTTGAAAAGGCAAGAGAGATCAAGAAAGCTCAATACGAGAAAGGAGAAGTTCTCAAGAAAACGTTGTCGAAATGACACCGAGGAACTTCTCAAGGTCCAGATGAAATTCAAGACCTCAAAGAAAACTTCGATGCTTATTATGCTGATTGGCAAGGAGCCAAGGTCGATTCACAACCCGACGAAGAAGTTCACAAATGTTGCTGCCCCAACGCAACATGAAATTCCTCAGCCGGAGCCTCACTCAGCCAATGAAGAACATGCCAAGACCACTGATGAAGTTCAAGCTTCAAGAAAATGCCGCCTGTGGCTGATGATCCCATTCCACCACCGAAGAAATTGCTGTGGCATACACTAGTGGTGCGCTCAAGAAATCGAATAAGTCAGGCAATCGCATCGCCATACCGAGGAAAATCATCCAGATTCCTCACCTCCTCGCGCCAACACCCACTCCAATTCTTCCATCCGCCTCGATGTGAAGAAGACCAAGGCTGCAGAACGAGCTGCTGTGAAGAAACGGAAAGCATCACCAAGGCCAAATTCTTCTACCGCAAGAAAATGAAGCCAATGACGAGCTCCTTTGAAAATCCAATTGATGTTGTTCCACTTCTCAATTCCATCAAAGGACCTTGTTCCTTTTGATGAAGATTATGTGATCCCAAGCGGATCTCGATGAAGAAAATCATTCTGCCGCTTCGTCACGAGCAGATAGATGAAGAAATTGAAGTGGAAGCAATCCTTCAACCCCAGCCATTTCTCACCTATGCCTCGGTTCACACCGAAGAGGCCGTGTTGAGGAACTTGAAGAAGATGTGGATATTGGAAGCATTAACGCCAAGAATGAATGATGACTTTGGGAAAGTCAAGATCCAAATTCTCCACTCTTCACCCCAATCCAACAGATACCTCGGTCCCCTACTCCTACTGCTCAAATGGGCTCAAGAAACTCATCCCACTTCATCCGTCCTCAAGAAATTCCAGCCACTAGCACCGATGAACTCTGCTGCTCTCGATCCTCGAACCGCACCTATTGAGGAACAAGAAATTCCTCACCAAGAACCCGAGATTGCGATTCCAGAGGTCGTGATGCAACTCATCGACACTCCACCGCCAAAGCCCAAGGATCCCTTCTCAACAAAGCAAAAGTTCAAGGTGAAGACTTCTTCACGAGCATGTATTCTTCACCGATTACAATCCATATGATTCTCGCTCGATAAGGAAGAGGCGCTTCGACTGCCACCAAGCCAATTTCTATTCCTCGCTTTTCAATAAAGACAAAGTCTTCGATCATGCTCATATTCCTCATGTGGACATGGAGTCTCTGCCAGCTTTGAGCCAGTCCTCGGTGTTCTTCACGACGCAGACTTCAATTTCTGCACCGATATCTCAGGATCGGAATGAAGAACTCATTCTTCAATTCTATGCAACGCTGCACATCACCGGAGATGTCAAGACGTGAACTCATGGGTGCTAGATCGATGTCCGAAAACACTCACTACAAGGCACCAAAGAATCTGAATTGCTTCGCCCTCTACCACTCGGTCCTCCACTTGACGGTGCTCGTTGTATCTACAACGAACCGTAACTTTCAAATCACTCAGATGCAAGTGCCGATGAAGCCTTTGAAGCCAAGGCAGGCCCCAAGAACCAAATTCCTCGTCAAGGAATTATTGTATGTGCCTCGGACTGTCTATCGGATTCTCGACGAAGACAATGAGTCCTATCAAAGGCCACGACTCGAATGATGAAGAAGTCGCTGGCATCATGAAGAATATGCTTTTCAACATAATCCATGGCATTCCGGCCAACTTCCATGATTTCTTCATGAGGACTCGCAAACATTGCTATGTCACCATTTGAGCTGAAGCCTTATGCGCCTTTGGATAATGAGATTCATCAGACAAGGTCTTCACCAATTACAAGGATGATACTATGAACCACTGCAGCTACTTGCCCCGATTGAAGTCCTCAAACGGACATTTACCTCACCGATGACAAGGGCAAGGCCATCGCTGTGATCGATGAATGCATTCGTCCATTGATGGACAATTTTACAAAGCAGCATCCTACTCCACCAATGATGACTCGCCACACATGACTCTGCCAAGAAATACCTCACCAAGCAAAGTCCTCAAGCTATCGCACCTGTGGTGATGATCGATCGTGAGTTACTCCTCGCCTTCATCAAGGTTGATCGCAATCATAAATGGGTCAAGCGCCGCTTTAGTTCAATTCTTCACAACATGACCTCAACACACAATGCAAAGAAGAAAACCACTACTACCTCCATGAAACCTTCAAACGCACTGGGCTGTTCTTTCACATGTCTACAAGTCTTGGAAGAACCGACGACAATGGGACTCAAGGAAGAATTTGACTGGTCTGCACCTCCTCCAAGAAATACAAGAACTTCAAAGTTCCTTCCTTGGTGGCCAGCTCCTATTCTTCCTCGCGACACATCGATGAAAATGAAGACTTGACGACACCGCTGGCAGGCCCTACTACAACAACCGACCCTAACAACACCGGGCGCCCTTCTTCAACTTGAAATTCTTCGTATGTAGTCCTCGCTTTGATCCTTTTGGTCATTCGATGACAAAGGGGAGAAATTTGAGTTAGTCTTCAAGGGGTCTATTATATGGGCAATTTATTTTGTTAAGTTACAACTCTCGCTCTTCCAAACTTTTATTGATCAAGTTGTAATCTTAAACCCGATGGTGCTTTGATACTTTTGATGCTTCGTGTTCTTGCACTATGCTCGATTCTCTTGAGCTTCTTGAGCTCGATACTCTTGATGCGTTATTTTGCATGCTTGTTCCTCATTAATGTTATCGCACGCATGCTGAATTACATCAAGCACCATATCTCATCATGCATTTCAAATTCTTCATGTTATATGTCAAATGCGTATGAATTACAAGATATAGGGGAGATCTCCATGATTCAACTCTTCAAATGTGCATTGCCTCAAAAGCAAATTCCTCACTATGCACATCTTCGTGGGGAGTTCTTCTATATCTTGCAATCAAATTCCTCATTATCAGTATTTACACTTCATATGTTTATCCTCGTTGAAAACTTAACCTATATTGTCATCAATCACCAAAAAGGGGGAGATTGTAAGTGCATCTAGTGCCCCTTAGTGATTTTGGTGTATTGAAGACTTATAGGTTAAGGATCTAATGCGTTTGTGAGTGTACACAGGTCTATAAGTCTATGAGGAGTTTGATGTTTATAGAGAAAGTCGACCCCTAAAAATGAAGTTCTTCGACTGAAGACTTTGTTATTCTGAAGACTTTCTGAAGACTTTGAAAGTGAAGAAATTGGTGTGACCTTGAAGACTTGGTATTCATTTGAGGAACATGAAGTGTGAAGACTTTCGTTCGTTGTTTCATTTTCTCTTTCTTGAGTCATAGGAAACACCGTACTGTTAAAGGGGGCCGAGGAAATACTAAGGAAAAATTTCCATGTGATGCTCAACTCAAAATCCTACACCTACCAATCCCTTCGAGTGAAGCCTTTGGAAAACTCATATAGTTCAGTCAATTTCTTCAGTGATAGAGACGAAGCTCTTCCGGTCACGAGGAATTTGTTCTCGACCGAGGAGTTAGGAATTCGCCAAAGGCGGATTGCCTACACAAAGGAGGAACATGATAACCCTGAGGAATTTGAGATTCAAATTTCCGACCGTTGCTGTGTTGCGCGCCAGCTGTCCCAAAATATCTTATCCACCTAACGGTCATATCATTGAAGGGCATTTATGTCTTATCATGTCGGGCTGCTCCCTAGGCTATAAATAGCCGCCCCTACAACCACTAGCTGGTTGGCTGCTCCGAGAAAAACTTGACACTTGTCATTTGAGAGCAACCCATCCTCCGAGGACTTTGAGCGAAAATCATCGAGTGAGGAAAACCCCAAAAACCAAACCCCTACAAACCCAAAGTGATTGAGCATCACTGAAGAGATTGATCCTGCGTGGATCCGACGCTTGTTACCTTTGAAGACTGTGCTTCTTCCAAACGGTTAGGTGTCATGGTCTAGAGCATCCAAGAGGAATTGTGGATCGCCGAGTGACCAAGTCTGTGAAGGTTTGGAAGTCGCCTGAAGACTTACCACGAGTGATTGGACGAGGTATGTGTGACCTTAGTTCAAGGAGAATACGGTGAGGACTTGGTGTCCCGAGCTGCGTGCTCAGGATCGGGTGTCCGGACTGTGTGGCCTCGAGTTTAAATACTCACCGCTCCAACCAGACGCATAACCGAGACAACAGCTTGAACTGGTCTACCAAATCATTGTCTTCACCAACCTTATCGGTTCTATCTCCTCAACCCTTTCATTTCCTCATTATTGTGTTGACTGTTTATTCATATCTGTGTTTGAAGACTTTGATCAAGACTTTCTCAATTTCCTCGCCCAATTTCTTCACCGCTTTGTCTTCATCTTGAGCTATCCTGTGTTTACGCTTTTCTGTACTCTTTGTTTGTCTTCATTTCATCATGATTACCATGCCCGCATTCTGTTATGCTTACTTCTGAGTACTTATTCCGCTGCAAGTAGTTCTTCGCTAAGGAATTTCCTCACCGGCAAATTCCTCAGTGAAGAATTCATAAAAATCGCCTATTCACCCCCCTCTAGTCGATATAACGCACTTTCAGATCTGCTCCAGATGGCCAAGCGAGTTGGCCTGCAGTGCGAAGCCACCGAACACAAAGATCTGTCCGGGAAGAAAGACTTCTCCTTGGACAGTATTGTTGTAGATGATTGAAGGGGCCATCAAACCTTTTGAGGACGGCACAGTGGAACTCTTAATGAAAGCACCAATGTCGGTGTCAAAACCAGCGGATCTCGGGTAGGGGGTCCCGAATTATGCGTCTAAGGTCGATGGTAACAGGAGACAGGGGACACAATGTTTACCCAGGTTTGGGCCCTCTGTATGGAGGTAATACCCTACTTCCTACTTGATTGATCTTGATGAATATGAGTATTACAAGAGTTGATCTACCACGAGATCGTAATGGCTAAAACCCTAGAAGTCTAGCCTGTATGACTATGATTATGATCCTCCCCTCTACGGTCTAAGCCCTCCGGTTTATATAGACACCGGAGGGGACTAGGGTTGTACAAAGTCGGTTACAGAGAAAGGAATCTTCATATTTGGACGCCAAGCTTGCCTTCCACGCCAAGGAGAGTCCCATCCGGACACGGGAGAGAGTCTTCGGTCTTCGTCTGTTTACAACCTATCAGTCCGGCCCATGTCTAACAGGCCGGACGCCCGAGGACCCCTTAGTCCAGAACTCCCTCAGTGAGACCGCAAAACATAAATGCAGAGCACCCCTGAAGATCAGGACTGGCTAGACATTGTAATACATGGTAAAAGAGATCCAGTCATAGTCATACTCAATATAAATTAATAACAACGCATACAAATGACAATGGTGCTCTCTAACTGGTGCTTTTTATAAGAGGATGATGACTCAGCAATAAAAGTAAATAGATAGGCCCTTCGTAGAGGGAAGTAGGGATTTGCAGAGGTGCCAGAGCTCGAGTTTTGAAAACAGAGATAAATAATATTTTGAGCGGTATGCTTTCATTGTTAACATAACAACCAAGAGTTCTCAGTATCTTCCATGCTACATACATTATAGGCGGTTCCCAAACAGAATGGTAAAGTTTATACTCACCACCAACAAGCACACTCCACGGCTGGTCTGAAACAATGGGTACCGTCCAACTAACTATAGTCCTGGGGGAGTTTTGTTTGCAATTATTTTGATTTGATTTGAGCATGGGACTGGGCATCCCGGTTACCAGCCATTTTCTCGTGAATGATGAGCGGAGTCCACTCATCGTGAGAATAACCCACCTAGCATGGAAGATATTGACAACCCTAATTGGTACATGAGCGATTCGAGCATACAAAATAGATTATCATTTGAAGGTTTAGAGTTTGGCACATGCAAATTTACTTGGAACGACATGTAAATACCGCATATAGGTAGGTATGGTGGACTCATATGGAACAACTTTGGGGTTTATGGAAGTGGATGCACAAGCAGTATTCCTTCTTAGTACAAGTGAAGGCTAGAAAAAGACTGGGAAGCGACCAACTAGAGAGTGACAACAGTCATAAACATGCATTGAGATTAACCAACATTGATTGCAAGCATGAGTAGGACATAAATCACCATGAACATAAATATCATGGAGGCTATGTTGATTTTGTTTCAACTACATGCGTGAACATGTGCCAAGTCAAGCCACTCAAATCATTCGAAGGAGGATACCATCCTATCATACTACATCACAATCATTTTAGTTTTCATGTTGGCACGCAAGGTAAACCATTATAAACTCCTAGGTAATTAAGCATGGCACGAGTAACTATAATCTCTAATTGTCATTGCAAACATGGTTCATTCATAATAGGCTGAATCAGGAATGATGAACTAATCATATTTACAAAAACAAGATAGGTCGAGTTCATACCAGCTTTTCCTCATCTCAATCATTTCATGAAATATCGTCATTATTGCCTTTCACTTGCATGACCGAACGGCGTGGATAATAATAATAGTACACGTGCATTGGACTAAGCTGGAATCTGCAAACATTTATTCAAAGGAGAAGACAAGGTAATATGGGCTCTTTGTTAGATCAACAATAATGCATATGAGAGCCACTCGACATTTTCATCGTGGTCTTCTCCTCTCGACCCCAAAGAAAAGAAAAGAATTTCAAAGAAACACACTGAAATGTTTCTGGATTTTTTTTGTTTTTCTGAAGAAAGCAAAACAAACGTGAGAAAAACTATTTACACGGGAAAACTCCCAGCAAGCAAAAGAAGAACGGGAAATATTTTTGGGTTTTCTTTTAATATGGCAACTAAGCATGCATAGAAAGTAAACTAACTACAACTAATTTTTTTTGGTTTTTCTTAAGGTTTTTCAAACACACAATAAGAAAGCGGAAAAAATAAATAAACTAACATGGATAACACAATGAAAAAGTATGAACACGGACAACTGAAATGAATGTGTGAACATGAATATAATTTCGGTGAGAAATATGTACTCCCCCAAGTTTAGGCTTTTGGTCTAAGTTGGTCTATGCCCATGGGTCAAAATAACCCTCTCCGGTGTACTGAGGAGGATCCTGGGGGTTCCACTGGTTAGCGAGCTCCTATGGATCCCACTGATAAATAGACTCCTGATATGGATCAGGTGATGGCTCTGGCTTAGGAGCTTGGGATCGTGCCCCTCCCAGTATGCATGAATGTCCGTAGGCAAAACAAAGTACCCGCCTGAATGAATATCAAACAAAGTAGGTGCAGGAAAGGTAATAATCTAAAAAGTATCCTCACTAAATATCAAGTTATAAATGAGTCTCTTTTCCTCATCATAGCGAACAAACTTATGTGCTACCATGCTATCATAATCTAAGTATAAAGTGGGTAGCAGTTTCTCCTCTTTTTCATAATGCCTAATGGGTATCTCGAAGCATCTAGCAAGGCGGGAGGCGAAGATACCTCCAAAAATAGGACCCTTTGTGCGGTTGAGACTCAACCGTTTAGCAACCATAGCACCTAAACTGAAAGTTTTATCACAAAGTAAAGCATGGCGCAAGATGGCAAGGTCAAGAGCACTAAGGCCTCCACTCTCTCCACGACCAATCAAACATCTCCCAGCAAATAATGAGTAGTAGTGTAAAACAAGAAAATGTGAACTAGCCATTCTCACTTCCGACACCCTTCTCCTTTCCCCTACGGTAACTTCGTTAATAAAATCTTCCACATCACTAGGACGTGGTTCCTCAGCGCTACCCTCATAAGGTAATTTACATACCTCACAAAAGTCATAAAGCGTCATTTCCTTGTACTCATCATATAAGTAAAAGTCTACCATGGGTGGTGATCTCCTAGCATGAAAAATGAAAATTTTGCATGAAAGTATTAGTGAGTAGGAGATACTGATCACACTGGTCGACAAGGAATTCGGTGATGCCCGCGTTCTCAGCCAAATAATAGAAATCATCATAAATTCGGCCGCCTGTAAGAATGTATCACATGGACATTCGCACGGCCAAATCTCCGCGGCACGAGGAAGATTATACTTGGGCTTCTCTTTCTCCTCATTTCCTTTTACATTCGAGCCTTGGCTTGAGGATCCTCTCAACAATCTCCTCAACATTTTATTCCTCTGAAAATTTCTGAAATTTTTAGTGACTCAAAATAAAAGTGAACCAAACTCAACAAAATTGATAGCAACTACTCCTACAAGTTCCTAGAGGCTATACCATGCATCAAAACTAATTTGGACCATATAAATTTGACATGCAAGCTCAAGAACAAGGTCACCACAGCAGCAAAAAATTGCAATAAAGAAAGCACTAGAAAAAAACTAATTGGACCATTGGAGGAGTCACATACCATAGAACAATCCCCCAAAGTAGTTTTGTGAATGGAGCGTTGAGCAAGGAGATCGAAAAAGGCAGGAAAATGAGCAAGAACACGAGTTTGAGCTATGGAGTGATTTTTTTCTCAAGGAAGATGGAGTGGATGGGTGCTGGAATATGTGGAGGGGGGCACGTGGGACCCACAACGTCGGGGGGCGTGCCCTCCACCCTTGTGTCCAGTTGGTGAGGCCCCTTGCTGTGTTTTCAGTGCCAGAAATTCTCAAATATTCTATAAAAAATCATACTAAATTTACAAGGCATTTGGAGAACTTTTATTTTTGGTACATTTTTTATTGCACGGATAAATCAGAAAACGGACAGAAAATACTATTTTTGCTTTATTTATTCTAAATAACAGAAATTAAAGGATGGGTACAAAGAGTTGTGCCTTCTAAATTCAAAACCCCCAATAGTAATAGTTGGAATTTTTCCAATAGAGTTGATACTATGAACTTGAGGTTGTTTCTTCGGAAAGTGTACCGTATGCTCATTACCATTAACATGAAAAGCGACATTGCCTTTGTTGCAATCAATAACAGCCCCTCCAGTATTCAAAAAAGGTCTACCAAGGATGATCGACATACCGTCGTCCTCGGGAATATCAAGAATAACAAAGTCCGTTAAGATAGTAACGTCTGCAACCACAACAGGCACATCCTCACAAATACCAATGGGTATAGTAGTTTATTTATCAGCCATTTGCAAAGAGATTTCAGTAGGTGTCAACTTATTCAATTCAAGACTACGATATAAAGAGAAAGGCATAACACTAAAACCGGCTCCAAGATCACATAAAGCAGTTTTAACATAGTTTCTTTTAATGGAGCATGGTATAGTTGGTACTCCTGGATCTCCTAGTTTCTTTGGTATTCCACCCTTAAAAGTATAATTAGCTTTCATATACTTAGCATAAGGAGGAATTTTAAGCATATCAGCGATACATCTCCAACGTATCTATAATTTTTCATTGTTCCATGCTGTTATATTATCAATCTTGGATGTTTTACAATCATTTATAGTCATTTTATATCATTTTTTGGTACTAACCTATTGACATAGTGCCAAGTGCCGCTTGTTTTTTTTCCATGTTTTTACATTGCAGAAAATCAATATCAGACGGAGTCCAAATGCCCCGAAACTTTATGGAGAATTTTTATGGGCCAGAAGGAACACAATGGGCCGTGGCTACACCTGGGGGGTGCCCCGAGGGAGGCAAAACCCACCAGGGCGCGCCAGGAGGCCCAGGTGCGCCTGGTGGGTTGTGCCCACCTCGGGTGCCCCCCGGACCGCCTCTTTGCTCTATAAATACCCCAATATTCCAGAAACCCTAGGGGAGTCAAGGAAATATTCATCCAGCCGCCGCATAGTCCAGAACCACTAGATCCAATCTAGACACCATCTCGGATGGGGTTCACCACCTCCATTGGTGCCTCTCCGATGATGCGTGAGTAGTTCTTTGTAGACCTTCGGGTCCGTAGTTAGTAGCTAGATGGCTTTCTCTCTCTCGCTGGATTCTCAATACAATGGTCTCTTGGAGATCCATATGATGTAACTCTTTTTGCGGTGTGTTTGTTGGGATATGATGAACTTTGAGTTCATGATCAGTTATATATTTTTATATCCATGAAAGTTATTTGAGTTTCTTTGATCTCTTATATACATGATTGCTTATAGCCTCGTATTTCTTCTTCGATATTTGGGTTTTGTTTGGCCAAATTGATCTATTTATCTTGCAATGGGAAGAGGTGCTCGTCGGTGTCAAAACCGGCGGATCTCGGCTAGGGGGTCCCGAACTGTGCGTCTAAGGTCGATGGTAACAGGAGACGGGGGACACGATGTTTACCCAGGTTCGGGCCCTCTCTATGGAGGTAATACCCTACTTCCTGCTTGATTGATCTTGATGAATATGAGTATTACAAGAGTAGATCTACCACGAGATCGTAATGGCTAAAACCCTAAAAGTCTAGCCTGTATGACTATGATTGTCCCTACGGACTAAACCCTCTGGTTTATATAGACACCGGAGGGGACTAGGGTTGTACGAAGTCGGTTACAGAGAAAGGAATCTTCATATCCGAACGCCAGGCTTGCCTCCCACGCCAAGGAGAGTCCCATCCGGACACGGGTGAGAGTCTTCGGTCTTGTATCTTCACAACCCATCAGTCAGGCCCATGTCCTACAGGCCAGACGCCCGAGGACCCCTTAATCCAGGACTCCCTCAGTAGCCCCCGAACCAGGCTTCAATGACAATGTGTTCGGCGCGCAGATTGTCTTCGGCATTGCAAGGTGGGTTCTTCCTCCGATGACTTCAAAGAGATGTATTCGACACTCCATTTAATGTCGTACCCCTCGGCTTCTGTGCGTCAACAATTTCAGCTTCCACGTGGTGAGCGAATGCGAGAGGTCAGGGTATTTTTGCACATAACTCCCCGGCCATGTAAGAATAGCGTCTATTTAACGGGATTGGATCTCAGATCCGTTCCACATCACACAAAAAATCCTCAGAGCTTGCTGGGAAAAACCATTCCAACATGGCCAGAACTCCCAGCTCTTCCTCCCGTCCCCACGGCCCAGAAAAAGGCGATTGGGAGAGATGTTCCGTATCTCACGGTCAGTTGGTGAAGCTGCAAACACAGGGATTCCTTCCCCCTGTGGATCTAGTCCCTGTTCGAGGAGGATTGAATTCCTTCAACGGCGGAGCTTAGGCTGAGAATTTCCCCAATCCATCCAGGGGGGAGCGAGTGTGCTTAGTCCCCTACTTGCTAAGAGGCGTCGGATTTCCAATCCATCCATTCCTCCAAGGGCTTCTGGAGGATTATGGCCTTCAACTGCACAACTTCACTCCTGCCTCCATCCTGCACCTCGCGGGCTACGTCGCTCTTTGCGAGCTATTCCTGGGTTGCGAGGCCCATTTTGAATTGTGGAGGAAGCTATTCTGCCTCGTCCCTCGCAACCAAGATGGATCAATATTTGAAGTGGGTGGAGCCGAAGTATGGCGCATCACCGGGACGGGATACCTGTCTGGCACACCGAAGAAGGCATCCGAAGAGTGGCCTTCCGAATGGTTCTATATCGAGGACTTCGCCCTTCCTGACCCAGTTTGAATGGGTCTTCCTGAATTTACAAGTGTTCCGTTGAAGAAACACCACATCTGGCGCCCTCGGAGCCTCGAGGAGGAAGATAGCGCAGAAGTCCGTCAACTGATGAGCAAGATAAAGTCACTTGCCCAGTCCGGATTATCAATAATCGAGGTAATGGCGACTTCCATAGTACGAGGGGTTCAGCCACTCCAATACAGAGGGCTTCCTATGTGGCACTACAATGGGGAAGATGACGCCTCCCGCTACGGTTGAAAAGGTCCGGACACCCCCGCCGCTTTGGCCAAGATATTGGCCGAACTATTCAAAGGGGAGGAAGAGGAATTCCTTCGCATTAAGCGCCGGGATGGATTTTCCATGTACAACCCTCCTAGTTGGGTGAGTTCCAATCCCATTATTCCATTCAATCTACTCCCTAAGTCACTTTTAGTGAACATTACTCCGTCCATTCGTAAAAGGAATGGCGAAAAATCACCAATCACCAAGGGGCTACACTGCCCCGCCCCACAGCCAGAGAACCATAATCGGGACCTTGACCCCGGATTCGAAGAGGATCCGGGCATATATGTGGAGCTCGAGGATGGGGTGTTCTACGAGGCGAGCTATGACGACACGGAAGTGGCCATCACCGCCGACTATCCCGGTCTTCTTCCTGCCTCGCACGTAAGTAATCAGGAGATATCTCCTCTGAAAGAGCCTCCTCATTCTGCCTCACCCACCGCACTGTCTTGTGCTCCAAAGGGGAGGCGCTCGACGCGTCATGCTACACCAGAAGCAACTCCAAAGAGAGCGGTGCCCACGCCGGGCAGGCCTTCGAAGAGGAGGGCAAACGAAGACACGACCGAGCCTTCATCGAAGAGGTATGGCTTTGTAAATATGCCCCTTGGCAGTCACATCCAACTATGACATTATCCGCTGTGTCTTATCAGGAAAAGCGTTCGTCGGACTATGTCTGGGGATCTTACCGGCCGCGCCTCTACAAGTTAGGTTCCCGACCCTGCTTTAAAGGCAAGGGCTGATACGGGAGTGACGCCGGATTGTCCTTCAACAGAGGAGTCGGATGATGTATCTGTCACAAACTCGGAAGTGGAGAGCGCCATGAATCATCGGCGCTGGAGAGCCGTTCTACGCGACCCCGGCTTTACGAACGAGGCATTCAATGCCTTCAGCTCGGTTGATGCATATATCCAAGCTGCTGGAGACGGGCTTGCCAGAGCCACATACCAACATTTAAAAGATATGCAGGTAAATTTATATTTTACAGAACTGATAATTATATACCAGTAGCCCCTGAGACTTGAAGCAGTTGATACAACTGATTTAAGGATCATTGTATAACCAGGTGCTTACGGAGAAGAACAAGCTGTTGTCTCAGGAACTAGAAAAGTGTCAGACCCAGCTAACTGCTGCTACCGCCGAACTGGAGAAATCCAAGAAGGCGTCACCTGGTAATGTTCCCCTCCATCGAGAAAACATAATTATATACCAGCAATACCAACACTATTGCTCATCTTATGGCAGGATCGTCAGATCAAGTGAAGGAGCAACTAAAAGCCGCTCAAGCGGGGGAACAAGAAGCCAAAAGACTACTGGCCGCGGGCGAACGTGTGCTGACACGAGTCAGGGATGAGTAAAACAAGCTGCACGATTCCAACACCCAGCTGGGAGAAGAACTGAAGGATGTACAGGCCCAGCTGGCTGACTCCGTGAAGGAAAATAAGAGGCCGCGAGGCGGCATATTTAGTATGTGATCAAACTTACCTCCGTATAATTCGGAAATGAAGGGGACTGACAGAGTTATGTCCGTAGGTATGCTGACTAGCCGTCCCGAAGAAGAGATGTTCGGATTCTCGGGCGATCTGCTACAAGAGCTATCGCAAATGCATGAACAAGCTCGACAGGCGATGCGAAGTGTTGCCAAGGCTTTATGGCCATCCGCCTCCCCTCCAGGAAGGATGGAGGAGCTTATACAGCTATTCAAGGGAGCGCGGCGGCGCTTCCGATTATGGAAGATATCAGCCTACCGGGAAGGTGCACGAGAAGCCTAGGCCATGGTCAAAACACGGTATACCAAGCTTGATCCAAATCATATGGCCCGGGTCGGACCTCTAGGGTCTGATGGGAAAGAAATTCCCATGAATTTGGTATATGACCAAGTAGAAGTAGCCGCCAAATATTCCCAACAGGATTGTAAATTAGACAGCCTGTTAGACGGTATAGAGGAGGAAATTTTGTGAGTCCAAGTGACTATGTACTTTCCTTGACATATTTGTCCCTAGCCGGATTATAAAACGGTTGTCATGGTAGACCTTTTTGCTTCGAGCTCTGGACCCGAAGGTGCGGAGTGTCTCTGAATACCTGAGCGGCAAAATAGACCGGGGTATGCGTGGAAACCAGGCGTAGGGGTCATAGTTGCTTGAACAGACAAGTTGTATCCAGCTAGCTATGTTATATTACATTGTGATTGTAAGAAACATCTTACAGAGAGAATAGTTCCATTAAGGGTTCCTTTCCCTGGGTGTACACGCGTAAATGTGCATGTCCGAACTGTAATTGAGAAAATCGCAGTATACGTAGCATCTGGGGGTTCACTTTTGGGTGAATGAAAGAACATCTTTAGTCTGCCGACCGAATATTCCCTTAAGAACGCTAGCTTTCGGCTTCACCCAGTCTGAGGTACACATCCAGATGACCCGGCAGTAACAATCGCAGAGGTGCTCCCTTTATGCCCTAGCCGAACTAACGGGAACGTAGGGCATAAGCACATGAGCCAGGCAACCCAGCTTGGCCAAAACTTAAGTCATACCGATGCATATAATGGCGGAGAAAAGGTACATATGGGGAAAACACGCACATGTGATGAGCTTGATGCTCGGAAAATAACAATAATAAGCTTCTGTCCAAGAAGCCCCCAGGTATAATGGACATACATATTTGAGGATGTGTATGTCACAAGTGCACGGTTTAGTCGCACGAAAAGCTTTAAGGCTAAAAGAAAAAAAAGCAAAAAGAGAGGAAAAAGTAATGGAAACAATAGGGAGAAGGAAACGAACAAAGAGTTTGGCGCTAGGCATAGAATCTTCAGAGTCTGGCCGCGTTCCAGGGGTTCGGCTCTAGGCGATTGTCTGATGCATCACGCAGGTGGTACGCTCCTCCAGTGAGAACTTCGTCAATGATGAAGGGACCCTCCCACTTGGGCTTGAGTTTGTCCTTTTTCTTCTCCGGCAAGCGTAGAACGAGTTCACCAACATTATAAGTCTTGGCCCGTACTTCTCTGCTTTGATATCTGGAGCCTGCTGTTGATAAAATGCGGAACGGGATTTTGCGATGTCGCACTCCTCCTCCAGGGCATCTAAGCTTTCCTGCCGATCCAGCTCAGCCTCTCTCTCTTCATACATGCGCACTCGAGGTGAGTCATGAATAATGTCGCAGGGCAACACGACCTCTGCGCCGTACACCATGAAAAAGGATGTATATCTGGTAGTGCGATTGGGCGTGGTCCGCAGCCCCCAGAGTACGGAGTCGAACTCCTCAACCCAGCGCTTGTCTGATTCTTTCAAAGACCTCAGTAGTCTAGGCTTGATGCTACTCATAATAAGACCATTGGCTTGTTCGACTTGACCGTTTCTTTGTGGGTGATAGACAGAGGCGTAATCGAGCTTAATGCCCAGATTAGCGCACCCATTTTTCACCTCATCGGCTGTGAAATTGGAGCCGTTATCGATGATGATGCTGTGTGGGACACCATAACAGTGTACAACACCATATATAAAGTCTATCACTGGTTCAGCCTCGGCCGTTTTAACTGGTTTGGCCTCTATCCACTTAGTGAATTTATCCACCATGACCAGTAGATATTTTTTCTTATGGCTTCCTCCTTTAAGGGGTCCAACCATATCAAGCCCCGGACCGCAAAAGGCCAAGTGATGGGGATTGTTTGTAGAGCGGTGGGTGGCATATGGCTCTGGTTGGCGAAAAGCTGGCATCCGACGCAATGTTGGACAAGGTCCTGTGCATCTGCTCGGGCCGTTGGCCAATAGAAGCCTGTACGGAAGCCTTACTTACAAGGGCCCGAGCCGTGGCGTGGTGACCGCCGAGACCGGCATGAATTTCAGCCAAGAGCTGCCATCCCTCCTCTTCGGAGATACATCTTTGGAGTACTCCGGTGGTGCTTTTCTTGTAGAGCTCCTCGTCATGAACCTTGTAGGCTTTCAAGCGCCGAATAATGCGGCGAGCCTCATTCTGATCCTCGGGGAGTTCTCGCCTATTAAGGTAGGCCAAGAAGGGTTCGGTCCATGGGGCAATGACTGCCATGATAAGATGGGCCGAAGGTGTTATTTCGGTGGCTGAGCCCCCGATGATATCAGTGTGTTCGGAATCTGGGGTTATGGTCGGATCCGGACTGGTGTTGCCGCTTTTCCCTTGCCACACCACGGATGGCTTAAAAAGCCTTTCTAGAAAGATGTTAGGTGGGAAGGGATCGCACTTAGCGCCGATGCAACAAGGACATCTGCTGCTTGATTACATTCCCGATCCACATGATGAAACTCGAGCCCCTCGAACCGAGCCGGCATTTTGAGAATGGCGTTACGATAAGCCGCCATCTTTGGATCTTTCACATCAAAATCTCCATTTATTTGAGATTTTGCGAGGTTTGAATCCCCGCGCACTTCCAGGCGTTGTATGCCATGGAGACAGCCATCCGAAGACCATGTAACAAGGCCTCGTATTCGGCTGCATTGTTGGAGTCTGTGTATAATATTTGGAGTACATACTGAGCTGCATCTCCAGTGGGGGACGTTAAGACAATGCCCGCTCCTAAGCCCGCCAGCATTTTTGGAGCCATCGAAGTGCATGACCCAGTTGGAATATGTGCCGTACTCTTTAGGGAGTTCGACCTCTGTCCATTCGGCGACGAAGTCAGCCAGTACTTGGGATTTGATGGCCCGGCGCGGTTTGTATGTTATGTCGAATGGAAGAAGCTCAATGGCCCACTTAGCAATCTGGCCTGTCGCATCACGGTTGTTTATTATGTCATTGAGTGGTACTTCGGAGGCCACCATGATTGAGCACTCTTGAAAGTAGTGTCATAGCTTCCGGGATGCCATGAAGACCACATATGCTATTTTTTGGTAGTGAAGGTACCGGGATTTGCATGGTGTGAGGTAGTGGATACATAGTATACCGGTTTCTGGAGTGGGAACTTGTGTCCATCCTGCTCTCGCTCGATGATGAGCACGGCACTCACCACCTGGTGTGTTGCCGATATGTATAATAACATGGGTTCACCGACGTTCGGGGCGGCCAGGATTGGATTGCTCGCTAAAAGGGCCTTTATTTCCTCTAGTCCGACCATTGTTGCATCCGTACACTCGAAGTGGTCGGTGCGGCGGAGAAGGCGGTAGAGTGGCAATGCTTTTTCGCCCAATCAGGAGATAAAGCGGCTTAAAGCTGCCACGCATCCCGCAAGTTTTTTGGACCTGTTTAAGGTCTGTTGGCATAGCCAATTGTGACAAAGCTTGGATTTTGGCTGGATTTGCCTCAATTCCTCTATTGGAAACGATGAATCCCAACAGTTTTCTGGCGGGGACGCCAAAAACACACTTTTCCGGGTTGAGCTTGGTGTCATATGTACGGAGGTTGTCGAATGTAAGACGTAAATCGTCTATCAATGAATCGACGTGCCTGGTTTTGATGACGACGTCATCCACATATGCTTCAACTGTCTTGCCGATCTGTTTCTCCAGGCATGTTTGAATCATGCGTTGGTAGGTCGCGCCATGTTTTTGAGCCCGAAAGGCATAGTGTTGAAGCAGAAAGGCCCATATGGGGTAATGAATGCCGTTGAGGCTTGATCGGACTCCTTCATCTTGATTTGATGGTATCCGGAGTACGCGTCGAGGAAACACAGTGAGTCGTGTCCTACGGTTGCGTCAATAATCTGATCGATGCGAGGGAGGGGGAAGGGATCCTTAGGGCAAGCCTTGTTGAGGTCTTTGAAATCGACGCATAGATGCCAGGATTTATCCTTCTTTGGTACCATCACCAGGTTTGCTAGCCAGTCCGGGTGTTTTATTTCTCTGATGAATCCGGCTTCGAGTGACTTGGCTAGCTCCTATCCCATAGCTTGTCGTTTGGGTTCGGAAAAATGCCACAGTGTTTGTTTGACCGGTTTATATCCCTTTAAGATATTGACGCTGTGTTCGGCCAACCTGCGTGGGATTCCTGGCATATCAGAAGGGTGCCAGGCGAATATGTCCCAGTTTTAATGCAGGAACTCTCGTAGCGCGGTGTCAACCGTTGGGTCGAGTTGTGCCCCGATGGATGCTGTCTTCTTGGGGTCCGTCGGGTGGACTTGAAATTTGACTATTTCATCTGCTAGTTTAAAGGAGGTGGATTTGGGTTGCTTGTCGAGGATTACGTCATCCCTATCCATAGTGGAGCGTATCGCGGTCAGCTCTTCGGCCGCGAGGGCTTCAGACAATGCCTCGAGGGCCAGGGATGCGGTTTTATTTTTGGCGCGCAGTGCTATGTCCGGATCACTGGCAAGAGTGATGGTGCCGGCGGCCCGCATCTTGAGCTTCATGTACCCGTAATGAGGTATAGCTTGAAGCGCAGAATGCGCCTCGCCCAAAGAGGGCGTGATATCCGCTGTTGAAAGGGGCCACTTGGAAGGTTATCTCTTCAGACCGATAATTCTCCGGCGTGCCGAATACCACGTCGAGCGTGATTTTTCCCATGCATCGCGCCTCCCGACTGGGAATGATTCCTCGGAAGGTCGTGCTACTTTGCTCAATGCGGCTCCTATCTATTTCCATTTTTATGAGTGTGTCCTCGTGGATGAGGTTTAGTCCGCTGCCGCCGTCCATGAGCACTTTGGTGAGACGGAAGCTGTCCACAATTGGGCTGAGGACCAGGGCGGCTAGTGCCCGGACTGCCCTGAATTTTGGTTCGTCATCGACATTGAAAGTTATGGCCGTGTCATTCCAGGGGTTTATTGCTGTGACTTGGCAGACTTCGACGAGGTCGCGGAGTGCCCTTTTGCACTGATTTTTTGTAGCGAAGGTCTTAAAGACCGTCAATACTCTGAGGTCGTCGTCTTTCGGGGGGTGTTGTTCTGGGGTATTTTTGGTGAGGAGATCCTCGCCGCTCTTGGCCACTTGCCGGAGTATCCAACATGCTCTAAGGCTATGGGTTGGTGTGGTATCCGGTGTTGTATGTATTTTGCATGGCCTATCGAGCCATCCCTCCAGAACAGTTCCGCGCCCCATAATGGGCTTTGATTTATTTACTATTGGGCCAGGAACCCCACGAGGGTGCATCCTTTTTGCCTAGACGAGGGGCTGAGTTGAAACCTGTGGTTCCCAACGAGCTACCTGAGTTTTCCAGGCGCTTTCCATTGCGCAATACTTCTGTACTATGGTTGCCAAGTTGGCGAAGTGTAATACGCGACGGCGGTTGCTGGCGTTGAGGATTCCTTCGTCCGTGCAATTGTTGCAGAATACTGAGATCGCGTCTTCATCGTGGCAATCTTTAATCTTGTCTTTTGACAAGGAGGAATCTGGCCCAAAATTGATGGACCGTTTCCTGAGACTGCTGTCATATCTACATAAGATTGCGTATAGCTGGGTGGGTGGGTAATTTTAAATCTGAACCCTGACCCAATTTGGGATCCGAAGTTTAAAAATCTTCCGAACTTAATGGTTTGGACTCCGGGATATCAACTGATGTTTTAGGCCCGTCGTCCGATTCTAGGTTCGGAGGGCAGGGCACGTCGTTCCACGGACAGGTATCCGGCTCCTCGAGCTCGGAAATCCAAACATAGTTCGTCCTCAATATAGAGGAAGAGTTATTGTCTTGCTCCTCTACTACCGCTATATGATGGGTGATCGGCGGAGATTTGATTTCTCTCTGGTCGGGTTTAAGCCCAATCCGATCGTAGTCTGTAGCGACCCCCAAGGCGGCGATGCGATCTAGGAGTTCGTTTAAAGACGAAAAATCTGTTGGATCCATCCGTTTGGAGTATTCGGAGTCAACGCAGACATGATTTTCGATGATTCAAGAGGTCATCATTGGCTTAACGGTCGAACGGGTGGTCATGGTAAAGCTGCCAAGTCAGAGAGTTTGGCCCAGGGCCAGGGCTCCTCCGGAGGTGATATTGTCCTTGACAACAAGGCAAGCCATCAATCCTGTATTCGACATCACAGCGGAACTCTCAATACACCAATGTCGGTGTCAAAATCGGCAGATCTCGGGTAGGGGGTCCCGAACTTTGTGTCTAAGGTCGATGGTAACACGAGACGGGGGACACGATGTTTACCCAGGTTCGGGCCCTCTCTATGGAGGTAATACCCTACTTCCTGCTTGATTGATCTTGATGAATATGAGTATTACTGTAGCGACCCGACCTCAGACGGTCAAGTCTTTGTGTTCAGTGTCATCCCTGGATCGGTAATGCTGACACACACAATACTCGAAGGATTTATAGCAGAGTAGCAATCACACACTTATTACATCGAATGTCTCAAAAGAGAACTTATTACAATAAATATGGCTTAAGGCCATCTAATAAGATAACAACAAAAGGCTTGGAGGATAAAGTGAGTCCATCAACTCCAACGCCATAGCTGAGTGCACGTCAAACGACCTATGGCACCTTACTCGTCGTCTGAAAAGTCTGCAACATGATACGTTGCAGCCCGAAAACGGGTCAGCACATGGAATATGCTGGCAATATAACACAGTAGAGCAATGAACAGATAAATACTACCACTACATGCATATATGGCTGGTGGAGGCTCTAAGGTTATATTGTTTTGCGAAAAGCCAATTTTTCCCTACAACAAAGGAATATATTTTATTTAACTATCATGGCAGTTGAAACGTCATTGAGAAGGTTCCTCCAACTCAATCCCAATTAAGGTAATCATTAACAACCCAACAAATTAATTTAGGGTGATGAGATGTATGTGATAATCCAAGAACTAGATACTCAAGATTTCCATAACCGGGGACACGGCTAATCATGATTAGTTAATACACTCTGCAGAGGTTTTGCGCACTTTTCCCCACAAGACTTGATCTCCTCCGTTGGATTTCTCGCACTACATGGTGTTTGAGAAACGGATGACCGAGACATAGTCTTTCAGAAGCATTAACTCTTTACTCGGGTAGACAGCTACACCTACTTTCCTCTACATCTCGCTAGCCTACCACCGAAAGAGGTCACGAACGTACTCAACTATGCCAGAGCCCATAATGGCTTGTGGCTGCACACGGAAGTTTCTAGCATGAATAATCTTATGATCCCTTTGAGCCTGGTGGCGGATCGTAGGATGATCACACTGCATTCTCGGGGATATCCTAGGACAACACCGGATTCTCCAGTGCCCACAAGCAATCCACCCGATGTGTATTAAAGTTGCCACCTTAAGTTGAACCATTAATTAACAACTCACATCTATCATGGATACTCTCAAACCCAATCCACGTCTACGAGCATAGCATAGCAATATAAGCATAGCGTGGAAGTAACTCCCAAGGGTTTGATAATAAAAAGGGCAATAGGTTCTACCTCATCAACTACTTCCCAATACCCACATGTTAATCACATCCTAATCATGCAGTGTTTGAGGATTGCAACTAATGCATAAAAACTTGGTATGAAAGGGGTATGATCAATCTGTTACTTGCCTTGCTGACGATCCGCGTAACCTAGAGACTCGTAGTAGCACGCTTTGCACTCTGGGAATTCTATCGCAAACAAACAATAACATACATAAGCTATCAAGCAAATATGCACGGGTAAATCTCAAATAAGAAGGTCTAACCAGAAAGTTCAACTGAAGAACTCCGGTTTGCAAAAAGAATCAAATCAAACGGAGCAACGAAACTCAAACTATGAAAGAAACAAGATATGATTACTAATCTGAACTAAAGCCAAATTTTGCAGTACCAAAATCTTTTTCAAGTTGGTTAAACAGAAAGAGGACTTCGAGATGAAGATCTAGGCGCTTGTTTCACCTGATTTGGCTAAACGAGCAAAAAGTTATACTAGATCGAAGATTAGGGCAGAAATCGCGATCGAAAATAATCGCAGAAAACCTTGGAAAAAGAAAAACCGACGAACAGGCTAACGAACGAATGTTCGCTGTCTGTGACTAACGGATGAACAGAGTTCATTAAAACGAACGTACGGACGAACGTCCGCTAGATAAATAAATCGACGAAAAACCAAACGAACCAAACTTTTTCTTTAAAAAACTAGATCTAGGGTTTTAAAAAAAATGGTTTTCCCGAGAAAACCGGACGGCGGCGGCGGCTACCTCGGTGTCGATGGGATCGGCAGCAGTGGCGGCGGCTCCGGCGCAAGGCGGCGGCGGCGCGGGCGGCCGCTGTGCGGGGATCGAGGTGGGGCTAGGGTTCGAGCGGGGCTGGCGGCTTCGCGAGCCTCGGGCCTCGCCTCATTAAGCCGGCCGGGCGGTGTCCTAGTCAGACACGACCCGTTAGGTCGGTGCTCTTTAAAAAAAAATCCTGACGCGGAAAAACGAATAAAAGAAATACTAAACGGACTTAAAAAATCCTGAAATAAATTTTCATGGTCCTCTAAAAATATTTGGGACAAAGTGAACATTTATTTGGGCCTCTGGAATTTTGAAAAACGCGTATTTTTTCCTAATTCAAATAAAATTGTAATAAAATCCAAATAATTTTTTTGAAATATTTTTCCTCCAACATTTCAGTTATTTTTGGAGAAGACGTATTATCTCCTCTCGTATATTTTAATTCGAAATATTTTTGGAGAGAAAAATTAATTAAAACCAAAATGATCCTTGTTTCAATATTTGATAAAATTCAAATATGAAGAACCTGAAATCCCCAACTCTCTCCGTGGGTCCTTGAGTTGCTTAGGATTTTCGAGGATCGCAAAACGAAATGCAATAAAATATGATATGCATGAATGACCTAAGTATAACATTCCAAATTGAAAATTTGGGATGTTACAAACCTACCCCCCTTAAGATGAATCTCGTCCTCGAGATTCGGGTTGGCTAGAAAATTGGTGTGGGTGGTCTTTGTGTAGATCATCCTCTCGTTCCCAAGTGGCTTCCTCCTCGGTATGGTGGCTCCACTGAATTTTGCAAAACTTGATAACCTTGCTGCGAGTAACTCGGCTAGCAAATTCGAGAATCTTGATGGGTTTCTCCTCATATGTCAAATCACTATCCAACTAAATTGCTTCCAGGGGCACTGTATCTCTCAGAGGAATATCGGCCATCTCTGCATGGCACTTCTTCAACTGGGAAACGTGAAACACATCATGAACTCTTGACAGTCCTTCGGGTAACTCCAACTTGTAGGCAACCTCTCCCATGCATTCCAAAACATGGTAAGGTCCCACAAGTCTCGGGGCTAACTTTCCCTTAACTCCAAAATGTTTAACTCCTCGCAGTGATGACACACAGAGATATGCTCTGCCTCCGATTTCATAGACTACCTCCTTGCGTCTTGAATCTGCATAACTCTTCTGTCGGGACTGAGCTACCTTCAGTCTATCTAGAATTAGTTTAAGCTTCTCTTCAGACTCCTTAATCAAATCCGGTCCAAACAACTGGTAGTCTCCAACTTCATCCCACATCAACGGCGTTCGACATCTTCTTCCATATAGGGCTATGAACGGTGCCATCTTCAAACTGGCCCGGTAGTTGTTGTTGTACGAGAACTCCGCGTAGGGCAAGTTGTTATCCCAACTAGATCCATAATCTAATGCACAAGCTCTCAACACGTCCTCCAGAATATGATTGACTCTCTCAGTATGTCCATCTGTCTGCGGATGAAAGGCTGTGCTGAACTCTAGCCTGGTACCCAAAGTCTGGTGCGGCTGGTGCCAAAACTTTGAAGTAAACCGTGTTCCTCTATCTGATACGATGGTCCTTGGAAGTTCGTCCAGACATACAATCCTGGTCATATATATCTTGGCCAACTTTGCGCTTGTATAAGTGGTTTTCACTGGGATAAAGTGAGCTACTTTGGTCAAACGATCCACTACTACCCAGATGGAATCATATCCCGATCGGGACCTGGGTAATCCGGTGATAAAGTCCATGCCAAGCTTATCCCACTTCCATTCGGGTACTGGCATAGGCTGCAGTAATCCTGCTGGCTTTTGATGTTCAGCTTTCACTCTCTGACATACATCACATATGGCTACATACTCGGCAATATCCTTCTTCATTCCAGTCCACCAGAAACGCTCCTTCAAATCCAAATACATCTTGGTGTTCCCAGGGTGTATCGAGTATGGTGAGTCATGAGCTTCCTGTAGTATCAACTTTCTGATCTCTACAGTATTGGGCACATATACACGGTCCTCAAACCACAAGGTGTCGTGCTCATCCTCACGAAAACCTTTGGGTTTTCCTTCACTCATCTTCTCCTTTATCTCGGCAATTTCTTTGTCATCCTTCCGAGCTTGTCGAATCTTTTCCAACAATGTTGACTGAACCTCCTATGTTGCAACAAATCCTCTGGGAACTATCTCCAAACGAAGCTCCCTGAGATCTTCTGCTAACTCCCTTGGCAATCCTCCGCTTACGAGGGTATTGACATAACTCTTCCGGCTCAAAGCGTCTGCTACGACATTAGCCTTTCTTGGATGATAGTGCAACTTCATATCATAATCCTTTATGAGTTCCAACCATCTCCTCTGCCTGAGGTTCAGCTCCTTCTGAGTAAAAATGTACTTCATACTCTTGTGATCCGTGTACACATCGCAACGGTTTCCAATAAGAAAATGTCTCCAGGTCTTGAAGGCATGTACTACATCTGCTAACTCCAAATCATGTGTGGCATAATTCAACTCATGCGGTCGAAGTTGTTGTGAGGCATATGAAACAAATCTTCTGTCATGCATAAGTACTCCTCCAAGTCCTAAGAGAGAGGCGTCGCAATACACTTGGAAATCCTTGCGTATATCCGGTAGAATCAGCACTGGGGCTGTAGTCAAACGTTTCTTCAACTCCTGGAAACGTGATTCACACTCATCAGTCCAATGGAACTTGGTGTCCTTCTTCAACAATGCCGTCATAGGCTTCGCAATCTTGGAGAAATTCTCAATAAATCTCCGATAGTATCCCGCGAGTCCAAAAAAACCGCGGATCTCTCCAACTGAAGTGGGTGCCAACCACTCAGTGACTGACTGGACCTTGATAGGATCCACTGATATACCTTCTTGTGACGCCCGGGTATTTAAGCTACAGTGAACCTCTGCTAATGATGCCACGTCACCTCGATTACTGTTACAAATCTCGTGATAGTTCAAACCGATTCAAATTCAAATTCAAAATCAAGTCAAACATTAAAGGTTTTCTAATATTAAAACTAAAGTGTTCGGGTGGTTCCAACTAATTCATAAGTAATTATGGTGGAGGAACCACACTTTTATAAAAGGCATAAATACTCTAAAATGTTTTGAATAGTAGCAAAACAATTAGTTGAATTCCTTTACAATAAATAAAATATTAAACTATTTTATTTAGTTACCCAAATTAATGTGGCAGAGTATGTATAAGCAATACCAATTTAGGAACCATTGGTGTATTTTGTAAAACTAAAATAAAAGAAAACTAGACATAAAACAGAAAAAGAAAAATAAGAAAAGGTAAAGAAAACAAAAAAAGGGAGAGAAAGGAGAAAACCCCATCGCCCAACTGGCCAAGCCCCGCCACTGCCTAGCCGGCCAGCCCCTGCCCGCACACACCCTCGCCTCCCATTACCTCTGTCGGGCGGAAAACCCTAGCCGCACTCATTCCCCGATCCCTCCTCCTCTCCCCACGATCCGATCGGCCCGCCCGATCCTGCCGCCCCGACGGGCGACTCACGCCTGCCTCACCCCTCCTCCTCCCGACCGGCGCAGGGCGCCTGCCGCCGGGCCGCCCGACGACCACCTCGCCCGGATCCGCGACGCTGCCGAGCGCCTCGCGCCTCCTCCTCGCTGGTCGCCTCGACCGCCTCGAAGCGCTTCTTCCGAGACCCCACGCCCCCTGTGAGCTCTCCCCGATCCCTCTCCCTCGTCCCTCTCCCGAAGCGCCACCACCGCGCCCCACGCCGCCGCTCCGCCGCCTCAGACCTCCTCCTCGCCTCAGAAGCTCCCTGCTGGATCTCAACCCTACCGCCTCCTGGCGCTGGCTGGGCTGCGTTTCGCCGAGTCCGGCCGTACATCGCCACCATTTGGGCACGCTGTCCCTCCCCATTCGAACGCGCCCGCCACGCTTTTTGGTCACGGACGACGGATTCCGGCGAAGTCCGCGCCTCCGCCGCTGAACGCCCACCGGAGCCTAACGCCGGCTGCCGACGTGGCGACCGGGGCCACCGTCACATCGATCAGGTGGGCCCAGCCCCCGCCGCCTGCTGACTCGGCCACGCCGACTGGCACCTCGCTTATGACATGGGGGCCCCACCCCCGTGACGTTTTTTAAATAAAAGAAAAGGAAAAGGAATTTAAATAAATATAATTAATAAAAATAATAATGAATAAAATTAATTAATTAATTAATTAAGTAAATAATTAATTTAATTAATCTCGATTAATTAACCTAATGGCTAATTAACCTAATTAACTATTGTTAATTAAACTAAGCTAGGTTAATTAGTTAAACAAATACGATTTAACGGGACCCACATGTCAGTTGACCAAGTCAACCTCTGTTGATCGCCGACGCCAAGATGACCTCATGCCGACGCTATAAATCCATTTTTCAATTAAATAATTAATTAATTAAATTCCAGAAATTAATAAAATCTTTAAAAAAATCATATCTTTTAATCCGTAACTCGGATCAAAATACTTTGTACATGAAAGTTACTCAGAACGACGAGACGAATCCGGATACGCAGTCCGTTCGTCCGCCACACCCCCTAACCTATCAAACCTGCAACTTTTCCTCCGCCTTCCGCTCGAACGCTAAACACCGGAATACTTTCCTGATGTTTCTTAACCGTACCACCTCATACCACGTTAGGGCACGCCTAGCATCGTTATTTGTCATGTCATGCATCGATATGCATCTGCTTACATGGTATTCATTGTTTCTTCCCTCTTCTCTCCGGAGACTACGAGACCGACGCTGCTTTGCCCGCCTCGACTACGGTGTTGACGACCCTCTCTCTTGCCGTGAGCAACCAGTGCAAGCCCCCTTGATCACCAGATATCGCCTACTCTTCTCTATACCGCTTGCATTAGAGTAGTGTAGCATGTTACTTCTTCAGATACTCCTATACCGCCGCATAGCTCGTCCTTGTTACTATCTGTTGTTACTTTTACCGCAATCCTATATGCTTAGTATAGGATGCTAGTACTTTCATCTGTGGCCCTACATTCTTGTCCGTCTGCCGTGCTATATGATCGGGCCGTGATCACTCGGAGGTGATCACGGTATATACTATATACTTATACATGATACATGTGGAGACTAAAGTCGGTCGGCCGATGGAGCACCCATGAGTGGATCTTTGAGGCGGAGCGACAGGCAGGTTGAGACCGCCTAGGAGAGAGGTGGGCCTGGCCCTGCTCGGGCGCTCACGGATACTTAACACGCTTAACGAGGTCTTGGTATTTGATCTGAGTTGGCTACGAGCTTATACGCACTAACCATCTACGCGGGAGTAGTTATGGGTATCCCGCGCCGTGGTATCACCGGCACTTCGTGACGTCGGCGACGAGCGGCGCCGGATTGGACTGGAACGCCTGCTAGGCTAGGTCTGCTTCCGCCGAGTCGCGAACGTGCAGGTGTGCTCGTAGGCGATGGGCCTGCACTGCGCGCTTAGGTTTAGACCGCGTGTTGGCCTCTCTGTTGTGCCTAGGTGGGGCTGCGACGTGTTGATCTTCCGCGGCGGGCATGACCCAGAAAGTGTGTCCGCCAAATGGGATCAAGCGTCTTTGGTAAGATGGTGCACCCGCAGGGAAGTTAATCTATTTGGATAGCCGTGATCTTCGTAACAGGACGACTTGGAGTTGTACCTTGAGCTTATGACAACTAGAACCGGATACTTGATAAAACACACCTTTCAAGTGCCGATACAACGGTGGTCGCTCTCTCTCGTGGATATGAGGAGGGATCGCGGGTAGGTTTATTGCTATGTGATGTTACTTGGAGGACTTCAGATTGTCCCTCCTACCTGCTGTAAGACAGTGGCGGGCGTAGTCTTCGTAAGACTAGCTATCCCCTCTTATTCTCGCATTCTGCAGTCAGTCCACCGATATGGCCCTTTACACATATATCCATGCATATGTAGTGTAGCTCCTTGCTTGCAGTACTTTGATGAGTACCGACGGTTGCCTTGTTCCCCTTTTCCCTACCTCTACTCGATTGCTGCAACTGACTATGGAGCCCAGAGCGACGCCACCGCCGATGACGACTACTACACCGGAGGTGCCTACTACTACGTGCAACCCACGACGACGACCAGAGTAGCTAGGAGGATCCTGTGCAGAGGCCTGCTCCTCTTCGATCTCAGATCCAAGTTTGTGCTAGCCATCTTATGGCAACTTGTTTAACTTATGTCTCAGTACTCAGATATTGTTGCTTCCGCTGACTCGCCTATGATCGAGCACTTGTATTCGAGCCATCGAGGCCCCTGGCTTGTATTATGATGCTTGTATGACTATTTTTATTTGTAGAGTTGTGTTGTGATATCTTCCCGTGAGTCCCTGATCTTGATCATACACATTTGCGTGCATGATTAGTGTACGATTAAATCGGGGCGTCACACTTCTCCTGATATAACGTGTCCAAGAAATCCAACTTCCTTCAACCAAAACTCACATTTGCTGAACTTGGCATATAACTGATGTTCCCTGAGTTTCTCGAGAACTAAACGCAAATGCTCCTTGTGTTCCTCTTCATTCTTCGAGTATACCAAGATATCATCAATGAACACCACGACAAACTTATCCAAAAACTCCATGAACACCTTGTTCATCATACTCACGAAATAGGCAGGGGCATTAGTCAGTCCAAATGACATAACTGTATACTCATATAACCCGTACCTTGTGGTGAATGCTGTTTTTGGTATATCCTTTTCTCGAATCTTCAACTGGTGATATCCTGATCGCAAATCGATCTTCGAAAACACTTTAGCTCCTTGCAGCTGGTCAAACAAATCATTGATCATCGGTAGTGGGTACTTGTTCTTGATTGTCACTTCATTCAACGCACGATAATCAACAACCATTCTTAACGATCCATCCTTCTTCTCGACCAAGAGCACTGGGGCTCCCCATGGTGATAAACTTCGTCGAATGTAACCTTTCTCCAATAACTCCTTAATCTGCTTCTTAATCTCCTCTAGATCATTCATGGGCATCCGGTATGGTCTCTTCGATATTGGTCCGGTGCCTGGTAACAGCTCTATCAAAAACTTGATTTCTCGATCCGGCGGCATTCCTGGTAGCTCCTCTCTGGATATACATCCGGGTAATTCTTCACTACAGGCACTTCCTCCTGAACAACTCGCGTGAGAGAATTTACTTGGGTCCTCCTTGGCGCATGCCTGGATACATACTTGATCCTTTTTCCCTCCGGGGTAGTGAGCAAAATCGACTTACTGGCGCAATAGATGTTTCCCCCATACATCGATAGCCAATCCATGCCTAGTATCACATCCAATCCTTGTGACTCCAAAATTATCAGGTCTGAGGGGAAAACATGACTTCCAATGGTCAATGGCATCTGAAAATATCCTTGACTTGCCATATACTCTGCTCCTGGTGAGCTTACTAACATAGGTGTCCTAAGAACTTTAGTGGGCAACTTATACTTATCCACAAATCCCCTTGAATGTATGAATGCGTTGCACCAGTATCAAAAAGAACAATTGTAGTAAATGACTTAACCAAAAACTTACCGATAACTGCATCAGGCTGCTCTTCAACCTCCTCCACGTTCACGTGGTTCACTTGTCCCCTGTTAAAAGGGTTGGGCTTCTTCCCAGAGCTTCCATTATCGTTCCCATTCTTCGCTTCAGGGCAATCAGTGGCATAGTGTCCAGTCTTCCAGCACTTGAAACAAGTAATGTGACTTAGATCATTCTTGGCGGGTGTGGCTGGGTTGGAGCGGTTCTGATTACTGCTTGCTCCACTCCCATTCACATTCTTGGGGCCATTGTGGTTATGGGAACTTCCTCCATTATGGGTATGGCCTCCGTGGTTATGGGTAAGTCCTCCCGAGTTCGAGGTGAAATGAGGCTTCTGCTGAGCTCCAGAATTGTACTTTCCTTGTCCATACTTCCTCTTGCGGCTCCCAATATGCTGCTGCTTCCCTTCAATCATAAGAGCCTTGTCTACCAACTCCTGGTAGTTGTTAAATGTTGCCACCATCAACTGCATGCTCATCTCGTCATTCAGCCCTTCCATAAACTTCTCCTGCTTCACGGCATCTGTGGCCACATCATCAGGGGCATAACGAGATAGCTTACTAAACTCATCTATGTACTGAGCCACAGTACGATTTCCTTGGCGCAAGTTGCGAAACTCACGCTTCTTCATGCTCATAGCTCCAATTGAGACATGGGCTATGCAGAATGCTTGCTGAAACTGATCCCAAGTGATATTGGCTATAGGGAAAGTGGCTGTGTAATTCTCCCACCATGAGGCTGCTGGTCCATCCAACCGATGTGCGGCAAAATGCACCTTCTCTGCATCTGTGCAACCTGCAGTTGTCAACTCCCTTCCAATCCCGCGTAGCCAGTCATCCGCAACTATAGGCTCGCTGCTACTGGAAAACACCGGCGGCTACAACCTCAGAAACTAGGCTAAGTTGTCAACTGGAGGCGGGTTGTTGTTGTTGTTGTTGTTGTTGTTGTTGTTGTTGTTGTTGTTGTTGTTGTTGTTGTTGTTGTTGTTGTTGTTGTTGTTGCCTTGGTTCTGGACTAATTGTTGTATCATGGTATTCTGCTGCCGGATAAACTGGGTGATCTCAGGTGGGAAGACAAATCCGGTGTCGTGTCTCGGAGGCATCTGATGGGTTTAGAGGGGAGAGATTAGAATAGAATGAGGTCTAGTGAGAAAGCACTACCCATATGCACATGAGACAAACACAATCATATCATATCACTCAATCAATCAAGCAAGGGCATACAATCGGTCTAGAACTATCGTCACAAAAGTGCTCGGACTACTACTATATACAAGGGGAATACTACTAATCATATGGTGGTCCTTTAGAAATTTTGATCGGTGGAAGACTCCATGATGTCCGCTCCAGCTTCATCTTCATAATCATCATCACTACCATCAGGGTCGGAGTCGGTGTCGTCGATGATGATGTAGTCTTCAGAACGTATTTCCTTGGGTTCGTCGTCTTCTCCTCCTGGCGCGAGGTCTCCCAGGAATACTCCTATCTTTCTTATCAAGTCGTCATTCTTCTGCACAAGTATCATCATTTCCTCCTCATATCCATCGCGTGTAGACTTGAGTTCCTCTTCTAGCTCCGTGATCCTGGTCATTGCCTTCTTCAAATATATCATGCCTACGCACATCTGGTTCTCCTGGCGTCGAATGTGTTGGTTTAACTCCTAGATGAAAGCTGCAATGGACCTATCCTTCCTGGTGCTGACCATCTCCCATTGCTTGTCTCGACGCCCACATATCTGGTAGATAGTGTCCTTAAGATCCTTGTGATAAACTTTGCCGATGCGTCCCATGGCGATGTGGGCTGCCATGCTCTTGCCTAAACTCCAGGTTGGTGTGTCGAAGGAAAACTCTATGGGTTCAGTGACTAGCGTGAATGTCCTTCCTGGAACTTGAACTCGGATCATCCAACGCCCTCTTCTGGTAAAGTGGCGGTGTAGGTTTCGGTGAAGCTTGGTATTCCGATGTTCAGGTATCTAGTGACTTCCTTCAAGTGTCGTCCAAAGGGTGTGTCTTCATCCAGTTGTGCAAACTTGTTCCTCGAGTCCGCCATCCTAAAGAGTAGAAAATGGAGAGGGGTCAGAAATGAGTAGAGAAGAGTGACCTATGGCTCATCTTAGTGGCCGTGTCCAACATTCAGCGTGTGCTCTGATACCATCTTGTAGCGACCCGACCTCAGACGGTCAAGTCTCTGTGTTCGGTGTCATCCCTAGATCGGTAATGCTGACACACACAGTACTCAAAGGATTTATAACAGAGTAGCAATCACACACTTATTACATCGAATGTCTCAAAAGAGAACTTATTACAATAAATATAGCTTAAGGCCATCTAATAAGATAACAGCAAAAGGCTTGGAAGATAAAGTGACTCCATCAACTCCAACGGCATAGCTGAGTGCATGACAAACGACCTATGGTACCTTACTCATCGTATGAAAAGTCTGCAACATGATACGTTGCAGCTCAAAAACAGGTCAACACATGGAATATGCTGGCAATATAACACAGTAGAGCAATGAACAGATAAATACTATCACTACATGCATATATGGCTGGTGGAGGCTCTTAGGTTATATTGTTTTGCGAAAAGCCAATTTTTCCCTACAACAAAGGAATAGATTTTATTTAACTATCATGGTGGTTGAAACGTTATTAAGAAGGTTCCTCCAGCTCAATCCCAATTAAGGTAATCATTAACAACCCAACAAATTAATTTAGGGTGATGAGATGCATGTGATAATCCAAGAACTAGATACTCAAGATGTCCATAACCGGGGACACGGCTAATCATGATTAGTTTATACACTCTGCAGAGGTTTGCACACTTTTCCCCACAAGACTCGATCTCCTCCGTTGGATTTCTCGCACTACATGGTGTTTGAGAAACGGATGACTGAGACACGCCTTCGTAAGCATTAACTCTTTACTCGGGTAGACAATTACACCTACTTTCCTCTACATCCGCTAGCCTACCACCGAAAGAGGTCACGAACATACTCAACTATGCCAGAGCCCATAATGGCTTGTGGCTGCACACGGAAGTTTCTAGCATGAATAATCTTATGATCCCTTTGAGCCTGGGTGGCAGACCGTAGGATGATCACATGGGTACTCCGGGATATCCTAGGACAACACTGGATTCTCCAGGTGCCCACAAGCAATCTACCCAGATGTGTATTAAAGTTGCAACCTTAAGTTGAACCATTAATTAACAACTCACATCTGTCATGGATACTCTCAAACCCAATCCACGTCTACGAGCATAGCATATCAATATAAGCATAACGTGGAAGTAACTCCCAAGAGTTTATTAATAAAAAGGGCAATAGGTTCTACCTCATCAACTACTTCCCAATACCCACATGTTAATCACATCCTAATCATGCAGTGTTTGAGGATTGCAACTAATGCATAAAAACTGGGTATGAAAGGGTTATGATCAATGTGTTACTTGCCTTGCTGACGATCCGCAAAACCTAAAGACTCATAGTAGCACGCTTCGCACTCTGGGAATTCTATCGCAAACAAACAATAACATACATAAGCAATCAAGCAAAGATGCATGGGTAAATCTCAAATAAGAAGGTCTAACCAGAAAGTTCAACTGAAGAACTCCATTTTGCAAAAAGAATCAAATCAAACGAAGCAACGAAACTCAAACTACGAAAGAAACAAGATATGATTACTAATCTGAACTAAAGTCAAATTTTGTAGTACCAAAATATTTTTCAAGTTGGTTAAACAGAAAGAGGACTTCGAGACGAAGATCTAGGCGCTTGTTTCACCTGATTTGGATAAACAAGCGAAAAGTTATACTAGATCGAAGATTAGGGCAGAAATCACGATCGAAAATAATCACGGAAAACCCTGGAAAAAGAAAAACTGACGAACAGGCTAACGAACGAACGTTCGCTGTCTGTGACTAACGAATGAACAACGTTCGTTAAAACGAACGTATGGACGAACGTCCGCTAAATAAATAAACCGACAAAAACCGAACGAACCGAACTTAAAAAAACTAGATCTAGGGTTTAAAAAAAACCAACGGTTTTCCCGAGAATACCGGACGACGGCGGCGGCTACCTCGGTGTCGACGGGATCGGCGGCGACGGCGCGGGGATCGATGTAGGGCTAGGGTTTGGGCGGGGCTGGCGGCTTCGCGGGCCTCGGGCCTCGCCTTATAAAGCTGGCCGGGCGGTGTCCTAGTCAGGCACGGCCCGTTAGGTCGGTGCTCTTTTTTTTCAATCCTGACGCGGAAAAATGAATAAAATAAATACTAAACAGACTTCAAAAATCCTGAAATAAGTTTTCACGGTCCTTTAAAAATATTTCGGACAAAGTGAACATTTATTTGGGCCTCTAATGCAATTTTGAAAAACGCGTATTTTTTCCTAATTCAAATAAAATTGCTATAAAATCCAAATAAAATTTTATTTATTAGATTTAATATTTTCCTCCAACATTTCATTTATTTTTGGAGAATTCATATTATCTCCTCTCATATATTTTAATTCAAAATATTTTCGGAGAGAAAAATTAATTAAAACCAAAATGATCCTTGTTTCAATATTTGATAAAATTCAAATATGAAGAACGTGAAATCCCCAACTCTCTCCGTGGGTCCTTGAGTTGCTTAGGATCCAGCAACTTCAAATCAGAAAGCCCCGACTCCCATAAAGAATGCTTGCAGATCTTTCTTTTTATTACGATGAAGATATTTCGAGGATCGCAAAACGAAATGCAATAAAATATGGTATGCATGAATGACCTAAGTATAACATTCCAAATTGAAAATTTGGGATGTTACAATTACAAGAGTAGATCTACCACGAGATCGTAATGGCTAAAACCCTAAATGTCTAGCCTGTATGACTATGATTGTCCCTACGGACTAAACTCTACGGTTTACATAGATACCGGAGGGGACTAGGTGTCACATCCCTAGCTTATGGTACTGCCTGGTGTTTGCATTTTGTTGCATCATGTTTAAATTTTATTTAACTTGAAATGGGGATTGATCAAACCCTAGCGTCAGAAAGAATTCAAATAGGATGAAATAAAATCTTTTTCAAATAACCCAAAATGCCTTTAAAAAATGTTCATGATTTAGGGAAAAAGGTGTAAACCTTATCCAATGATTATGCATATTTTGATTGGCATTTTGGTTTTTGAATTAAGTCACTAAGTATTTGAATTAGAGCTATGAATTCCTATAAATAATTCTATAGCTCCAATAATTCTAGAACTTTATGTGGGGCTCTGAAATAATTCAGTTTGCATCCACAATTAAGTTCAAAAGTTAACAAAAATAATTTGGTTAGGAAACCAAATTCAAACATACCGCAGAAATAGAAAACAGAATTAAAATAGAAAACCAGAGAGATGAAAACCAACCTGCCACTTACACCGGCAGCCCAAGTAGGCGGCCGAGCCCACCAAAGACCCCGCCGCCTCCCTCCCTCGCCTCAAGTAGCTGCGTGCAAGCCAGCAGCACACAGAGCTCCACCTCCTACTTGCCACGGAGGCGCCCGAGCCCATCCGACGCTACTGGAGAAGCCTCGGGACCTCCTCCTCACTCCCCATCTCTCCGTCTCTCCTCACCCCTAGCTCCTCCCCGAGCTCCATCCGAGAGCAATCGCCACCGCCGCCTCGCAGACGCTGTAGCCACCGCCCTCCTGCCGCCAGACGCTGGTTTAGAAGCTCCACCGCCGAGCACCTCGCCTCCACACCGGCGAAATCAGCCAGAGGGCTCCGCTTCGTCGCCAATGTCGCCATCTTCGCCGTCGGTGCCCGAAGGAAGTCACCGTTGATTCGCAGCAACCTGGCCGTCCCTGACCTCGTTGACGACGCCATCGGATGTGCTGTGAGCACCCACGCAGTTTACCCCTTCTTCCTGGTCGCGCTCGTCCTCTAGGCCATAGCCCCGCCTTGGCCGAACTCCGGCCGCCGCCCAACTTGCCGCTGCCGCTGCTACAGACGCTTCGTGACCAGCAAAGCCACCTCGGATGCGGGCGCAGCGGGCAACCCACTGGTGCCCTTGGCTTGACCCACTGCCGCCCGTAGCGCCGCTCCTTTGACCTCCCGCCGCGACTTGAGGTCGCTGGCGCCTAACTCCGGTGACGCCGATGTGGCGCCATTAGTTTAGGTGTTAATCATGTTTAGTTAGTGTCACGTGTCGATGACATGTGGGCCCCATCATCTATTTTAACCACGGGGTAAACCCCTGTTAAGTTTTAACCTAAACACAGTGGACCCCACATCGTCCGCTTGACCACGACGCCACCACCGACCGCCCCACCTATCTGTTAGACAAACTGGCACCGGGTCATTGACCAGCGGGCCCCGTTGGTCAGGTTTGACCTGAACCGACCAATTGACTTGCTGACATGGTGCTGATGTCACTCTGACGTCATATATCTTTTTTCTGGAATTAAAATAAATCAGAAATGATTTATAAATTTCAGAAAATACCCCAAACTTCAAAAATTCATAGAAAATCAACGGTAACTCAGAATGAAATAAATTATATATGAAAAATGATCAAAAAAATCCATTCTATCCATATGTACCATTTTCATGCATGTTTGAACAACTTAAAGTTGCTTTATGAAACAATTTGAATTAATGGCATTTGAAATGCCTTATGTGGAGTTTGAATTTGAATCTAGTGTTCAAACCAACTCCATTTAAATCGCTATAGCTGCATTAGCTCAACTCACAGATTTTGCCATGTCACATTCATGCATCATATTGTGGCATTGCATTGATTGTGTTCCTCTTGTTTGCCGGTGGTTGTACCCCCTCAGTAGACGTATGTTCCGACGATGAGTTCGATGACACCGATGAAGAGCTATATCATCTTCAGAAGTACCGTGCAAGCAAAACCCCTTGTTCATTCTCGATACAATCCCACTCTCCCGCCTGCTCTCTTTTTTACGTGCATTAGGACAACAACGCTCAACTATTACATGCTGCGGTAGTTGAACCCCTTTCCTCTGCATGACCTGTCATTGCCACAGTAAATAGATGAAACCCACTAGCATGAGTAGGAGTTGTTTGAGCCCTGATTTGCCTACTCATTCATGCTTGTTTGTCATGCCTGCTATTGCTTAGAGTTGTGTCAGGTCTGATTCATCGGGGATGAATTGGGAAGTTGTGAACATGTCCTACTATTGAGAGCTAAGTGTGTGAACACGATTTGGTAAAGGTAGCAGTGAGAGGCCATGTAGGAGTACATGGTGGGTTGTCTCATTGAAACCGTCCTCAGGAACTGAGTTCTGTGTTTGTGATCCATGAACAGGTACTAACACACATTGGGTTCCGGTAACTCGACACCTCTCGACTTATTAATCAACTTGATCTCTGTCCAGGAGTTGCAACTAGTTTCTGGTGTTTGTAGGTAGTGTTAGTAGTCTACCAAGTGGCACCCGTACATGTGGGCTTGGGACGGATTAGGCACAATGGCACGGTGTACCAAGTGGCACCGGATGGTGGGCTTGGGAACCCTGCTCACATCGCTTGGGGCCGTGAGCGACACCCCGCCGGATCTCCTTGCGGATGGAACCCGAATAGGCCATAAACCCGACTAGAGTCTTGTGTGGTTAGTCGGTCGTGGCCGACTCCTCGCCAAAGCTTCCGCTTGAAGGTTGCCAGATACACGACGCCTACATGGCGGTAAGTGGCGAGAGCGTGTGTGAAGAAGTACACCCTTGTAGGGTTAACATCATCTATTCAATAGCCGTGTCCATGAAAAGGACTTCGGGTTGCTGTATACCATAGACAAGTGAAAGTGGATACTCTAAAATGTGCAAGATAAGCGTGAGTGCTATGGATGACCTTCTCGTAGGGAGACGGGAGTGGATCCATAGTGGTGTATTGATATGGTGAATATGTGGACTCGTGTGCGCCACCTCAAAAGAGTTACTTGCAGTCATAGTTTAGTATAGCCACTGAGTCAAAGCTGGCTTGCTGCAGTCAAACTCCACCACCCCCTATATTGATACTGAGTGTAGCTAGTTCTGATGTAAGTCTTGCTGGGTACATTTGTACTCACGTTTGCTTATTTTATGTTTTGCAGAGAGACTTCAGTCTCACTAGTAGTTCCGCGTGGACTTCGACGTAGCTTGTTACCTCAGCTACGATCTTGTACCCTTGGGAGGGTCTTGTAGATAGTCAGGCTTCTCAGCCTTCTTCATTTGTAGTTGTCTGTACTCAGACAAGTTAAGCTTCCGCATGTGCTTGATGCTTGTATGATCTGTATGTTGGGTCATGAGACGCATGTTTGTAATACTTGGCTCCTCGGAGCCTAATGAATAAATACTTTGAGTCGTAGAGTTTTGTTGTGATGCCATGTTGTATTCACACATATCGAGCATATTGTGTGTATGATTGAAATGCTTGGTATGTGTGGGATCCGACAACCTAGTTGTTTATCCTTGGGAGCCTCTCTTATGGGGAAATGTAGTCTTGTGCTTCCATGAGCCATAGTAGTCCGTTACAGCCCAGTTCACCGGAGTCCAGCTAGCCCCGTACTACTGCTCCTGAACACTTGACTGGCGGCATGTCATTCACTTCGTTCCTGTGTCTATCCTTTCGGGCAAATGTCACGCGGTGACATCCGGAGTCCTGCCTAGCCTGCTACAGCCCGGTTCTCCGGAGTCCTGTTAGCCCAGTGTTATAGCCCGGATTCGCACGCTGCTGACCGACATGCTCGATGTTGATTCATGTATGCCTGTCCCCGTAAGTTAGTGCCACTTTGGGTTCATGACTAGTCATGTCAGCCCGGGTTCTCTGTCATATGGATGCTAGCGACACTATCATATACGTGAGCCAAAAGGCGCAAACGGTCCCGGGCCATGGTAAGGCCACACCCGTGGGAATACCGTGCGTGAGGCCGCAAAGTGATATGAGGTGTTACTGGCTAGATCGATGTGACTTGGAATCGGGGTCCTGACACTAGGGTTGTACAATGTCGGTTACAGAGAAAGGAATCTTCATATCCGAATGCCAGGCTTGCCTCCCACGCCAAGGAGAGTCCCATCCAGACAAGGGTGAGAGTCTTCGATCTTGTATCTTCACAGCCCATCAGTCCGGCCCATGTCCTACAGGCTGGATGCCCGAGGACCCCTTAATCCAGGACTCCCTCGGTGCTTTGTAGTGGGTTCGATCCTACGGTGCTTGATCCCAATGACAGAAAGGGAAACGACACGTATGTATCGTTGCTACTAAGGATAAAACGATGGGGTCTATCTCTACATAGATAGATCTTGTCTACATCATGTCATCGTTCTTATTGCATTACTCCGTTTCTCCATGAATTTAATACACTAGTGCATGCTGGATAGCGGTCGATGTGTGGAGTAATAATAGTAGATGCAGGAAGGAGTCGGTCTACTAATCTTGGATGTGATGCCTATATAATGATCATTGCCTGGATATCGTCATGATTATTTGAAGTTCTATCAATTGCCCAACAGTAATTTGTTTACCCACCGTTTGCTATTTTTCACGAGAGAAGCCACTAGTGAAACCTACGGCCCCCGGGTCTTCTTTCTCATATATTTGCCTTTGCGATCTACTTTTCTCTTGCATTTATTTTTAGATCTATTAAACCAAAAATACAAAAAACCTTGCTGCATTTTTTCTTTATTTATTTTATTTGGCGTTCGATCTATCAATTTACTACAAAATTATCTCACGTCCGTTTGCCACTTGAGGCGCCATACCCTGGAAGGGATTGACAACCCCTTTAACACATCGGGTTGCGAGGATTTGTTATCGGTGTGCAGGGGCTGTTTACATTGTGTTGCTTGGTTCTGAAAGAAATATGCCCTAGAGGCAATAATAAAGTTATTATTTATTTCCTTATTTCATGATAAATGTTTATTATTCATGCTAGAATTGTATTAACCGGAAACATACTACATGTGTGAATACATAGACAAACATAGTGTCACTAGTATGCCTCTACTTGACTAGCTCGTTGAATCAAAGATGGTTAAGTTTCCTAGCCATAGACATGAGTTGTCATTTGATTAACGGGATCACATCATTAGGAGAATGATGTGATTGACTTGACCCATTCCGTTAGCTTAGCACTTGATCGTTTAGTATGTTGCTATTGCTTTCTTCATGACTTATACATGTTCCTATGACTATGAGATTATGCAACTCCTGCTTACGGAGGAACACTTTGTGTGCTACCAAACGTCACAACGTAATCGGGTTATTATAAAGGAGCTCTACAGTGTCTCCAAAGGTACATGTTGGGTTGGCGATTTTGAGATTAGGGTTTGTCACTCCGATTGTCGGAGAGGTATCTCTGGCCTCTCGGTAATGCACATCACTATAAGCCTTGCAAGCAATGTAGCTAATGAGTTAGTTACAGAATGATGCATTACGTAACGAGTAAAGAGACTTGCCGGTAATGAGATTGAACTAGGTATTGGATACCGACGATCGAATCTCGGGCAAGTAACATACCGATGACAAAGGGAACAACGTATGTTGTTATGCGGTTTGACCGATAAAGATCTTTGTAGAATATGTGGGAGACAATATGAGCATCCAGGTTCCGCTTTTGGTTATTGACCGAAAACGTGTCTGGGTCATGTCTACATAGTTCTCGAACTCGTAGGGTCCGCACGCTTAAGGTTTCGATGAAAGTTTTATTATGAGTTTATGAGTTTTGATGTACCTAAGGAGTTCGGAGTCCCGGATGAGATCGGGGACATGACGAGGAGTCTCGAAATGGTTGAGACGTAAAGATCGATATATTGGACAACTATATTCGGACTTCGGAAAGGTTCTGAGTGATTCGGGTATTTTTCGGAGTACCGGAGAGTTACGGGAATTCCCGGGAGAAGTATTGGGCCTTATTGGGCCATACGGGAAAGAGAGAGGGGCTGTGTCGGTGTCAAAACCGGCGGATCTCGGGTAGGGGGTCCCGAACTATGCGTTTAGGCGGATGGTAACAGGAGACAAGGGACACGATGTTTACCCAGGTTCGGGCCCTCTTGATGGAGGTAAAACCCTACGTCCTGCTTGATTGTGGATGTTTACAAGAGTGGATCTACCATGAGATCAAGGAGGCTAAACCCTAGAAGCTAGCCTATGGTATGATTGTAAGGGTTGTTGTGATTGTTGTCCTGCGGACTAAAGCCATCCGGTTTATATAGACACCGGAGAGGGCTAGGGTTACATAGAGTCGGTTACAATGGTAGGAGATCTACATATCCAGATCGCCAAGCTTGCCTTCCACGCCAAGGAAAGTCCCATCCGGACACGGGTGAAGTCTTCAATCTTGTATCTTCATAGTCTTGGAGTCCAATCGATGATGATAGTCCGCAGACGGTAGTTCGGCCGATGATAGTAGTCCGCTATCCGGACACCCCTAATCCGGACTCCTCAAGAGCTCCCTCAACCAGGCTTCAATGACGATAAGTCCGGCGGTATATTGCTTGGCATTGCAAGGCGGGTTCCTCCTCCAAATGATAGAAGATTGTGAACACCAGATAGTGTCCGCTCTGCAAAATAAATTCCACATTCCATCATAGAGAATAATAATATATACACAAGTTCAATCTGTCGACGCTTTCCGTGGCATGATGTCACACCACTACCAAGCCATTACTCGAATTGTTTTTTACTTTACCACCTCAGCGCATTGCGAAGCGGCTTCCTTGGCACGTCTTGTTGAAGCGTAGATCGTGTTTCCCCTTAATCCGGGATTCTCATCAATACGGGCGTGGTAACCCAACGCGCCATTGATGGTGACGCTTGGGAGATAAGCGAGTTTTACTAGGCCGGTGGGGACGCGTAAGACTTCGCCTACCCATATAAGGGATAAGGATTCACCTTCTCACCCACGCCTTCTTCCTCCTTTGCTTATCTATCTCACAAGACTGAGCCCAGCGCCCAAGTTCGCGATCTCGTCTCAACCTTCTCCGACCATGTCCGGAGCGGAGGTAAATGGTTGGCCTCCACCGCTAAGGAGGAGCAATCGCTAAACTGCTTGGGCGCGGATACCTCTCCGCGACATCAGCACCGGCTGCCCAACGAGGGGCAGCTCATCCCCACCCCCAGTGCCCCATGAGAGGGTTGTCTTTCTTTCCCACTTCCTCCAGGGACTGGCTTTCCACTTCACCCCTTTGTCCGGGGCTCATGTTCTACTACAGCCTGGATTTCCATGATCCGCGCCAACTTCATCCTCAACATCTCGGCGTTTATCGTCAGGTGCGAGGCCTTCCTTCGCATCCAGCCCCACTTCGCTTGTGGCTCAAGACCTTCAATGTCAAGCAAGGTAGTGAAGGGCATTCAAGCGGAGTGCGGAGGGCGCCATGTTGGGCAAGATGCCCAACGCCCTTTGGTTCAAGGCCTTCGTGGAATCCGTCAAGGGGTGGCAATCGGGTGGTTCTACATCACCGAGCCGCTGCGTGACCCTAAATGGGCGGCGGCCCCGAAGTTTAGATCTGGTATCCCCACGCAGCTCACCTCTTGGAAAGAGAAGGGCTTTACGGGGGCAGTTTGAAGGAGCCGACGGACTCCAAGCCTGTATCAAGAAGCTGGTGAAGAAGCTCAGCTGGTTAACGTGGTCCAAGTCATGCTCGTCCGCGGATTCTCCCATGCCAAGAGCGGGCATTCAATCTATGGAGTTCGATCCGAACAGCACCAGCGCTGAACAAGCTCTTCGACACAACGCACGAAAGGCGCTGGAAGGTGCTGTTCAAGGGCGCCGGTTTCGCATCCGCGATCAAGATCGCGATTTCGCCGCAGCACCAGTCGACGAGGTAAGTGATTCTACCCTTTACGGACACTCGCTTTCCATAGTTTGACTCTATGCGGTTTTAATTTCCCTTTTCCTTTGACAGATCGATGAGGACGGCGGAGCAGATTACCGTCCGGCCCTACGCCGAAAATCCAGAGACGCTCGCCTAGCGAGGCTGCTGGTTCCGCACCGCACGTGGTGCCGGAGAAGAAGGCCAAGAAGGAGGCCACGGTGCTCGAAAGAGTGCCGTTTTCAGTGTCCGACGACTCGGGGCTGACTCCTCCCCGAAAATGAGGAGGAGGAGAGGACTCTCCCAGGAGGGAGAGAGGAAGAGGAAGGCTTCCCCAACCGGGAGGCCGGAGGGTCCAAGAGGGAAGGACTATTCCCGGACAGCTCTGCCAACATCAACGCTGGCGGGAAGAATGGCCTTCGAGGGCCAGCCTCCGGCGAGATCGTAAGTATCCGGATTCCTGAATGATTTATAATTTATTTTTCTCGTCACATAGTGTCATTCTAATGCCGCATACCGCCTGTAGTCCGCCAATGATGATCTCCCGCTTCATCGAAGCGGTCGCTGGCTTCGTCGGATGTAGACTCCATCCCGACCGCCTCCACCCCTCGCGACGCCGAAGATGCCGAGGTGGGATCCCCAGAAGGGACCCATCAGGGGGAGGCTCCGGAGGCGCCACAAGGCGCCCTCCCGGACTTTGCGCCGAACTCCACAACAGAAACCGCAGTGGTTCCGGGGTCCGGCCGGCGGCCCCTTCGAACGAAGGGCAAGACCGTGACGCCGGCGGCTTCCGTCCAACCGGAGGCGCCGGGTAACTTGTTGGAGGCGCTGCAGAGCGCTTCCATCGAGGAAGAACACCACACTATTATGAGTGCGGTGATTCAGAAGGTGCAGCTCGCCAAAGGCGGGCTGACCGAAGCCTGCAATAGCCTTCTATCAGGCTTTGAGGTAAGAAGTTAAAAGTATGCAATGTAATACCGCATAGACAGTAGTCCCTGATGCTCGGTTCTGTGTTCGGAAAGAAAAGCCGGACTGAGGATTTAAAAAGAAAGATATACGCAGGGTTGCTAAAAAATTATGTCAATATGGGTTGCAGGCTGCGCTGACCTCGCCGACCGATCATGGAGGTCGGTGCGTTGAAGCAGAGCTCGAGCGGTCCGGCAAGAGCTCGGCAGCGCCAGAAGCAGCTCCAAGAAAAAGAAGGTGAGTAACACCACTTTGAATTTGTACCTTCTGAAAAGGATTTAGGTTGCACAAAAATAACAAGGATAACATGGTACTGCAGGGCCACGAACGAGGTGGCGGCCTGAAGGAGGTCGTGTTCATGGGTCGAACGCAATGCGCCACGGAACGGGGAGCGAGAAAACAGGAGGCGCGGTGGCGGTGGTTCAGCAAGAGCTCCTGTGCTCTCATGGAAAAGCATGAGAGTTTGGAGCGTGACTCAAAGACTCGAGAGTCCGAGCTTGTCTCGCTCTCGAAAGTGCTAAAACCGCCAAGGCCGAGGCCCATAAGTCCCTTCAGAGGTTGAATCGATGAAGAAGATAGCGGCGGTAAGGCATTTTTCATGCAAAGCAAGCATGTGAATGTAAATTATGTGATACTTACCCGAATTCGAGCTCTCCGAGGGCATTTGCAGATCTGCCTCAGCGTGTCTCGATGCCGCCGCATTCTACCGAGCCAAGGAGGGAGCTCAACGGAGAAGGTCTTCGGTCTCAAGATGTTGAGGCCAGCCATCCGGTGTTTTAGCGACCAGTGAAGCAGCTGGTCGAACTTCACAAGGTGGCCGAGCAGGCCATGAAGGGCCTCATAGTCCGGCCAGGCACTGGAGAGGCCATGCCCGGAGCTACTTCGCCTCGTCTGCGACGGTTGGTGGATGCGTGCCTCGGGTGGAGGTTATCAAGCGCCCGCCTGTATTGAAGGTGCTCGTCGGGCCCTTGCCCGCAAAAGGTGCATTGGGGCAAGCTGGATGCGGAGAAGCTAATCATCGACGCGCCACCAGCGGGCAAGGAGCATCGTGACGCCCAAACTTTACTATAAGGCTGTCCTGAAGGGTGCCCGCAAGATTGCGATGAGTGCCCTGTGGATGTAATTATTGAGTGAATTCGCAATGTGTTATTCTGCATGCGCTGAAAACTTTGTTCATATCGCTAAGCAACACTTGTTTAATTTAAAATATTACCTTCATGCGGCCGCTTATTAAATCTGAGAGATGGCAAGTCGTCGGCTTCAGCCCCCATGCCACGAAAGTGCTGGGTGTTCGGATAAACTTGAGCACTCTTGTTCCCATTTTTGGGTCCATCTAGGAGGCGCCACCACAATGAACAAGGCAACCGGACTTATAGTGCTTGAACACTCTCACTTAGCCATAGAATTTATAATTTTAAATTTCGTGAAGCCCCTAGTATTCGAAGACCGAATTGGGGCGCTATCCACGCCTTCATCGGACATAATCCGAACTTCGCTCAAGCGGCGAGGTCTTTGAGGACCCGAAAGGACCTCTTGAACAGCGACCAGTCTCGCCTTATCATGCCGGTCAGTTTTAGCTTTCCATCGAGGCGTTAACCTGCTCAACCGGGGCAATCGCAGTGGTTCTCCCAAAGTGCTACCTTAGCCGATAGAACGGAACGTAAGGTGCCAAAATTGGAGCCGGGCAAACCCAACTATTGACCCAAGGCATGATTCGAGCTGATTCATATAATGCTATAAGTTCGGGTGCCGCACTTGTGAAAGTGTGCGGACTTTATCACACCATAAAGCGGAGGACATAAGCCCTCGGTGTGTTTGGCCGTACCAAGATGCACGGGTGCAACATGTCGTAAATGAACATATGTATATATATATAAAGTAATGCAATTAAAGGCAAAAAGTGCTGCATTTTATTCGAGAAGATATGCTATCAGTGCGGAATGATACAAATAGTGCGGAAAGCAAGGGATTGGACGAATTAAAGCGCTCCCTCCGGGGTAGGCCGCGAATGTTGTATTTTAACAAATTTAATGCTCGTGATGGAGACCACCGAGTGTTCGCCGCGCCTTTGTCCTTCCCTCGCAGTTGCATCATGAGTTCGGCAGGTTCGCCACGGACTGAGTTCTCAGATAAGAAAGAGAAAATAAAAGAAAAAGAGCAACACACTTGGGAGCCCCCGGTGTGGTCGAACCGCACTGGTCTGTTGTGGTTGTGCCCTTCCCCTATGCCCATGGTATCTCCGTATGAAGTTATGTACGCGGAGAGTTTGTCTTGCAATTTTGCGAGGGCTGGGGTTAGCCGCATTGCTACGCTGCGTGCACGGAACGTGCTGTGGTCTTGGTTGATGTTGCTCGGCACGTTTGGTCGTGTCCGGTCGCTTAACGGCCGGACTCGAGAATTGCCTTAAAAGGCTGCTCAGATTTCCGCCGCGAGAGCATTGTATGTTCCTCCGCTCGAGGGAGCGCCGTGTTTCCATTGACCGTGATGACTCCACGAGGGCCCGACATCTTGAGCTTAAGGTATGCATACGCGGCAGCGCGCTGAATTTTGTAAACACGGTTCGTCCGAAAGCAGAGCGTGATAGCCGCCATGAACGGGACTATGTCGAAGATTAACTCCTCGCTCGAAATTATCCGGGATCCGAAGACCACTTCAAAGTAATCGAGCCTATACAATTGGCCTCGACACCGGTATGACGCCTTTGAAGGTCGCTGTAGGTTTAATCCTTGAAGGGTCTATGCCCATCTTGCGAACTGTATCCCGATAAAGCAGGTTCAGCACTCGCCGCCGCCCATCGACTCTCGTGAGGTGAAATCCATCAACGGTTGGGTCTAAAACCAATGCGGCGAATCCGCCATGGCGGATACTAGTCGGGTGGTCTCTTCGATCGAAAGTGATCGGGCAAGAGGACCATGGGTTGAATTTTGGGGCGACTGGTGTCAGGACCCCGGTTCCAAGTCACATCGACCTAGCTGGTAACACCTCATATCACTTTGCGGCCTCACGCACGGTATCCCCACGGGTGTCGCCTTACCATGGCCCGGACCGCTTATGCCTTTTGGCTCACGATATGACAGTGTCGCTAGCATCCACATGACAAAGAACCCGGCCGACATGGCTAGTCGTGAACCCAAAGCGCACTAACCTATGGGGACAGCATACATGAAACACTTCGAGCATGTCGGTCATCAACGTATGAACTTGGGCTGTAGCACTGGCTAACAGGACTCCGTATTCGGGCTGTAGCAGCTAGGCAGGACTCCAAGTATCACCGCTGACATTTCCCAAGGGATGTACATAGGAACGAAATGAATCACATGCCGCCAGTCAAGTGTCCAAGCAGTAGTGCTGGGCTAGCAGGACTCCGTGAACCGGTCAGTAGCGGACTACTATCGCCGTAAGCACGAGACTACATTTCCCATATGAGAGGCTGCCAAGGATAAACAACTAGATTGTCGGATCCCACTCATACCAAGCATTTCAATCATACACGCAATATGCCCGATATGAGTAAATACAACAAGGCATCACAACAAAACTCTACAACTCAAGTACTTTATTTAAGAGGCCCGAGGAGCCATACATAACATATTCATACAGGTAGGGGTCACATGACCCAACACTCAAGTCATACAATCATACAAGCACATGCGGAAGCAAAGTAGCCTGAGTACTGCACTCTAGAAAGAAAGAAAGCTTGTTGGAGCCTTTCTATCTACAATGGCCCTTCACAAGTCTTAGATCGCCACCGGTGGCTAGCTTACTCGTCAAGTCAACATCTACATAGAACTGTCTTCAAGGGGTAGTATAGTCCTCTAAAAATATTGATTACAAACATGAGTACAAAAGTACTCAGAAGTCTTACCACGTAATCCTATCATACATGCACATTCTCAAGAAGGAGGTGGAGTTATATGCAGCAAGCCAGCTTTGACTCTTGGCTAAGCTATCCCACGTGACACACTTTGTAAAGCATTTTGTCGCATACGAGTCCACTATTCACCATCACAATACTCCACCGTGGATCCTCTCTCGTCATCCCCGAGAGGGCCATCCACGATACTCACGCTTATCTTGAGGCTTTTAGTAGTATCCATTTGCTTGTCTATGAACTGATATAGGTAACCCGAAGTCCTTCTCCGTGGACACGGCTATTCAATAGATCATATTTAACCCCGCAGGGTATACTTCTTCACACACGCTCACCACTTATCGCTGCTTACACGACATGTACTGCAACCTTCAAGCGGAAGCCCAACGTGGGTGTCGGCCTCAGCCTACCTAAACACTCAAGTCCCTAGTCCAGTTTATCGCCTATTCGGTTCCATCCGCAGGAGTCCGCCGAGGTTTCCCATACAGCCCCGAACGATGTGTGCAGGGTTCCCGAGATACCAAACGGCACTTTCGGTACACCGGGCCACGGTGCCTACCGCAACACAACCCACCCCTAAGGTCAGCGCTATGCGCGCCCCCAAAGATGCTACAAACACCGTAAACTACTTGCAACTCCCTGACTATGAACAGGGGTGGTTAAGAAGCCGAGAGGGTCAATTAAGGATCCCAATGTGTGGTAGTAGCTGGTTCATGGATCACAAACACAGATCTCAGTTCTAAGTTCGGCCTCAATGAAACAACCCACCATGTACTCCTACATGGCCTCTCATCGATACCTTTACCAAATCGTGTTCAACACTTACACTCTCGAACCAACACAACCTTTCACTCCAGTTCATCATCCCGATGAGCCGACCGACACAACTCTAAGCATAGCAAGCATAGCATGGTAGGAATCACAAACATGGCTCAATCAACTCCTACACATACTAGTGGGTTTCATCTAGTTATCGTGGCAATGACAGTCATGCAAAGGAAGTGGGTTCAACTACCGCAGCACACAACAGTTGAATCGCGTTGTCTTAATGCAGAAAATGAGAGCGAAGCGAGAACATGGGTTTGTATCGAATGATCAATGAATTGCTTGCCCGATGGAACTGGGTAGAGAACTGCCTTCGTGGGTAATCGAGGTTATCTTCTAGGCAGAACCTATCATGAAAACACACCAAAATAAACATACAACCAATATGCAACAATATGATGCATGCTATGACATGGCAAGATGAATGTGTGTTGGCCTAATGCAAGTTGAAGGATAGATGATCTCATTTGAACCAAAGGTTCAAATGATAGATCATGTGAGTTAGTCCTAATGGTGCAAAATCTTAATCTGGTTATTCAGCATAGTTAACTTGTTTTAACATGCATGAAACCTGTACCAATGGATAGAGTGTATTTTTCTGATAAATTTTCATATATAAATCTTTGCATTTGGAGTTATAGAATAAAAGTTATAAGCATTTGAAATTTGAATTATATTCTGGATTTTATTATATAGAAATAATTCCAGAATTTGAATTAATGCGCCAAGATGAGGTCAAGATGACGTCAGGGGTCAACGGGTCGTCCAGGTCAAACTGACCAGTGGGACCCGCATGTCGTTAGTTTAACTAATTAGTTTTAATTAAAACTAATCCTAATTAGATTAGCCGGAGGGTCCACTGTCATTGGCCCGGAGGGTCAACAGGCCCACTTGACGGGTCAACTCACGGCGTCTAGCCACGGGCGAGGCCAGACGCGGCGGAGCAAGTGCTTTTGCACTTTCCGGCCCCAAATGGAGCCTGGGAGCACCCACGTGATGCTGGAGGTGAGCCGCGTTAGTGGTGGAGTCGGCTTGGGTCGGGATGGCGGAGGGCGCCCGGCGACGAGTCGGGCGCGGCGACGGGCTCGGCCACCGACGGGTTTGGGTTAGAGGGCCGGCGAGGCGCGGGAGTGCACGGTTAGGCCTGTGAGGGCGTGGTGAGTGCGATGGGCATAGTGGCGTGGCTATTAGGTGACCGGAGGCTCGTCGGCGACGAGTCCCAGCGGGCGGTGGGTTCAAAGCGATCATCGAGTGCTCGCTTGTGGTGCAAGAAGAAGAGAACGGAGAGGATGGAGGGGTAGCTAGGCTCACGGTGAACCTGTGGGGAGCCTCGCTGGGTCGGGGCGGACTGATGCGGCGGCGGCGACGATGGGGATCTCCGACGGCCTTGAGCTCGGGCGAGGTCGGGGTAGTGGCCTCGGGGTGTTTTGGAGCGAGGGGAACTAGCTGGCTAGGGGTAACGGGGTGCGGCGGAGCTGCCAGACATGGCGGGGAGGAGTATGAGCGGCGGGGAGCACGGCGTCGACGGTGGCGCGTCGGCGATGGCGTCGGCCAGGTCGGGGGCGAGCGAGAGAGAGAGGCAGGGGGGAAGTGAGGTGTCTGGGAGGTCGGGGTGACGACGCGCGGGTCGTCCAGGCGGCGAGGCGGCGAGGGGATGAGGCAGGGCGGCGGCCAGCTGCGTGGCGCGCTGCCTCCGGGTTAGATTGCACCTGCTCTGGCCGAGCCAAGCAGCTCATTGGCGCAGCTGGCTGGGCTGGGCAGGTAGGTGGGCGGTCATTGTCAACATGTAAGATTTTTTCTATTTTTAGTCTTTTTCTATTTCTGCAATTCTGTTTAGGGTTTTTAAAAATACCAAAATTATTTCAAAAATTACCAAAATGCTCCTGGTCACTTGTTGGAATATTCCCAACATGAAACATTTTAGTTTGCCAATTTTTGAACACCTAAAATATTTTTCATAATTTAAAATGCTCTTTTCAAAAACTTGTGAATTAAATTTGGAACCCTTAGGTGACCTAGAAAATGTTCCACCTTCTTTGACATGGATCCTAAACCCAAACAAAGAGGATGAGCATTTTGAAGGGCATTTCGGATTCATTGAAATAAATTTTAGTAAACCCTAGTTGTTTTAAGGGGGGGGGTGTTCTGGGGTTTCCTGCCTTCCCCATTTCAAATTTAGATGAAATTTAAACATGATGCACACCCTAATGCATGGTCTATCCGGGATGTGACAACTCACCCCCACTCAAAAGAATCTCGTCCCGAGATTTAGGATCTGTTGCGAAAAAGGTGGGGTACTCAAGTCGAAGACGATCCTCCCTTTCCCAAGTTGCTTCTTGCTCGGAATGGTTTGACCATTGAACCTTTAGAAACTTGATATTCCGACGTCGAGTGGTACGCTCGGTTTGATCGAGGATACGAACGGGGTACTCTCGATAGGTGAGGTTATCTTGGAGATCAAGTGTTTCGTGGTCCACTCCACGGATAGGATCCGAGAAGCAATGCCTGAGTTGGGAAACGTGGAAGACATCATGGACCTTGGAAAGATGCGGAGGTAGTTCCAATTGGTAGGCAACTTCCCCTCGTTTGGCAAGAATGCGAAAGGGTCCAATGTAACGAGGAGCCAACTTGCCTTTGATACCAATCGATGGGTCCCTTTAAAGGAGTAACCAAGGTAAGCCTTCTCGCCAATTTCATAAGACATAGGCTTATGCTTGCGGTCATATTGGCTCTTCCGACGAGATTGGGCTGTTTTAATTTCTCACGAACAACGCGAACCTGCTCCTCGCTTCTGAATCATATCCGGGCCAAAGAGCTGTCTCTCCCGGTTTCACCAGCTAAGAGGCGTTCACATTTTCGCCCATAAAGAACTTCAAAGGGCTTTGCCAGCATCGCTTGATAACTATTGTTATAAGCTTAACTCGGCGAATGGAAGGCATTTCTCCCAATTCATGCCGAAAGAGATGATGAAGCTCAAGCATATCCTCTAAGATTTGATTGACTCGCTCTACTTGGCCACTTGATTGGGGATGGAAAGCGGTGCTAAAGGAGAGACGAGTTCCCATAGCGTTTTGGAAACTTCCCCAAAATCGAGAGGTGAAGAGACTCCCACGGTCGGAGTTAATCTCTGATGGAACACCATGAAGAGACACTATTCGGGAGATGTACAAATCAGCTAGCTGGCTAGCGGTTATACTCTCACGAACAGGTAGGAAGTGGGCTACTTTGGAAAGGCGATCAACAACGACGAAGATAGCGTTATTCCCTCTCTTGGTCCTGGGAAACCCGGTAATGAAATCCATTCCGATTTTATCCCATTTCCATTCAGGAATTTCCAAAGGTTGAAGGGTACCAAGAGGTCGTTGATGTTCGCTTTAACTCGACGACAGACGCCGCAGCTTAGCAATGTATTGAGCGATTTCTCTTCATCCTAGTCCACCAAAACCTCTGGCGAGATCTTGATACATTTTAGTACTACCGGGATGAATGGTGAGAGGAGAGTCATGAGCTTCTTTAAGGATCAATTGTCGAGCTGTTGTTTCTTGGGAACCACTAAGCGGTTTTCAAAGAAGACAACACTGTTCATCTATGGAGAAACATTTAGCAGCTCCGCTTAGCGATGTTCTCCTTGATCCGAGATATCCTCTATCATACCGCTGAGCAGCTATGATTCGATCCGTGAGGTCAGGTTTCGCCACCGTGGTGGAAAGAAATCTCGAGGAACAATGTGAAGATTAAGCTTACGAAATTCCTCGTGGAGAATTGGTTGACCTTGTTGTAACATCAAATTGTTACAAGAAGATTTATGACTTAGGCGCCACCATGACATTAGCTTTGCACGGGTGTAAGATATTCCTAAGTCGAAATCTGTATCAACTCGACCCAACGCCTTTGCCTCGAGATTCAAATCCGGTTGGGTGAAGATATATTTCAGACTTTGGTGATCCGTGTAGATTTCGCAACGATTACCCGTAAGGTAATGTCGCCAGGTTTTGAGTGCATGAACCATCGCTGCAAGCTCTAGATCGTGTGTGGGATAGTTATCCTCATGTGGACGAATCAGAGAAGCGTAGGCAATCACATGACGATCTTGCATGAGTATGCAACCTAGTCCTTGTCGCGAGGCGCCGCAATAGATAATAAAGTCCTTAGAGAAATCTGGTGGAACAAGTACGGAGCAGATGTCGCGCCTTTTCGCCTCGAAAGCTGATCTCGCCTGTATGGCGTCCACTCAACTTCTTATCTTTCTTGAGGAGTTCGGTTAGAGGTTTAGCAACTTTAGAGAAATTCTCGACGAATCGGCGGCAATAGCTCGCTAAACCGAGGAAACTCCGAACTTGCTTAACCGATTCAGGTGGAGTCCAGTCAAGGACGGCTTGAACTCACTCGGGATTGACAGCAATACCCTTACCAGAGATTACATGTCCTAGATAGGTCACTTCTGGTAACCAGAATTCACATTTAGAGAATTTGGCATAAAGGCGGTGCTCTCAAGTTTCATCAATACTAGCCTTAGATGTTCGCATGTTCTTCCTCATTCTTGAGTAGATGAGTATATCATCGAGGTATACCACGACTAATTTATCCAAATACTCCATGAAGATTGAGTTCATTAACCGAGAGAAGGTGGCTGGAGCATTGGTTAACCCGAAGGACATGACGGTGTACTCAGATTGGCCATAACGAGTGACAAAGGCCGCTTTAGGTATGTCCCGTTTTGATTTTGATTTGATGGTAGCCCAACCTCAAATCCATTTTGAAAAGATCGAGGATCCAGCGAGCTGATCATACAGTCGTTGATCCCGGGAGCGGATACTTGTTCTTGATAGTGACCAAATTGACGTGTCGGTAATCTACAACCATCCGATCCGTACCATCCTTCTTCTTGATTTAAGAGGACGGGCAAGCCCATGGAGATGAACTAGGACGGATGAAACCCTTTTGCAAGGACTCATCGAGTTGTTTCTTAAGTTCAGCTAGTTCTAGGGGTGCCATCTTATAAGGTCTTCTAGAGATTGGAACGGTTCCGGAATAAGATCTATCACTAACTCGACATCCCTCGCTGTGGAACACCGGCAGTTCTTCGGAAAGACATCCGGAAAATCACGGACTACCGGAATATCTTCGAGGTCCGGAAGGGGTTGGCATTTAAAGAGTAAAGTCGACGCTAGACACTCGGGTTAAAACATCCAACGCTTTTACCCGAAGGATGGGTGAGTTGAACGGTTCTAGTAGAGCAATCGATCTTGGCATAATGGGCTGACATCCACCCATACCCAAGATGATGTTTATGTCCGAGGACTTAAGAGCTATTAGAGATGCAAGAAAACTAATCACAACAAGAATCTCATTTCCATGACTTATTCTAGAGGTTTGCCATCTAGAACCAGGGTTTGAATTTCCATGGAGGTAGGCATGTCGCAGAATGTGGTGTTGTGCAATCGAGCATAGCTCTCGAAATAAATGAATGAGATGCTCCAAGATCAAAAGAACAGCTTGCCGGATGGCAATTAACAAGAAGCGTACCGAGGACGACGTTGGGATCCTCATAGGTTTCTTCAGCAGAGACATAGTTGACATGGCCACGAGCGGTGGCAACTGGCTTGGCATAGGAACCTTTCTGGCTGGCTTGCCGCGACCAGCAGACTTTCCACTTGATTGGGGTTGTTCTGGGACACTCTCGAATATAGTGGCCTGCCTCTCCACATTTGAAGCAAGTGATCACATTTGGCCGTGGGGCCACATTAGCGCTTGGACCTCCATATGTCTTGGGTGGAAAATACGGTTGGTTTGGGCGAGGCGCCAAGGATGGCCTCGGGGTGTACTGGGTGGTAGAGCCGTGTTGGGACCCAAACCCGCGCTTCGGGAACCAGAGCGGATGACGGTCCGTAATCACGGATGTGCTTGCGTGAAGCCTCGAAATCAGTCTGCCTTCAGCCTCGGCGCTGATAGCCTTATTGACTAGCTTCGAGAAAGAGGTACATTCATGCAGACGGAGATCTCGGCGTAGCTCGTGGCTAAGTCCCTTATGGAACCTCGCCGCTTAGCATCGGTAGAAACTTCTTCGAGCATAACGTGCTAACCTCCCGAATTCACGGTCAGAGGCATCCACCGTCACCGCCTTGGGTGAAACTGCAGAATTCCTCACGCTTATGGTCCATAAGTCCTTCGAATATGGTGCTCGCGAAGGCGGCACCGAATTCATCCCAAGTTGTAACTTGTCCAGCCGGACGATAGCCTCATAGTTTTCCCACCGTAGACCGGCAGGCCTTCCAGATGATAGGCGGCAAAGACAACTTTGTCACCTCACCACATTGGCGGAACGCAGCTTGTGGTGGATATCGGAGCTAATCATCGGCGCCGAGTGGCTCGACGGAGCATTTGAATTTTGGAGGATATAGCTTGACGAAGTCATTGAGTGAAACCCCATCGCTTTCTTGGCTGGCGTGCTGTGTTTTGTTCAATCCGCCCAATAAGCGGTTGGTTTCAAGGCTTATTATGCTCGCTTCAAAGATCACCTCAGCCAAAGATGGCGGTTGCGGCAGATTCACATTTCGGCTGCATCGCCTCTCCCCGCTCCGGAACAGCAGGAGAATTTCGAGTGTTGACCATCCCGGGAGACAAAACAAAGGTTTAAACCAGGATGGCAGAATTTAACAAGGAAGTGCGGAAGGTAATGGACAGATGGAATGCAAAGATGTTTATCCGTATGACATGGTAATATAAACTGCCATATATATATATACCAACGGTCATACACACCATTCATAGTTTAGTACAAGCCCGACGGAGTACAACTATAAGGAAAGGCGTTACATCTCATCGGAAGCATTCCAACTCCTATACATTATTTTTCTACACTTCCTAATGATACACACTAAGTCGTATTCCACGGGTCACGCAGACGGTGGAAACACAACCATTACCATACTAGGAATACTACTACTATCTCGTGCAGCTCCATAGTAGTCCTCATAGAAGTCACCACCTGCACTGAAGTGGGACATGATCATCCGGAAATGATAATCCTGTGGGGCCTGTGGACCATAAGGACTCGGATGTGGCCGTGGACCCACAAATGGTGGCAGAAGAGGCCCACGAGGAGGAGTGATGCCTCCAACCTCACGCCACTCCATGAAGTCCGGCAAACTCGCCCGCACAGGGTACAAATCTCTCATGTCCATACATCCGGCTTGCACGGCAGGTGCAAACCTAGTCAGAGTAGCCCAGTGGTCGGAACGGGCATTATACAGCTCCATACGCAAGGCCGGTTCTCACGGTCCTTGTCCTCCAAAGAACTCAAGAGTAGTGCGAAGGAGTGGGTCCTCATGGGATGCATCACCGCATAAGCCCTCAAGGTAGCCATGCGCCCAGTGAAGAGATGCCGCATATAGCGGAAGTCGGTGTTGCTCAAGAAAGCAGTCCCTGCTCGAATAATAGTCATCATGGAATAGGCTGCATCTTGTACGTATATTCCAATAGTGATTCCGAGCCCATAGGAACAAAGTGAAGTGGCTCAAGAGTCCGGATAGGATGGATAAACCGACCGCATAGATATTGGCTTTGATTGAAATCCTGAACTGCTCCTCGACGGTATATTCAGGATACCATCGATAACCAGCCTCAATCATCACCCTAACCAACATGGCCGTGTGACCGCACACATCAATGCAGCGGTCAGGTAACCACTTGGTTCTCGGGAACGGTGGCCATCTGAAAGCACAGCCATAATGCAAAGGCATTAGAATTCTAGGAAAATCGGGCAGCATAACATTCAGAAATGCTCAAATCAGAATTGAGACATTCAAAATCAGATTTGCAAAACCCACTCAACAACATCATATCAAGGTTCTGGTTCAAATAATAGCATACTAAAATTTAGTAACACTGAACTGAGGATGTAACCAGCAATCCTACAAGGTACTACGGATAGTAACACGTGATCCTGATAGAGAGAAGAGAGCCTAGTCCTTTACCCACGTTGAATGAGAAGAGGATGACTCAGATCAGAGGGCATAAGGTAAAGGAGTAAAAAGAGCCTTACGTTCCCTCCCACAATCAATTCCCCTACATATAACTAAAGCATTTCTAGACTCAACTTCGACCAGTTTGGCTTAGCGGACCTACAGGCAGCCCTGCTCTGATGCCAACGCTGTCAGGACCCCGATTCCAAGTCACATCAACCTAGCTGGTAACACCTCATATCACTTTGCGGCCTCACGCACGGTATCCCCACGGGTGTCGCCTTACCATGGCCCGGACCGCTTATGCCTTTTGGCTCACGATATGATAGTGTCGCTAGCATCCACATGACAAAGAACCCGGCCGACATGGCTAGTCGTGAACCCAAAGCGGCACTAACCTATGGGGACAGGCATACATGAAACACTTCGAGCATGTCGGTCATCAACGATGAACTTGGGCTGTAGCACTGGGCTAACAGACTCCGTATTCCGGGCTGTAGCAGGCTAGGCAGACTCCAAGTATCACCGCGTGACATTTCAAGGGACGTATATAGGAACGAAATGAATCACATGCCGCCACCAAGTGTCCAAGCAGAGTGTGGGCTAGCAGGACTCGTGAACCGGGCTGTAGCGGACTACTATCGCCGTAGCACGAGACTACATTTCCCCATATGAGAGGCTGCCAAGGATAAACAACTAGATTGTCGGATCCCACTCATACCAAGCATTTCAATCATACACGCAATATGCCCGATATGAGTAAATACAACAAGGCATCACAACAAAACTCTACAACTCAAGTACTTTATTTAAGAGGCTCCGAGGAGCCATACATAACATATTCATACAGGTAGGGTCACATGACCCAACACTCAAGTCATACAATCATACAAGCACATGCGAAGCAAAGTAGCTCGAGTACGCACTCTAGAAAGAAAGAAAGCTTGTTGGAGCCTTTCTATCTACAATGGCCCTTCACAAGTCTTAGATCGCCACCTGGGTGGCTAGCTTACTCGTCGAAGTCAACATCTACATAGAATCCGTCGGAGGGGGTAGTATAGTCCTCTGAAAAATATTGATTACAAACATGAGTACAAAAGTACTCAGCAAGTCTTACCACGTAATCCTATCATACATGCACATTCTCAAGAAGGAGGTGGAGTTATATGCAGCAAGCCAGCTTTGACTCTTGGCTGCTATCCCACGTGACACACTTTGTAAAGCATTTTGTCGCATACGAGTCCACTATTCACCATCACAATACTCCACTGTGGATCCTCTCTCGTCATCCCCGAGAGGGCCATCCACTATACTCACGCTTATCTTGAGGCTTTTAGTAGTATCCATTTACTTGTCTATGAACCGATATAGGTAACCCGAAGTCCTTCTCCGTGGACACGGCTATTCAATAGATCATATTTAACCTGCAGGGGTATACTTCTTCACACACGCTCACCACTTATCGTCGTTTACACGACATGTACTGCAACCTTCAAGCGGAAGCCCAACGTGGGTGTCGGCCTCACCCTACCTAAACACTCAAGTCCCTAGTCCAGTTTATCGCCTATTCGGTTCCATCCGCAGGAGTCCGCCGAGGTTTCCCATACAGCCCCGAACGATGTGTGCAGGGTTCCCGAGATACCAAACGGGCACTTTCGGTACACCGACCCACGGTGCCTACCGCAACACAACCCACCCCTAAGGTCAGCGTTGCGTGCGGCCCCAAAGATGCTACAAACACCGAAACTACTTGCAACTCCCTGACTATGAACAGGGGTGGTTAAGAAGCCGAGAGGGTCAATTAAGGATCCCAATGTGTGGTAGTAGCTGGTTCATGGATCACAAACACAGATCTCAGTTCTTAAGTTCGCCTCAATGAAACAACCCACCATGTACTCCTACATGGCCTCTCATCGATACCTTTACCAAATCGTGTTCAACACTTACACTCTCGAACCAACACAACCTTTCACTCCAGTTCATCATCCCGATGAGCCGACACGACACAACTCTAAGCATAGCAAGCATAGCATGGTAGGAATCACAAACATGGCTCAATCAACTCCTACACATACTAGTGGGTTTCATCTAGTTACTGTGGCAATGACAGGTCATGCAAAGGAAGTGGGTTCAACTACCGCAGCACACAACAGTTGAATCGCGTTGTCTTAATGCAGTAAAATGAGAGCAGAAGCGAGAACATGGGTTTGTATCGTAATGATCAATGAATTGCTTGCCTGATGGAACTGGGGTAGAGAACTGCCCTTCAGGTGGGTAATCGAGGTTATCTTCGGGGGCAGAACCTATCATGAAAACACACCAAAATAAACATACAACCAATATGCAACAATATGATGCATGCTATGACATGGCAAGATGAATGTGTGTTGGCCTAATGCAAGTTGAAGGAACAGGGGATGATCTCATTTGAACCAAAGGTTCAAATGATAGATCATGTGAGTTAGTCCTAATGGTGCAAAATCTTAATCTGGTTATTCAGCATAGTTAACTTGTTTTAACATGCATGAAACCTGTACCAATGGATAGAGTGTATTTTTCTGATAAATTTTCATATATAAATCTTTGCATTTGGAGTTATAGAATAAAAGTTATAAGCATTTGAAATTTGAATTATATTCTGATTTTATTATATAGAAATAATTCCAGAATTTGAATTAATGCGTCAAGATGAGGTCAACATGACGTCGAGGGTCAACGGGTCGTCCAGTCAAACTGACCAGTGGGACCCGCATGTCGTTTAGTTTAACTAATTAGTTTTAATTAAAACTAATCCTAATTAGATTAGCCGGGGGTCCACCCGTCATTGGCCCGTAGGGTCAACAGGCCCACGGACGGGTCAACTCACCGGCGCCCAGCCGCGGCGCGAGGCCGACGCGCGGCGAGCAAGTGCTTTTGCACTTTCCGGCCCCAAATGGAGCGCGGGAGCACCTACGTGATGCCGGAGGTGAGCCGCGGTTAGTGGTGGAGTCGGCTTGGGTGGGATGGCCGAGTGGGCGCCGGGCGAGTCGAGTCGGGCGGCGACGGGCTCGCCACCGACGGGTTTGGGTTAGAGGGCCGGCGAGGCGCGGGAGTGCACGGTTAGGCCTGTGAGGAGTGGTGAGAGGCGATGGGCATAGTGGCGTGGCTATTAGGTGACCGGAGGCTCGCCGGGCGACGAGTCCCGCAGGGGGTTCAGCGATCATCGAGTGCTCGCTGTGGTGCAAGAAGAAGAGAACGGAGAGGATGGAGGGGTAGCTAGGCTCACGGTGAACCTGTGGGGAGCCTCGCCGGGTCGGGCGGATCGATGCGGCGGCGGCGACGATGGGGATCTCCGCGCCCTTGAGCTCGGGCGAGGTCGGGTAGTGGCCTCGGGTGTTTTGGAGCGAGGGAACTAGCTGGCTAGGGGTAACGGGTGCGGGCGGAGCTGCCGACATGGCGGGAGGAGTATGAGCGGCGGGAGCACGGCGGCCGACGGTGGCGTGCCGGCGATGGCGCCGGGCAGTGTCGGGGCGAGCGAGAGAGAGGTGGGGGAAGTGAGGTGTCTGGGAGGTCGGGTGACGACGCTGGGTCGCCCAGCGGCGAGGCGGCGAGGGATGAGGCAGGCGGCGGCCAGCTGCGTGGCGCGCCTGCGCTGGCCGCCGATTCCAGCTGCTGTCTGGCCGAGCCAAGCAGCTCATTGGCCTGGCTGGCTGGGCTGGGCAGCAGGTGGGCGATCATTGGCGATGTGTAAGATTTTTCTATTTTAGTCTTTTTCTATTTCTGCAATTCTGTTTAGGGTTTTAAAAATACCAAAACTATTTCAAAAATTACCAAAATGCTCCTGGTCACTTGTTGAATATTCCCAACATGAAACATTTTAGTTTGCCAATTTTGAACACCTAAAATATTTTCATAATTTAAAATGCTCTTTTCAAAAACTTGTGAATTAAATTTGGAACCCTTAGGTGACCTAGAAAATGTTCCACCTTCTTTGACATGGATCCTAAACCCAAACAAAGAGGATGAGCATTTTGAAGGGCATTTCGATTCATTGAAATAAATTTTAGTAAACCCTAGTTATTTTAAGGGGGGTGTTCGGGGTTTCTGCCTTCCCCATTTCAAATTTAGATGAAATTTAAACATGATGCACACCCTAATGCATGGTCTATCTGGGATGTGACAACTGGCTCCATCAGCAGATCGCCCCTTAGTGCACGCTTCCGCTCCCTCTTGGGAATATGCGCTATGTATATCATGTTTACCGCTCGAACTTGAGGGGGAATCCCTTTGTCCTCTCGTTGTTCGGCGGCCGGTCTCTTCCTCGCCATCGCTGTGTAGCCCCTTGTCACTGTTTTCGGCGATTAATTTGCCTGCCTGCTTGAATACCCAACAATCTTTGTTGGTATGGTTAGCTGGCTTTTCGGGGGTTCCATGTATTTGACAAGAGCGGTCGAGTATTCGGTCCAAATTATACGGGCCCGGAGTGGTTCTTTTGAATGGCTTCTTCCGTTGACCGGGTATGGAGCCTCGGAATCCGGCGTTGACTGTCGTATCCTCATTGCTGTCGCCGTTAATGTGGCATTTGTTTTTGTTTCGACGCAACCTGCCATTGCGGTCCTTGGTATCCGGACTGCCAGCGTTTTTGCTTTGAGGTTGTTACCGCGAAGCGAGCCAGTTATCCTCTCCGCATGAAGCGGGTCATGAGGATGTGAGGGCTGCCATGGATTTCGCTTCTCTGCCCTAGGTGCAGGGCCAGCCACTCGTCATGATGTTATGTTTGAAGGCAGCGAGTGCCTCGCATCCGGACAATGACGATTTGATTTTTCTTTGTTAAGAACCGTGTCCGTAATTGCTTGGCCGATTCGCCTGGCTGCTGGATTATGTGGCTTAGGTCATCTGCGTCCGGTGGTCGCACATACGCGCCACCGGAAGTTGTCGAGGAATGCGGCTTCCGTGTCTTCCCAAAGATCCAATTGACTCGTGGGCAGGCTGTTAAGCCAATGCTGAGCTGGTCCTTTAAGCTTGAGGGAGATATTTGATGGCGTGAAGATCGTCGCTGCGGGCCATGTGTATATGGAGGAGATAATCCTCAATCCGCACCATGGGTCTGTTGTGCCATCGTAGGATTCGATATTAACGGGTTTGAACCCTTCAGGGATTTGATGATCCATTACTTCGTTAGTGAAGCATAGTGGGTGTGCGGCGCCTCTGTATTGAGCAATATCGCGACGTAGCTCGAGAGAGCGTTGTCTGCTGTGTTTGGCCCGACCGGAGTAGTTGTATCCGGTGTGACGGTATTCGTCGTGGGTCGTGGGGCGTCCACGTGATCCATAGATAGATCTGGATTGTCTTGCCTTGTCCTCCAATATATCTCGCAAGTCCGTGCGTTCCCCGTGGCTTCCTCTTTAGAGCGATGCCGGGTACGGTTTTGGTGGAGGGCTTGCACGCCTCTCTATCGCGCCACGAGGTGGTCGGTCTGCCAGACAGCGCTGGTGATGCTGCCTCCTCTAATTGGGGGAGCAACTTGCGCTTTGGGTAACTTTGGAGGGGCGCTCGAGTTCATACTCTTCGCCGCGAGGATCTCGGTCCATCTGTCGGCTTAGTAGGTCTTGATCAGCTTGAAGCTGTTGTTGCTTTTCTTTAGGCTGTTTGCCGTGGCCATTAGCTCGCGTCTGAAACCCTTTTGTTCGACGGGATCCTCGGGCATGATTTATTCTTAAGTCGCCGAGGCTTGCCTCGCCTCCGGAGGGAGGTAAGCAATTGTCATCCTCGACCTCTTCGCCTCGCCGCCTCTCCCACGAGGGCTTGCTTCGCCTCCTCCTGCGCTGGATCGTGGCCGAGGGAGTTGTCTTCGCACTTTCGGGGTGTTATTATCTCCGTGCCGAATCTCCATTCTTGCCGTGGCGGGATTTAGAGCGGCGCCACGACGTCGGCGCTTGGGCTGTTTCTTTAAGGAATCGGCCTCCGCTGCTTCTTCGCCGTCCCCATCTTTTGGGTGTCCACCATGTATATGTCGATGACGAGGTGGTCTTCGGTGTCCTGTAAGCACCGGTTCTTGGTAGTCTCCGCATCGCCGCCCATACCGCTGATGTCTTCGGAGTCGTAGTCGAGTATGTCGGTTAAATCGCCGACGGTGGCTACGGCGTGGTGGTGGTGGGATCTGAATTTCTTCGTCATCCGTGTCCCAACCGTCCCGGCCGTAGTTCGCCAGGGCTCTCCGGATAGCGAGATGCTTCAATGAATTTATGATATCGCCAAGGGCGAAAAGGAAAGATGTCCGCAGCTATGAATTCCTTGATCAGAGCCCAATCGGATTCGACTGGCAGGGGCGCAGGAGGTTCGGAGTCCGGCAGGGAGTCCGGCACCTCGGAGTCATGGGCTTTGCGTGAGACAGGGTAAGTGTTCGGCTCCATCGCCATAGGAATTGCGGCTCCCGAGGCGGCGTCCAGCCATCCGTCCTCGATTCGAGCGATCGCTCTGACTATGAGTCGGAGCGGATTCATGTGCGGCTCTCAAGGTGCTGTCCGCGCGAGTTAGGTCATGCCC